>JANPWX010000054.1:3177024-3307331 GCA_024734555.1 Trochalopteron elliotii
CCGCAGGTAAGGGCGCGGGGCTGCGCCCGCTGCCGCTCCTCCAACTTCAGCGGCGGGGGGCGGCGCGGGGGCACCGCGCCGAAGCGGGAGGTGGAGGGAATGCCCCTTCCTGCTGCCACACGCTCGAGCCCGGGACATGATCCGTGTTTGAGGAACGAAATGGAAATGCCAGGTTTTTATCCCCGCGTTGGGGACGAGGTGGTGGGGAAGAAAAGTGGTACAGCAGAACCTTTTCTTGTTTTGTTTTGTTCTAGCTTTCAATGAAATCTAATTCATAAATTGGACATGCTCGGGCTCAGAAGACTAATTCATCCCCTAAAACAAACGCATCAGTGATTGCAGGCACCCAAACGTGACAAGCGTCTCAATATACCGAGGATCCAGAGAAAACAAATTCATTCAGGAGCCTGAAACGTAATTAAAACTACTGCCAAGAAAATGAGTTGAGAGCAGGATGTTACCAAGATTTTTAAGTTGCTGCGGGGCTGAGGCACGGACCGCTATAGTGAGTGATACATACAGATAATGTCAATCTTTGGATAACGGGAGGAAGAGCGGTTGCTGGAGGTCGCCGTCTCGCAAGCGCAAGCCCGGTAACAGCGCGCCGTGGCCGCATCCTGCTCCCGAGTTTGCACCAGGGGCTCGGCGGGGAAGGAGCGGGCCCCCGCCACCGGCAGAGCCCCGGCAGAGCGGCTGCAAAAGGGCCGGCGGCGCCCAGACCGCTGGCACTGGCTACAGCATCCCTGTCATGTGTATTCAGCACACTTTTTATAACCATCACCTGTACGTGCGCTAGTAAATGCTCCTGATGCTGAGCAGTGCTTGCTTGCAGGAGCGATCGCTGCAATGTATTTATTCAATGTAGAAAGCGGTTTTTTCATGCAGAGCACAGTACGGCAAGAACTGCTCGACACTAAGGAGTAGGAAATACGGATAAGGGGGCAGGGGAGGCAGAAGAGAGAGGGAACACACAGTATAGATGGAGCAGAGTGAAAGGGAAGGAAGCTGAAATGGAAATGATATGAACAAGAATCCCTGTTGATCCACAGGCATCAACAACCTCCTATTCAGTGGCAGTTACAAGCACAGCATTGGAACAGAGAAGAGTGGGGGGTAAATAAAACAAGATATGCTTTTTAAAAATAGATCACTTCTTAACTACTCTTACGTACAGTCCTTGTCTTAAATATGCAATTTCACGCTGATCAATGCAGAATGATATATACTATACTCTGCATTTCACGTAATAAAAACACTTAATCCAGATAATTGGCTTCTGGGACAGAGATCAATAGAAATGTTCCTTATTTGACTACGTTAGCAAGTCAAAATTAATTCTAATTTACATTTGCTTCAAATCAATATGCACTTAGTGACTTACACAGGCTCTTTAAAAAGTTAAGCACCTATATTGACCAGAGTCATATATATGTCAGTAACAAGTACATGTGTGGGAATTAGAGAGGGGGAAAGTGTTACTGCAGAACCAAGTCTCTGACTTTCATAGAGGAAAGGAGGCTAAATTTATTTGTGTTTGAGAAGTGCTTTGGCGTCCTAGCCTAAAACCTGTAGAAATATGCAGCTATTAATCCCACGATTTATGCAGGCACCCAAACACCAGTCAGCTGCACTCCAAGCACTTGGGAACAGGCTTGCCTCCTACTTTAGTTTGTACAGCAAGGTCTTGACCTCAGCTGGGGTGCCTCTGGATGCTATTTTAGTAATAGAAAAATAGTAATATAAAATATTAAAACTCTAAACCCAGTGAATTGGACAAGTTACAAAATTTCCTGTGAAATCTGAGAGCACGTGCTCTGAATGCAGAGAAGGATCCAGTCCCAGCCAAGGGAGGGAGAGGGGAAAAGACAACAGACCAGAATACAATAAAGCAGACCAACTGAAATAGGCCCCCCAAAACAGACAGAAGACTACAGTCAGAAGACAAAAACAAACCAGAAAAATACACAGACAAAATCTCAAATACTATAAAATCTGACATGTAACATGCAAAGTACAATGAGACCTAAATGGATCCACCACAGCAAAGAGGATTGCAGCTTCAGTGGCATCTCTGCAAGATGAAAAGTTGCCACATCAAAACTTCTTTGTGTCTGGTTTTAATTCAGGTTGTATTAGCTTTTCTTTCACATTATTTGCATTTTTTTCCTTTCTCCTCCCACTTTTCTTTTCCAGAAAAAAAAAAAAATCCAACAACTTTGGCTTGGATTATGTTTTTTATAACAATTACTTTTTCTCCTATGATTTCCCCTCCTTCCAAACAAGCTATCAATGGTACATTTCTAAGCCCAGTACAAATGAGAGCAGTTCTTTCAATCCATTCTACATTTGCAATCAGGGGAGCACTGACACCTTGCAGTGGGTGTGCATTGTTTAGGTGCAGCAATCAGTACTAAAAGGCCAATCCCTTTGCCAACATTTGGCATATTAATAATGTCCCAAGCTGCTGTGATGTTCCATCATTACTGCAGGGGACAACTCATGACACATTATTCCACAAGGATATTCCACTGGATTTACAGTGCCCACAGAAGAATGACATCTCAACAGAAATGTGCTGGGTAAAAACCCAACTCAAGCAACAGCCACACGGTCACAGTTCAACCCTCTGGCAACAGATGTGATTCTGTGCACATCTCAGATGGCTCTTACCACCTTTGCAAACCACTGTGGTGATTTTAAGCTGACTTCTCATGAGTTATTGCTGTGCTCATTTCTGTTGTCCAAACGAACATAGTATGAAACCTGTACCAAATGGGTTTTGCTACAACAAGAGAGCTGCTGGAGTAACGCTCCAAAAACTGCATTGCAATTAGAAACACAGGACTTCCTAGAAGGGTGAACTGAAAGGCTTGTGCAGTGCCACACTCAGAGCCTTGTGCCCAGGGCTCTGTCCCTCTGTGCTGCCACAACAAGAATGAAGCACATTTTGAAAGACATCATCAGAACCACAGCTGCAGGATATGCCTACATCTGGAAAGCACCTCACATTAACAAAACTGCTTCATAAGCAGGATTGAGACTTTTATCATAGCCTATGTTCAGAATAAATGGAGGGCTTTAAGATTCAGTGTTTCTTGAGTCTTCTCCCCAGTTTCACCCATTTACTATAGCTAAACTGAGGCTTCCCCACATAAAAGTGGATATATATCTATTTGTGTACATGTAGCAATGATTTATTCCTTCTGAAAGCAAATGGAACTCCTCCTCTGTATCAGTTAAACAGGTGTAAAGATGCAGCTAATATCTCCAATTGTTAGCTGCTCAGTCTATGGAGTTGGAAGAATGAAAACAACAAAATAACCTAATACACACAGTAACAGTCTCCCTTCCTTCCCCCAATAACCATGATGTCTACTGTTAACATACCCACAAAAAAGTGAAATTTCTTATTCTAAAATGCCATGAAATTCAACAGCTGTGCTTCTCTTCAGAAAAAGTAATGCAAAACCTCAAGCCTAACTTAATTCCAAAGTTTGTGGATGCTTATGTTTAAAAATTCATTTTGTCATCCTGGTGTGGTGACAGCCTGAGGTTTCAGTTGCTTTATTGAAGCTTCTTTTAGCTTATTGAAGCCACCTTTTCTCTTTTCATGGTTGATAGCATAGTATGATAATTTTGCAGGAGTAAATGGATTAGAGTCTGCAAGAAGAGGCTGCTGAATTATAGAGTTCTTTGCAGGACAGTAGACATTCTTGATTAATTTGTTGTGTGCCTGCTAACAAGCTGAAACTTTGCTACAGTCAATATTTTATTTGGATTGACATGCCTCTTAAGATGCCATAAAGAAGGGAAAGCATTGTTATTTCCATATTTTTTACCTGATTTAATTCTGCAGAGTACACACAGACTAGATGTGATTTAATTCATACTTAAGTTTGCTTAATTTCATCACTTCAGTATCTGCTGCCTTTTGATAAGGTTCATACATACTCCTCTACTCCTCTCTTTCAACTGTGACTTTTCACACCCTATTTTTCTTTAATGGGCATTTTCTTTACAATAGACAAGGGTCTCTATAGGCCTTTCCAGCCTCCCACATTTTTATAGTTGCATAAATCCACTCTTAATGTAGTGCAAGGCAAATTGTATCAGTGTTGGTAAATGTAATATCTATCTTGGCATTTGTATTAAATTAACACTGATTCAGAAGAAAAGGAATGTCTTTATTCACAACATTTTAACATCACCAGTATGTGTTTTATTGAGAACTCTAACACACAGGTGACCAAAGAATCCTCTGCTATTACTGTAAGGGATGGGAGTGTAAATCATAGTTACAAGAAAACACCATTCTCCTTCATTTCTAAACAAGCCTCTCTTCATTACAGCCACTGCACATTAACTGGAAAAGGCTAAACTCTGTAAGTTTGTTTTCCTGAGCAGAGATCCTTCCTTTAAAAAAAAAAAAGAAAAAGTAAGCAAAGTAGGTATGGTTGCCACCTTTGTTACAGTACAGTTGCATAAGAATGCAGGCTCTCCAAGTAAAGGTGTCTGTCAATTTTTCCTAATTTAATAGTAGCCATATCAAGATAATCTCGGAACTAACTTCACTGGCATTCATCTGAGGGGAAAAAACAATTTACAAGATTCTCCAATATAAAACCATCTCCAGGGGAACTCCATTCAAAAACATCTTGCATGCCTCATTGATCTATCCATATAGTACACCCAGTCCAGTCTCATGAGCTGTTCAATGAGCAGCCTATTACAGATAATGAGACATTGCTAGGACAGCTGTCCTCTGCCATCACAGCCACCCAAAGAGACAGACACATCCCAAAAGGAAAATCACAACAGGGAAAGCCCCAGATGTCATTCCTTGTGCATAAATACATACTGACCAATCTCCCAGGTAGTAACAGGCCAAGGATGACACCTATGTTTTACAGATACTTCCCTATGAATACATATCCCAGTACTTCCACTGTTATAAAACTTCCCAACATCTGACCATACAAATATATCCTTGCTTTGTTAGCGTCAATTGAAGCTGCAGGGTGGTTATTGCAGACAGAGGAAAAAGAAAGCCACTAGAATTTAACCTGCAGTTTGCCTCAGCTGGGTGAAGACTCTGGAGAAGTCACATTCCTGCCACTTCTCACTTTATCCATCTAGACAATAACAAAACCAGTAAAGTAGATGCTGCTGCATGGTGAAGCAGAGAACCAGAAAAGTCTGAAAACATACATTTAAAAAGTTCTGCCCTCCAGCCAAGACCCAGTAACTGATCTCGTGTTTGTTCCTGCTTCACTGCAAACTCCACCAAGAAGTGATGTAAGCAGAAATATTTTGCTACAAGCCAGAAACTTGAATGCTGCCCTTTCTGCGTCTCAGGCAAAGAACAGGGACCTTTTCAACTGCACTAATTCAATCCTTTGCCGTCACTAAATACTGATGCAGTTTGTGCTTGTAGAATCCTCTGAAAGCCTCACAATGGAAAGGACTCTAAGGGAAAAGTAATTTTACCTTAAAAAAAATCCCTGATCTTTCTCAGCAGTCCATTCTAAACCATATAATGTTTAGTGACTGTCTTACAATGGGTCATTTCTAACAGTGGGTAAGGCCTCTCTTTAGTCTTGCAATGCTGTGTCATGGAGTTGGTGGCTTGGGATTTTTGTTTGGGGTGGGGTTTGTTTTCCAGTGTGTTTCTGCACCATTAGTACAAACGAGGTAGAGAATTGGCCTTCTCAGTGACCCCATTAGCATTAATGGCAGTCACACACAGAATATATTCTCCCAGGGATCTGTGTGCTCTTTGGGAAAAAAATCCCTGTAATGGAGTTCATAATTCATGCGCATGTTTCCAGGAAGGGTTGAAATGAAGATTTTTTTTTTAGCAGAAACTCCAGCTTCTCATGGTATGCCTGTCTTAAAATATTATTCTACCAAAGCCTTTGCTTGTTGTATTTTTTGTTCCTTAGAGGAAAGAAAAAAAAAATCAAGCCAAAGAGTAGGGTCAAGTGTCATGGTATGTCTTAAATTTCCTGCTCAAAGAAGGGGATACTCTTTTAAAGGCAGTGCAATGCAGCCATTGGAGCAGAGGGGCCATGATTCCTGGGCTCCATTCCCACCACAGTCACCGATTCATTTCATGACTAATTGAGTGGACTGTTGCATGAACATTGGATTCAGTTCTCAATTTAAGGGTGAACAAGAACATCAAGTTCCTTTCCTCAGTTCCTGCACTCAGTCAGCTGTCCTACTTCTCTAGGAGGTATAGGGGAAACACAGTAGGTTTCTTTTTGGCCGGTCAAACAAGTAATTATAAGTAATTTCAAGTTTGTAGATCCTACAGAGATTAGGGAAAAAAGTTGTCTTATTTTAAATAATTTTAAACAGAAAATGCTCTTTATGGTGCTTGAGACCAACTCATTCCACTTAACTGAGTCTGGATGCAAATTTTCAGTATCCGAGCTCCATTGCTGACCTGAGTGACAGGACTTCAGTTATCTAATGATTTCTTTTCCTTTCAATTTTTTATCCACGGTGGGGAGGGTTATGTGAAATAGGGGACAATACCTTTTATTGAGATGGAAAGCTCTAGAGACAAACTCACCCAGAGCTACAAGCTGGTTATACTCTCCTCTAAGTTACATCTCTTCTCAAGTAATCTCTTCTATTCTGCTAGAGTAAGTACCTGAACTAGGTCTCCCACATGAGAAAGGGGTGTCCTGATGACTAGGTGTTGGAAAAGGAGTGAGGGAAGAATACAAACCTCTTTTGAGAAGGAAAAAAAAAGTAAAAACCACCTTGAAATATTTCCATATGGCTTGGTGAGAAAGAGGGAGAGAAGAAAAAAAGAAAAGCACACTGCTTCCTTTCTACTTTTGGCTGTAGAAGGTGTTTGTGTGCAAGAACAGCTTTCTAACCCAGGTTTCCCCATGTCAAGAAGTTTGTTTATGTCAGGCAGATTTTCTGTTGGCATTTTATGCTGCTCCCTGAAAAGAAACTATTTCTATGAACACTCCCAGGCATTCACAACCCTTCCAATGGTTTGAGTCACGTAAGCCACATCTTAGTGGTGCCTCATCCCTTCAACACCTCTCCCCTGCCATTCACACAGCCTGGGCTGAAAACGTAAGTGTATCATAGATCCCTTTGCCATAGTTTATATTGTGGCCAGTGGAAATAGGAAACTCAGGACCACCTGACTTTGCACCAGTGGGATGTTATTGCCACAGTGTAGAAGGTCAAGCTACAGAAAAAGTACAAATTAGTTTAAGAGCTCCAAAATACTTTGGTTCCTGGTACACAATGCCGGACAACACTGGAAACAATTACATCTCTTTACTGATTCTTATTCCAAGTGACTTAAAGCTATTACTCCATATACTTAACTCAACAGTTCTGAGAAAGAGTATAAAAAAGCCCAGACATTTTTCCAGTCTTCTGAAAACTTGGAGATATTGCAGTAAGGGGTTTATGAAAGGGGCAGGGAGGATAAAAAACAGGCGCCACTTTAAGCATCCAGGACTCCATGAGTCACAGTCCCTGTCACTGCACCCTAATGAAACTTCATTGACCAACAGATTCTCAAGTTCCCACATTCTCCAATGTCTTCATAATATCACTAAAAACACTTTTACCTTGCTCCCAGTCCAAACTGTGCAGCACTATAAAGCAATATATTTTATTTCATTTTACTACAGCTACATGCTATCCAGCTGAATGCAGGTCTGCAGTGGAAATAGCTTTGTTTGCTGCAGTGCTGTATTATCACACATGACTAGACCAGGCAACATTGATTCTTAAGCAATGGCATTGATTACAACTCTAATTTTTAAAATGCTGGCAGGATACAGCCCTTAGATAAGCACTTTAAGACCAAATTTGAATTGCATTTCCCAGCAGCTCTCCTTTTTTTACAGACACTATATAATAGAATTATGAATAATGCTACTGACTCCAATGTGTACTGAGGATTTACACCATCATGGTTTCAGTAGTAGAAGCATTT
Source organism: Trochalopteron elliotii (assembly GCA_024734555.1). NCBI lineage: Eukaryota > Metazoa > Chordata > Aves > Passeriformes > Leiothrichidae > Trochalopteron > Trochalopteron elliotii. The sequence goes on from JANPWX010000054.1 coordinate 3,185,003, forward strand.
AGGACTTCACACTTACACAACTATAATAGGCTACAGATTATTGTTTTCAAAATGTTTTTTCCTTCACTAGCTAAAAAAAGATGCTTGTTTTCCAGAGAGATAAACTGATTAAATTGAATTTGACCTTTCAGAGCATAGTAAGGTAGGGATTTCTGTTCCCTGGAAACATAAGAAGATTCTTCATGAACTGTTCTGAGTCATGCAAGAGTCCACAAGCAAGTAAGAAAAGCACCCTTGGAAGAACACTTTACATTAAATAAGTTATGCGGGGTGAGGTGGCAAGGGGCAAAAAAAACCCAAAAAAACCAACCTCAAACCCAAAATATATCCTTTCACCTACATTTTAAATTACATACTTGAGAGTATGCAATCATTACAGAGTTTTCATGCTCTCAAGCAGTCCTCCAGGTTTATCAACAACATGTCATTGCTTGACCAGTTTCCATGGGGTAATTCCTATTCCAAACATAACCTTTAAATACCTCTTCAAAATTTCTTTGCAGATTGTGCTTTTGCTTTCCCAAGTCGGTAAAAACCTCCTAGCTATCTTACTGGTTTGCCAGATTAATCCCAGTTTGCATTGGGTTGTTTGTAACAATGCACAAGGACCATACTTTTCCACTTCTGGCTTTCTCCTGCAGGAATACAGGGAAGCACATTGATGCCATCACCTGTGCTGGTCTACCTGCAGATCCACAAAACCTCTTGTTCAAGTAGCTAAACATCCTTTTCCTCACACAGTACATGGTGAAAACACAAGAGTAGCCCATCTTTCCCCTTCATACCACAAGCTCCTTCTTTCACTCAGGACTTGCAAGCACCAAAATACAAAAATCACAGGTACAGTGTGATCTTTGTGTCCTGAGTTAAAATAAAGCAAGATTCTGTTTCTGAGCCTTGTTTGGAACATTATCTTTACATTGTTGTTAGTAATTTAAGATTTTGATGGACTTGCCATTACTGATAAATTATATTTTACCCTTCTCCCTGTTTTGATCAGAGATCTTTCACTTTACCACCTACTTGGGCTTATAAAGACATAGGTTTCCCTCTCAAGCAGCAGATTCATAGTCAGGATCTAAAGAAACCCAGTAGAAACACCAAGTGAAGGTGCATCCATTTTTCAATGATTTCACACAGTTCCCCATCATTGACCAAGTAAAATGCCTTTAGGAGAGACAGGTGGCATAGCAGCACTTGCCATCCTATTGTTTACTCCAAGCCTCTCTTTCCAGCCTGCATTCATGGATGTCCCTTAATTAAGTGCAAACCAGTTAAAATAAATGAATAAAAGCCACAACTGCTCTACCACCACCTTCTGTGTCAACTGAATTAACCAGGCTGACAGAAAGGGGCTCAGGACAATCAGCAGCAAATGCAATAGCCCTCATGAACCCCCAAAACCTTTTGCATTTAGTTTAGGACAGTCCACACTACAGAATTACTTCTACCCCCTCTCCACCCCACCCTCAGCATTGGGCAAAGTCAAAATTTCCATGCAACAAGAGAAGAAAACCAGAGTGGCCTGGCATCGCCACAGTGAAACTGTCATTTCTGCACATGTTCCTTGTTCCACTGCCAGGGGTCCTTACCCCACCCAGCAGAATGCAGCTGCTCTCAGCGCTGCTACACCATGGAGAGCAGCTGGAGAGTTTTGCTCAGTCACTCCTCTACTCCTGCCACTCTTGGCACTTACTTGGATTTCTTTTGAAAGCTCAGACTAGCTGCAAACTAGCTACTGAGCACCTTTGCCTTACACACACAAAAGAAGCCTCTTAATAAATACATTGCAGACACCTCTTAGTGAACTTTACCTCCCTCTAATTCCACACTGAAGAGCTATTAAAGAGAGGCACAATTATAACAAGACACATCCCTGCGAAACCTTGCTTCTTTGTGCACTTTATCCATTCAGAGTTATCCATCCTCTCCTCCATTTAGGAATACAAACCTCATAACTTTGTTTTCCTAACCTGGCAAGCACATGTAATTGCTAGGTGCAATACTTGACTCAAGAAATATCTTTTCCTACTCACGTTTTTCCTTTCAGTCCAGCATACCCAAGACACTCAATTCAACAAAATTTTGTCAATGCCTCATGTCAATAATGTAGAATTTTCCTTTTCTCTGTTCAAAGTGGAAGTGGATATGGATGCATGGATTTTGTGTCCTAATCTGAGATGAATTTTGAATTATAATCTCGGCTCAGTGTTGTTTTCAGCAGAAGCATTTCTGGCCCCAGAAGCCAAACCCCTCCATAAGCAACATCATTCCTTTTCTTTTTGCCAATCCATCCACATCACTGCCTGACTACAAAATTACAGGAGCAGTGATACAAATCTGTTGGGTCCTTCAGTCACAGATAATTCACCAATCATGCACTCATATTTATCTAGATTGTTACTAAGAAAACCACAAGTTCAGCAGTTTCCATTATGTGGTTCCAGACCCTGGCTCTGTAAGTCAACCACAGAACCAATTGCCACTAGATGGGGAACAATCCCTGGATTTGTCTAAGGGTGTTAAGCAGACAGAACCTGAAACCCACCCTGCTCCCTACTGAGTTTGAGAGTGGCTCCTGCATCCCACCTGCCAACCAGGTACACAGACACAGGTTGGCAGCACCTCTGTCCCTCGGTGCAGCAGCAGCCCATTCAGTTCCATCAGTGTTGGGCTCCATATTTGAACGTGCTTTAACTAATATGGCCTCAGGGGCTGCATTTTGAAAGCAGGGTGAATGATTTCTTCCATTTAGACTTGTAAGTGCTGGAGCGGAAGTTCTCACTCTCTGCAGTTAGGAGTGAATCATGTGGATTTGTGTGCACAGGAGGAAAACACGCTTCTGTTGACGAAGGTGGCAACACAGCAGCTCAAACGATTTTCCATTAGCACACAATCAGACTTTATATTGCTTATAGAGGAGAAACAAATTCAGAATACTGACCGAGTCTAAAAGGGACTCTTGAACAACTGGTAGCAAAACAAAAATGAGGCAAGCAAATTTCTCATCTGTTGGTTTCTGTAACCTTGAGCTCATCTTGCTGCAATGTAGTGGAATAAATCTGAACTGTGCAATTATGGATTTGATTTCAAGGCTGAACAAGAAGAAAACATCTAAATAACTATAGTTGTTCTAAGCTAATCCACTGTACAGTTTTGCTAAACTAAAGATGGAATAATGCAATGAAAAGAATTGAGTGAACAGTTACAATTAAACCAATAGGTTCAAATAATCAGATCATTAAATTAATACAGCTAGTGATAACCAAATCAGCTCACAAGAAGAATAAGCTTTGTAGCTCACAGGAAGAAGAATTAATTGCTTTGGATTAATGCTAGAGAGGGAGGGTTGAAAGGGAGAGTGAACTGCCTTTCAGCACAAGGCCACAGCCAGCACTAACTTCTCTGTAGCTCACAAACCATACTGGCGAGCAGCACAGGCAGCAGCTCAGGATGTTGTTTCAGACTTCAGGAGACAATCAAGCATAGGTAAGGAAACAAAGCCAAATGGCCAAGAATGGGTCTGACCTCAATCTAAGTAGCTCAGATTTTCACCTCTCCATCTCTTTTTCATTTTCCCCACCAGTGAAAAGTTTATCAAGAATATCCTTGCAGAAAGTATGGCTGCTTCTAGTACTTTGATAAGGATATATAAGTTAGAACAGAATCCAGCTTTCTATATTTCCTTGCTCTAAAAAGATGACAGGGATGTAAAAATCAATCCTTTGTTTATGATTTAATGATCACATTCATAGACAAGGGCAGCCAACTGGTTGACTACACAAGAAGTCAGTGTGAGGGCTGAGTGTGAGGGCTTATCCCAGGCTCTGGACTCCTTTTCCAACCCCACACCCCTGGTTGGATTAACACATTCCCCTATGGCCACAGCACAGCTTCTGGCTTGAAGGAGGGACCTGGAGGAGCCAACTCAGCTCTCGGGGCAGGAGAATGGCTGCACCAAAAACACTGTAGTGTAAGCTCAAGTTCCACCCATAAAAAGCCATTCATGGCCACAGGTCCAAATCACAGCTCTATGATCATTCTATATGCATTTTGACTAACAGACGAATAGTCATTAATGAAACTATTATCAGGCTACTGCTCTCATTCCTCATTAAGACAAAGAGGCAGTTTTATTCCCTCCATGACACTATCTGCTGACAAAAACTGCAAAATAATTAATTAATTTTTTAAAAAAGCTTGCAAGGAATTTTCCTCACAAAAATGTGTATTTTCTAGAATAAAATAAAGAAACATTCTAAATAAGTATGACTCTCTATGCGTACATATCAACCCCAGAATGTCACAAACCAAAATAAATGCTGGTAAGAACCATGTCTCACTTCTTGAGAGCTGAGGAAATCTCAGATGACCTGTAATCTGGGGAGAGATTAACCTTTGCCAAGGAATCACTAGGAACTGCTGATGCAAAACCAAAACCTCTTCACCAACAGGGCCTTAAATAAGCTGACAGGGCTCTGAATGCACAAGGAAAGGAGATGTATGAACTAACGAGGGCTCTTTTCTGTGTAGTACCTTCTCTGCTCCAAAGCACACTTTTGATTTGCTGATCTATTTTCTTTTAACAAGATGGTTTAGTTCATTACTTCTTACATGACTAAAAGCAGCACGCTGCTTTTTGTCTACAGAAGACAGTAAATAACATTAAGGGAGTTATATGAGAGAAGGTAGAGTAACTTTACAACAGAAAGAACTTCATAATCACAGGATACAGGATAATAATCTTGAGGCGCCATCATGATAAAAGGCAGTTTTTATGTAACATCCTTTTAGATTGATTTTTCTACATTCCAAATGCTCCCATAACCATCTTTTGACATTTCTCCTGCACAGCTGGTTACACCATCCATAGGCAATCTCTGTCTGCCTGGCATTATTATTATTTTTAAAGCAATTTCTTTCACTTCCTTCCAACTAAGACTTATGCTATACCTAATTGCCAGTTACCACCCTCCTTTCTAGCAAAAGAAAATCTGGTTTCTAACCATTTGAAATCCATCCTCAATGAAAATGACAATATAATCATAATACCAGTATATGCACATTACAAGAATATGAAAGCAGAAGACCAAAAAAAAGTGGGTGCTACTTGAGTTCTCTGTCCCACTTGAAATGTTAACTCACAGATGAGCACAGTCTTATAATAATAACATCAGATATATTACATGCAGAACTACCAGCAAGAGGCATAAAAGGTATTAGTTGCTTGCTTGTGATTAATAAAGTAGTTAAAAGAGAAGGAATATTATTCTTGCTGGGTGCTCATTATGCATTTGATAATCTCTATTTATAGGACAATGAAGCATGAGGCTTATAAAATGCCATCTGTTGGTTTCTTTTTAATGTATAGGATTTCTGACTCCAGGAGCTGCAGTTCAGCAGTGTTGATAGTGCTAAACATGTAATACTAATGCCTTTGGTTACAAGAATTTGAGCCATTAAACATCAAGAAACAGGTTGGGTACATATCCTGAATAGTGTAACTCCTATCTTCTTATTCTAATCTTCTCAAAAAGCAATTTATACTTTCATGTAATTGATTTCGCTCAGTCATTTAAATAGCAGAACACACACAAAATTATATATTGCAATGATCCACAAATGTGACAGAAGTGATTTTGTTCTTTGATCTCCACAAGAGAAGGCGTCTCATGAGAGAAGCTCCGAGAGATCCATAACAACTTCAGGAAAAATAGCAACTACTTTTTTATCTAAAAAATTAAACAAAACCACAGGCAAAAAGGAAAAAAAAAGTCTGTCTTAGAACAGAGAGTTAGAATCAGATATATCTGCATTAAATTTGTCAGTACCTAAAGGATGAATTTTTCTTACATATTAACCATGAAAATAAAACATTTATAATAAAGGTCAATATTAGAGTGCATCAGCTCTAGTAAGTTTGACTGTCATTGACTTCTATTCCTAATTAAGTCATCAAATGGCCCAATATCCAGATTTTAGGTTCCCTTAGAGCATAATCTTCTGGTTTTAGTGCAATTAATGAAATAATGATTGATTTTTTTGAAGTGGGTCACTGCGTATTCATATCAGCATAAAGTTGGAGGGGTTTATATCACTGGTTTAATTAGGACTTCTGCCTCCAACAGAATCCATAAACACTCAGCTGTTCACAGGGCAAGCAAACACCGGAAGAAACAGCTAAGCACTGTCAGGGACAATTTATACTTTGGCAGTTTCTTAGGGAGATCAACCTACAGTTTCTGTTCCCACTTTCAATTGCTTTCACCTCTGCAGTCTCTGCTGTTGCCTCAGCCTTCACCCCTGCCCTGCCACAGCTCTTCATTGTGTTTCTCCATCAGAGTCTGTCAGATAACTGGGAGCAACAGCTGCCCAGGACAGGAACTGTCATCTTTGTATTTCTCCACAGCACTTTGACAAAGCAGTTTGATGTCTGAACCAATAGGATTATAATGCCTTCCATCCCAGAACACAGGATTTGCTTCTCCCTCAGAGGCCAGAGAAATGGTAGAAATCCCTGCCTTGCTACCAAAACCAAGGTCACTGTGTTAAGCTTAAGACAGGTTGATGTAAATATTTGAGGAAAATTGAAAAAATTTTGACAAAAACTTTGCATGTGATTTTTTTCATACACCAAGAGCAACATGTGATGTTTATAGCCTGGACTCATTCAGGCTAAGAAAGGCCATCAAGAACAGCAACAAAACAAACAAACAAACAAACAATAGAAACAACAACAACAAAAAAGCTGTTGCATGAAAGGACACCCAAAACAACTTTCAATATCTGTTTTTTCAGTAATGCACCCAAAAGGCAAACTGGCGTTCTCCTTTCTTTCAGAGACACAGCATACAGTAAGCACTGGAATTTGGCCAAAAGATCAAGACTAAATGGAAATGGACTGTGGGTTTTGGGCTGGGCATGGAGAAGCTCTTATTTGTGTTATATAAAGGAAACATACAGTTTTTCTAGTCAATCCACTGTCAGTGAAGTATTCTTATAAAAGTCCAAAAGTCTTAAACTAATGCCAGACAAGTTTAGCAGGAGATCATGGCAATTCAGTAAACCATATGTCATCAAAAATCACAGCAACCTCACTTAGCTCACGAAATGTAATTCAGTTACAAGATGAGGAATAATGAATAACATCAAGAACAGCTGAGATGAGGAAATAAAATGGCACAAATAATTCCAAAATGAAAATTTAAAAATATTCCCTGCAATTAACTTAAAGGGCACTACTCAAAGTTTCTTCACACTCACATAAATTAATGGTGGTTATCTCAAGTTGCAGCAAATAAATAACCAATGTACCCACATGCTGAAATCTCTTTCAAGTAGAGCACAAATAGATATTGTTTTCACCACTTTGGGGAATATATAGTCATGATTCATCTGATGCTTGCTAATATTATCTCTTTTCCCCCCTCCTCTCATTTGTTAGGTTAAAGGCTGCTTCGCATATAATTTACCACAGAGTATTTTAGTAGTAACTACTGGTAAGGTTGTTAGAGCAATGTTACAGGTTATGCAACATTGTTTCATCCCTACATTTCACTTTGTTCTTTGGCAGTAGCTTAGAATCCCTATTTGCTTTGTCTTTAAAAAGCCACAGGATTTCCCCTAAATGGAGCCCTAGAGGATGATAATATCCACTGTGAGCCTGGAGAGATGGGTCTCCAGAGGAATTTTGCATCACTTTAATTAGATTGTTCTAAAGGTCACCAAGGTGCATGCAGATATCAATTAGCCAATAAATACTGAGTAGCTCCCATAGAACTGGAAGTTCTAATCAACTTTCAGAAGCCCTTAAATTAAACAGTTATGAAAGTAGGATTTTTTTAAGTTGATCTGAAGGGAAAGGCAAATAGGAGCTTGTACATTTCCAGAGAGAAAGGGGATCCACATTAGCACCATACAGTCCAAGTCAAGAGTAGCTTGCTCCAAAGATGAAAAGCAAAGTACCAGGGCGTTTATTTACAGGGTGTACCTTGAGCCTTGTCAAGCTGAACCAGCGAGGCAAAGAGCACACACAGAGCTCCCTTTGGCTGAAAACCCTGCTCAGGCAGAAACTTGCTGCCTTGATCTCCCCCTCACTCTCTTCAAGGGCTCCCAAAAACAGCAAAGTGGAGCCATCTGGTTAACACACTTCCTTCCCACACATCCTTTTCCCTCAGCCCCTGCACATTACACTTTCGAACCTGCCATCCCTTAGACCTCTCATCTCGAGAAACGTGACTTTGCTGTCAATTCTGCCTTTGATCAGTTGCTCTAAAGAGAAAGGATGCAGGGATCCAACAGCCCAAGCAGTGCTGACAACCACTATTGTTTGGCATCTTTAATCATTCCCAAAGACAGTTTCATTATGGGTGTCTACAACTCAATGACCTTTAATACACAACTCAAGTCTTTCTTTTCAGGCAAGCAGTATTAATTGCTGATCAAACACTCTCAGGTGTATGAAAAGATAATTGAAGCACTTATTTCCAATCCTAAGAAGTGAAGAATGCATATTTTATTTTCTAATTATGAGTGATCACGGTTAAGTGGCTTAAAGAAAGCCCTTATTTATTTGAAAGTTGTAAGAGTTTTACGAAAAAAAAAAAAAGCCATTCTGAAAACCAGTCCTAATGTGGCCATCACTCACACTTTATTTTCACAAGTTTAAATCACACTTTCATTGGGAGACATTTGTTTCTGCTGATACCTTCAGACAGCACGGCAGCCCAAGTCACCAAATAGGAGAGGGAAACAGGATCACCCAACCAGCTCCTTGAAACAGATCTTTTATTTGCAATACACAGTTTAACAACCAAAATACACTGTGCTGTTATTTTAGGGATCAACACAAATTGTTTAACAGGTTATGAAGCACAATTTCCGTAACAGTGGTCACACACATCCTACAAAACAGAGAGAATCTTTTATATGGCTCTTGGATCTAGACACCATAAGTAGGCTTATGTGCCACACTAGGCTTCACTGTGAGAAAGCTCACAAAGCACATCAGAGAATTTCTAAACTAATTCCCTAATTTCATATTATACAGCTGGAGCAAAAAAACTTTCAGAAGAAAATGCAAAAAACTCTCTTAATTAAAAAAAAAAAGGGCAACTGAGTTTCCCAATAGTAAGATAAAAGTATATTATATTCTCAAATAACCATTGCTAGTCATAAAGCATATCCAAAAACGGCTCAGTTCCTTATGCACTTAGTTCCAGCAGATTTTCATTTGCCTTTTTTAAACTCTTTAGCAAGTTCAGTTTTCAGTTTCTGTTATTCAATGAACATAATTTGAAAAAAAAAATCTTCAGGCTCCTGGCATGTGTGGCAAACACATGCTTTAAAAAAAAAGGCATGACTCTATCCATGTGTGCCATGTGCTGGACTACCTTCTAGGCAGAAAGATGGAATGGACTTGTTCAGTGAAGCCCAGTAGCAAAGCCTTGCAGTCCCCAGGGAAACATTGATCCTCTACTAGGAAATCTGTGGAGTCCTAGACTAACTATAAAAATGTTTCATAGTCACAGACCTGGAGCTTAGAAACCCAGTGTCTTCCAAGAAATTGTTCCTTATTTTGTTTTCCTGCATGTAAATATTGGGTAATTTAAAGGAATTTACCTCCAGAGGAAGAAAAAATATTAATATTTCAGGCTTGTAGTTTAAATACAGCATTTAAAGGCAACACTAACACAAAGATGTTTTGAAGGAAAATTCTGAGTATTTATCCATAAATCCACAACCTAATCTTGTTGGCGCGAGTTCTCCCTCTGTAAAGGAATAAATAAGGTGGAGTTAATTTTTTAACAGCGACTTTATGAGGTTTATGTCCAAAATCCCTATCCAGAGACAGCTTAGGCAGAATTTACACCTTGAAGTCCAAACTAGGACTCTTTGAAATGGAATATTCTATATAATCAGATAGGCCTCCATGTAGTGGCATGCACTATCTAAGGTACAGCAATTCAGAACCAAGTTTAGATGTTAAACAACTGGAATCCAACAGTATTTGCCTCCAGAGTTCTGATTCATCTCTAGCAGTGCCAGATATACAATCAGGACATTTCATAGCTGCCTTTCAAAACCTTATCAGAACCCCACAGTTCAATAGTTTTAATATAAATAGTGCATCATCAACTAAGTATTGAAATAAGCATTTCACCACTACACATCATCAGCCTCATTTCAGTGCAAGGGTAGGTCATCAACATTTTGACTCAGCCCAATTTCAGCAGCACTTAATGCATAAGTGCCACATATCCTAAATTAGTTTCACATGGAGCTTCCTCATCATAAATGACAGGCAGAACCTTGCTGAAGACACTTGGGGCTCAGACAGGATGTTCCAAAGAGATGTCAGTGCTGTCAGGAGAAAGAAAAAAGTGAGGTGCAGAAGGAACACCATGGTTGTGTACCTTGGCCTGTTCCTAATGCAGAACACTTGGAGTTTTGCATGACATTCCATAAGATGCTTGCTAATGCATATGGCGAGTTTGAAGTCTTAGGCTGAGTTAATATATATATATATTTAAGTGATAAAGATTAGTTCTTCTTTAATTCCCATGAAATATTGTGTTCCAGTATTTTTAGCAGGCATGGCCTTGAGAGTAATGCAGTAGTGAGTAAACTTGAAGTCTTTCAGCATCTGTGCATTCTTTCCCCCTTTCTGAAATGGAAATGATGATATCTCTAGTTCTAATCACGTTAATAGCTATAACAAAGTGCCTGGCATTACAAATACAGATAACTATTTTTTCCTCTAAATTCTTTCACTTTACTTCTGTATTATTTCATTGTTGCTAGGTTTACAATATAATTTTAATGATTTTTCCAGGCTAGCTTTCCCTGTTTCAAGTTAAATCATCATCATTGGTGACTATCTGTTTACCTCAAGCGAAATAATTTTCCAATAGTGCTTCCATCTTTAAAGGTCTGGTTTTCTTCCATTCCCCATTCCCAGAAAGAAGTCATCACCTAACTACACACACAGACACATATTGACTGATCAGATGAAGTTTACAGGCAAAAAAACCACTTTGCTCCAACGTATTTTTTGAGGAACATTCTTCAAAGTTCAAAAAACAAACCTTAGCAACAAACAGAACAAAGAAGGCTCTGTCCAAAACAGCACCTGAAGGAATATTGCCTTTAGTATGAAAGCCCCCACACGAAACAAAGTTGGAACTCTTTTAGTGCATTTCTATTCATGCTGTTACCAGGCTAACACATGATGAACATGATTGTAGTGGCACTGCATGGCCAGCAGGTAGATGAGAAATCTGATATAGTGCCCTGGCTGCTCTACTAGCCCTGAGCTTGTTCCAGCTACTTACTGACTCACTAAAATTCAGGGAATCCTAGGGGAAAAACCCAAAAGTTTAGCACCTTTTCCTCTGAACCTATGTAGTATCTTTCCAAAGAAGTCCTGAGGACAACTATGAAACTCCTTGCCAGCAGTGACTATCTGGAAAGACTGGCTGAATACAGTTTTGAAAAGAGCACACTTCACAAGCCACCACCAGAGTACAGCAAAATAACCAACCAACATTTCATCTCCTCTCTCAAGGCAGATGGTGAAACTGCTCTTAGCATATATATGCCTTCCTTGCACCTGACACTTGTATTCTAGGTGTGGATTTAGAATAATCCAAGGGACACCTTAGCTAATTATCTCTTTCTAGTGATGGATGAGAATCAGATGTCTTGTAATAATGCTGCTATTATTAGCTTGATTGGCTGCCTTTGATACTCTCACAAAAGCATACAGGTTATCTCTAATCTGATTTATCTTGTCCAGAAAATAAATTGACTTCCTCAGAGTAGGAAGGCCTCAGAGTTGAGTCACCTACACACCTCATCAGGCAGCAATAGGGCCTGTCCTTCAAGTGAGAAATCAAGCTCCAGTAAAGCATCTCACTCTCTCAGTTTTTCCCACAGCTGGCTAAAAGGTTGAGGAGAGATGGGTACAACTGAATAAGTTTTTTGTTGTCCAATACTAAGCATAATAAACATGTTATATTTACTTTTAAAACCAAATGTCACGTTGAAACTTTTCCTTTTTAATGCAGTGCCAGTGAAATGGTCTGACCAGATTTATCTGTATCTTTTCCCTCTCCCCTCCCAAAAATACTTCATGATGTCTCATCACACACATTCAGTTAAGTCAGTCATACATTTTCAGGGTGAGAATTTAGGAAAAAAATTTAAAACACAGTGAAAGATAAAGACTTTGATGCAGTTTAGCTTTTCAGAGGTTTCATATTTTCACTTCAGATGATGTTCCTGCTGATTATCATGGACTTGGCCTTTTTTTTCCCCCCCCCTCACTAGAGATTTCACAGTTTGAAGTGGTTGGTCAGTGACAGGGAGCCTGGGGAGGAAACACAGATGCCAGTGTTTCTTGTGTACTGACACATTTCAGCTTTACAGCTATACCTCATCCAAATTGCATGGTTTACCCTCAGACTACAGCCCCAGCCTTGCTGGAACCAAGATGCAGGTGAACAGGAGACAGGCACCTTTCAGGTAAAACTAAGGGAGTCACTGAGCACTGCTAGAAGAGAGAGGTGGCTGTGCTCCTCCAAGAAAAGGGACCAAGTTGTTGAGTTAATTTCAGCAACAGCCTGCTCAGCTTTTCCTGCCATCTGTATTTTGAACGCAGACTCTCCCGTTGTTACCTACACTTTCATCACCTCGAGGCTGAGGTTGTTCCCAACACATCCCAGATGGGACTCCATCTGAGCACGGTGGCATGACTGCAGCAGGGTTAGATACCTCGCTGCCATGTGCTGATGTCAGTGCACAAGTGACAGCTCTGACTGAACTCATCTAGTAGCTGAAGTTGAAGGTGCTGATCAAGATCAGCACTGCCTTACATGGCAAAAGCCCATCCCTCCAAAGAAATTATTTTAGTCCATCTGCCATGTTCCTACAACTGTGGTGAGCCAAGACAAGCAAGCTGAATGCTGCTTCCATAACCACCACAGGTGTCTGCCCGTGTGGACAAGGCATCCTTCAGAACTGGCCTCTTGCCCAAAGGAATTTCTGGGTCAATTGCAGAAAACAACAATGCATTAAGGCTTCTGACAGACGAAGTTTGAATTTTTCAGAATAAAAGAAAAGGTAGAAAGGAATTTAAGTGCTTGGTGGTTTTATTTTTAAATCTAAAATAAATAAGAATGCCTTAAACTGTGTCCACTGCTAGCATCCAATTTAGCTGCATGTTAACACATTTTTCTGGGGGTTTTATCAACATATAAACTTCTCAGAAATCCAAATCTGTTCTTTTATACAGAATTATTTCAAGAAAATCTTGCAGCAATGCATCTGGTTCATCTGCTCCCTTCCTGGTAAATACCAAGCCCTTTTTATAAATAGAGACATTTTGGATGGAAGGCTGAGAAGCTACAGTGCAACAGTGCCATCCCCTGTCTGCAAAAGTCATTGTCTCAGAAAAGGAGAGGATGGAAAGGCTCCACCTGTGCCTGCTGTACCGGCATGGAATGGAACAGGAGAGCAGCAACACAAGCGCCACGTGCTTCGTGGGAACTGCTGGGGAATTCCTCCCTACAAGCTCGGTTCTGAAAGAAGTTTCTTTCTAGCTAGTGCCATCGATTTTTTTGTGTCAAAATAAATTGCAAAGCATTCCACAAATTATACATTGGAACTCAGTTTTCATATTATCTAGCATGCAGTCTGGGGGAGGGAAAGCATTTTGCATCTTTTTGTAGTAAGCAGAAAGGAGGAAATTCCCACACACTTCACGACATCCCTGAAGAAAATCTGTTCATCTATTCCACTGCTTTGCATGTCCACTTCTGTTTCTACTGGAAGCAAGAAGCACTTCTTACTAAAGGTCTACCCAAGCACTGCACCAGCTGTAACACCCCACAGCTCAACATTCAGAGTTTAAAACCCAAATTAGAATGAAATATTGCAACATAAAGAAGGGGTCCAAAGAAGTTTGGGAGTAAGTGGGCAGAGGTATGTCCAAAGGTATTTCTCCACAGAATTGTGGATGCTGTTATGCATCCAATCAGCATTTTTCATTTACAGGACTGCTGTAGGGGCTTGCATGGACCAAAAGCATGTGCAAGACACATTTACTCTGAACCCTTCTTTTTTTGTCTCTTCCTGGTTACAAACTTTCATCCTGTCCACGGTATCAGGACAAGAAGAAGAAATTGAAATTAAGCAACAAGCTGACCTTGTCAATAGTTACACAGAGTTACCAATTCATTGCATTTAGCAGGAAAAATTCAAGCTAATCATTCTTTGCTAGCATGAGGAACAACTTAAGTGCTGTCTGCAAGTGTCATCGTCTCTGAAGGCCTAAAATGAAAATTCCCAACAAACAAAGATTCCCCAAGCCTCGTGACTAATGTATTGCACTACTAGTGCCAATTTCTTAAACATCTCTCAGAGCCATTTGTACAATCTCCTCCAATCTCTTCTTCCTGCAGAACAGAACTAAATCAGTTCTGCAGACCAAGAGCAGGCCTCCCTTCTAACCAGGGGGAAGTCTTTATCTCTCACCTGCCATCGATCCTCTCCTACAGGCTATGATAAAATTACTTCAAAGAAAAGTTAAATCACAAATGTCAGAGGTTTCCCCTGGTTACCCTGTTTCAATCACAGTTCAAACCCATCTTTAGAGCAGCTGCAAACTGATTTGTTTTGTTTTCTCATATCAACTTTATTATGGTGACTTTGACTGAATAGGTCCAGGGAATTAGAGTCTTTTAAATCACTGAAGTCCAAAGTATTGCCTCTTACAATTGGTCTCTTGGGAAACTGCTACTGCAACTTAACTGCAGATTTTGAAGATCTTATGTGGCTGTCCTGTGGTCCACTTGCTTCATTAGGATAAATAAATTGTCAGTGACCTTCTACCTTGTTTTTTCTACACCTACATTGCACCTTCTGCTGGAGACCAGTGATGGGACTTCATTGGGACCTGGTCATCCCTGCCAAGCCAGGTCACACATGGCCTTTTCAGGGCAACAGAAGAAAAGCCTTCAAGGAAAAGCAGAAAAGATGCCTTTCCCTTTATTCACTGCTGTCCCTAGAATACTTTGAAGAACCCTCAGCTTTCTTCTTGGTGGTTATGGGTTCTTGTATTAAAATGATCTTCTAGATAATCACCCTGCATAAGAGGTTCAGCTTACTATTAATGTTCCAGTTCCAATCTGCAGTTGGTATTAGCTCAAAGCTCATAAAGTGACTCCATGGGGGATATGATAAAAAATGACAGACACATTGCCTGAAATATTTTATTTCTTATTTTCATAAGCCTGAAATATTTTATTAGAATCCTATCTATATTAGAAGCAGAGTCTGATAGCTATCTAATGTCTGAGCCTCTACTAAGCAAGTCAGCTTCCACTTTGTTGTGAATAGGTTATTATAATCAAAACTAACTTGCTAGAGCCTTTTCACAAAATAAATCAAGGGGCACAGGACATGACACAGAAAACAAAATAAAATATAACCTCTGAAGTTAATGGATTGATAGTTAGCACATAGTTAACTTCATCTTAGCCACATCTGCACATCTGTATGTTTTTTGAAGATCAATGTGATCTCTTCCTCCTCAAATATCTTGCAATTACCTTGATTTAATGATGTGGGGCTAACAACTGGTTTTAACTGTTGTAAAAGCTCACAGCAGCAAGTGGCTTAGTGGAGTCACAGACAGCAAGATAAGATCAACCTAACCAAATAAAGATAAATCAATGACCAGTATCACATAAGCAAAAAAATCCAGCTACAGACAAACTGATATGACTGAGAATTAACTATGTGACCTATCCCAAAGAAACAAGTTTATCAGTTATAATTTAATGAGGAAATATTGCTATGGGAGTCACCAGGTGGTGCTGTTAAAAATGCACATTTTAATAGAGAAATTATGTCTACTTTTGAAGAGATACTGTGCTATTAAGCTCTCTCTCTGTTTAGGTGTAATCTTGGAGCAGAATTATTCTAGGAAGAAATATGTAGTATTTGACTATTTAACCAAATCTCCCAAGAGGCACTTCCTCATGCCATGTTCCTGAGATCCCCTGCTCCTACACTGAATTTATAGGAAGTCTTCCTTAATTTATACTAAAAAATACATAAATTTTGCCACTAACATAGGGAAAATTGACTTATGCAGCTTCAGGGTATATCTGAAGAACAAGATTAAACCCAAAATATGTCCTGGATCTAAGAGACAGCAAATTACTTCCATCAGGTGAACAGAATTACCTGGTTAGTTCTGAGACTTTCCTCTTTGTGTGGTGTTCCCTTATAGAATATGTCTACTTGGTGGTTATTAAACAGAAAAGAGGCCATTACTTGAGATATGGGATAAAAATTTTTACACCTTACAATAGGCCTTTTTGAGCTCTGACCACAAGCAACCTAAGCACTGTTGTCACTGAAGACAGCTTAAAACTGAGGCCTACATGAAGATACAACTCTTCTTAGTTCAGTATTGTGAGTTATGGTGTGCCTAAAACAATTATCCTGGCAAAGGCATGGAAGGACTTTATTGCTCTCCAATTAACACACTTAGAAACAACTCTTTCCAAAGCAGCTTATTTTCTTTCTATTCCCTAGGAATAGAACACCATGCAAATGGAGTGGTACAAAAGTGACATTCGGAACCAGTATCATGAAATTTTTTCTTTGATGCCTTCTCTGGTAAAATTACCACATGACACCACTAAAAAAAAACACTCTGAATAACTCCACCACCTTAGCAAACTGGAGAAATGTTTCAGAAGAGAAAGCAAAATTCAGAACATCTTTCAGCAAATTCCTTCCTATATATTTATTGCTGCTATTTGAAAAGTGAAGAAAAGTACTTCCAAAGGAACCATTCATACAAATCTTATATGGGCAATTCATTTTCACACTCTCTTGATTCTGGGTAGGATACTGTTATTTTTGCACTGGGTAGAACAGGGTCTACTTCAAGTCACTTCTCAAAGAGTGTGATTTCCTTCAAAGCTAAAGCAATCTTGCTGGCAGAGAGCTTCACCTTCAAAAGATGGCAAGATAAAGCCAGCACGATGGAAGAGAAAAATATTCTGTGAGTATGGCATGTGCCTCTCTATGTTTCATCTTTGAAATACTTGTCTCATGCTAGTAGCTACATTCTTCCCCAGGAAATAGGAAATTCTTACTGCAGAATTACTAGAAGTATTTAAAAAATGAAAACAATTTTAATTTTTTTCATTAGAAAAAAAAATAATCCTACTCTCTGCTACCAGGAATTTCACAGAATATTTAAAACTGCATCACAGAATAAGTCAATTTAGATTAATTAGCAAACACCAGCCCCCTTACAGCAGTCACATTATTCTCATGTAAAGTGCCACAGGATCTTTCATGGCTTTATATGAAAGGTCAAAGATTTAACTGCACATTTTCTAGACATAAAGGTGTAGTATAACAAAGGCAGAAAAAATATACAATCCTCCCCAACTGGCATCCAAAGTTTTGTCTTAGTCTTTAATGTCAAAATGTTTCAAGTTCAATATCTGTCAGCTCCAACTGGAGATACTTACAGATCCTGAAAATCAAGTTTGCAAGAAGCCTTTTTTTATATCATTAAAGATACTAGCACAGAGTTACAGCTGTGCTTACACTGTCTCAGCCAGGACTACAGGCATGTCCCTTCTGCCATGGCCAGTGGCACTGTCATTTTCCAACTTATGCCAACAACAGGAATCTGGGACTGCTTCAGATTTAGGAAATTCTAGATGTGCATAAAAGGTCTCTTGGTTGGAGAGAGAATTTTACTATTCTTTTAATTATTTTTTATTTTATTATAACAAGGCAAAGGAACAAAGATTAAAAAAATTAAAAAGAAAAAAAGCAAGCAGTTTATTTCCCTATTCAGATTTTCTTTAAAATGCCATACAACTCCCTGTCTTTTTAAACATAGGCTCCCCATCTGCTCACTACTAGCATTTAATTAATATACTTCACAGTTTGCTGCTTGAACTTCTCACCAAGTTGGAGTTTTACTTTTAACCTCTGTGTAGACTACCTTTCATGCCATCAACAGCTCCCTTCTTTCCAGTTAACCTCATTTAGGCCAATTTCAACACAGCTCCATGCTCAGACATTAGGTCAGCCTGCTAAGCAGATCCAAACAACAGGGGCCATTAAAACCACCCCTGGATTAACGACTCCAGCAGTAACTGCATCAGAAAAGGGTAGGTCATCTTCATTTTTGTATTATGCCAAAGCAAAATTTCATCCCACTACTTAAGTGATTTTTAAAAGAGCAAAATATCTATAGCCAACATACACCACACTGGGTCATAAAAAGTAATTTCCAAGTGTCCAGCAAGAAGTTAGAGCAACAATTTTCATATAGGAAAGAGCTTGGGAACACATGCCTTTAAGAAATCTTCTCCAGCAGGTCAATTTTAAGAAAAAAAGCCTAGCAGGAACCGTCTGCAAGAACCGTTGTCCTACCTCCTACGTGACAATAAATAACTTCAGATAGTAGTAAAAGAGCCTAAGGGTCCAATATTGAAGATCCCAGACCCTCAAAAAAACCCCAAAAGCATTTAAAAAGGAGGAAAGGACATGGCTCTCTTCTCCTTTCTTGGCTGGAAACATCAAGCCACAAAGAGAACACAATAACCTAGCCCTCAACTAGGGGCTGGCTCTAACTGGGGAGCTGTAATTCTTTTCCAGCGGTTACATTCTTCAAGGAAACAAGAAGAGCTCTTTATGGCAAAGTACTGAAGCAGCACATTTTTCTCTTTTTATGGTTTACAATCCTGGCTCACTGCCAAATCACTTTCTCAGGAGTGCAAACAGCCTGGCTGCTGACTGCACTGGCACACCTGAGATAATTAAATACTTGATATCATCCCATACTTTCAGACCATTCCGTGGTCCACGGAATAAAGTCAAAGTCACTAAACTTTACAAGAGATGTGATGGGGAAATATTGATAAAATGGAGACTTTCTAATGCACAGCCAGACTTTAGAAGTTACAAATGTAAGAAATCCTTTGTTTATATCATGTCAAACAGATGTTCATAAGTCCAGATACATTTAATTGCTAATGAAAATCCCCACAGACGGAGGGAAAAAAGAAAACAAGCACCAGCCAAACCACAAAGGCTGCCATCCTTCTCTGTCCTAAGAGAAAACATATGCCACAAGCTCTGTAACCTAGAATGCTGATTTAAATACTACTTTTGAGGATAACAAATACCATAAAGCACTTAAATACTTTCTGAAGCATTCATTTGTAGCACTTACCATCAAGTGTAGTACACAGTGTTTTATCAATACTGTTTTCCTTCCGTTTTAAACAAAATGAATCCCCAGGCTTCTCTTGAAAGGCTCTCAATGCATGTATCAATCACACTCACATGCACATCACCTTCAAAGCTGTCATTCCATGTGCCGATTTCAAGTATTGATCTAACACTTCTCACAGCCTACTCTGGCATTTACCTCAATTGTCAGTCGTTGCAATAATTCCCAGAAACTGAGTGAAAAATAACTCTGCTATGGCTTTAGAGCACACGGCCTAAGATCCAATATTTAAATTCACATGGCAGTAAGATCAAAAGCCCTGGTAGGCTTTCTTCATTTTGTAGAGCCACTTTCAGATGCTGATGTTCCTGAGCACAACCAAAGGTGGCAACTACAGCTGCTATTTTTCTCTCAAACCACACTGTGCACAAAGAAAGTCATTCTGTGTTCCCCATCTTCTCTGTAGTTCTCGAAAACATATTAGTATGCAGTTTAAATATTGATCTGTAAGGTTTGTGAAATTCATGTTACTTCAGGCAACAAAGGGGAGAAAAAGCAATGCAGAAAACAAGGCAATGATCACTATTTCTTTCTCACTCCCTTCAAACCAAACCCTCAGAATTAAGAATCCCTAAGAAACTCAGCTCATTAAGTGGTCCATTCACACCAAAAATCCCCACAAAAATCTTCTTGCCAAGCTGTGAATAATTGTACATAATACACTTCTCAAAGAAGCCTGTAGTCACGTGATGGCAACCTGTACTCTCAGAGGTGGTTTTCTACTCCACAAGAAAAAAAGTAGAAATGGCACATTGATACTGGCACGTATACAGTACATTAATTTCCATGCAACTTATTTTATATCTCAACAGCAATGCAAACACATTGAAAAAACTTCACCCCTGCTGAAAACTGTTAAGCACTTCTTGTATATCTCCAGTGTTTATCCTGCCAGTAAAGAAACTGTCTTTGCTAAGGAGTTTTAGATCTATGTACAAGTCATGATAATCAAGTTACTGAAATTGAAAACTCTTTTCTAGCAATAAATGCGAAAAAGACAATTGAGTTTCCAAGCAACGATTCTGCTACTGAGACTCACAGATGCTGAGCAGGAAGGCTGAGGAATTGCAAGATTTAACATATGGTAATAGAAATCCCTACTTAAGCAACCATAAACTGTATTTGCTTCTGCAAAGATAAAGTAGAGCTGGGGCTTTATTTTATACACCATCCAATAATTTGTTTGTTTGGAGTTGGTTTGGTTTGATCTTTCAAAGGTGTGCTTTTAGTGCAGTGCCAGACTGACGTGCTCCTAAATCAGTGTCCTTTCCTGTTGGTGGGACAGCCTTCCTCTGGACACAAGTAGCACTAACTCCCTGCCATGGCCTACACCTTGCCAAAGGATCACAGTTAAAAGGGCTGGGGGACTCCAGCGTCCAAACCAAGCTTTTCTCGTGTACTTATGGAATGCATGATGCCTCTGACATGCAGCTCTCTGGAATCTTTTGAACTCTTCCACTGGAGCTGACAACAATGCATGACCTGACTCCCCAGCTCAGTCCCATCACCTCAGCTGCTCCATCCAGCTGCTTCTGTGAGGCTGCAGGCTGTCTCCTGCAGAGGCAGGCATTCTCCACAGGCTCCAGGTTATCCACAGCTCCTATGTGAAACATCCCACTTGTTGTAATCCTCCTCACGGTCAGTGTTCCACCCAGGCACTGTGCACAACTGCTCCTCCTTAGGCAGCTTGCCAACCCCCCATAGCATACACTCTTTCTACAGACTAGGTACTACAAAAATAGGGGGGGAAAACCCCAAATGAACAAATCAGTCACAAATGCTTCATTCACTTATTTCAAATGAGAGCTGTTAGAGATGTACCTTTATCTCTTAAAAACAGCCAAAACCAAATACCCAAAATAAAACCCAAAAACAAACAAGAAAAACACAAAGAATCTCACTCTACCCTCTCATTTTACACTCTCTACACTTTTTAAATGAAACCAGAACTGGAAGTTGTAACAGAACAGAAAGGCAATGCAAAAGACCTTAAGTCAGATCTCCCAACAGGAACTGTGCAGACACACATATACAGTCCTTACCCCTGGGGATTACATCTCCACACCTCAGTTTTGCCCCACACAAACTCTTCCTCAAAAATCAACAGGACAACACAATGCAGACACTAAGACAATAAGCCTACAAAATATTCACTGTAAGTAAGGTAGGACTAGGGTTAATTTTTGTTTAGTTTTCTTTCTCACACTCCCACCTTTTCCCTGTTTTAGAGAGGAAAAACACCGTGACAGGATCAAATAATTGCAACCCCCTTCAAGGTTCAGGTTTTGTCTCTGTTTTGATATAAAAGAAGCAATGTTAGTTTAAGACCAGACTAAAAGGCAGAGAGAAAGAATATACATAACATAACTCTGCTCACAGCACAGCAAACAGAATTTGAATTCTCCGCCTTTGAAACATGAAGTAACTATAAATCCCACTAGGAGAAGGGCATTTGCTGACAGAGATTGTAGATAGCAGGTGTTAAATTACTTACTGCCCATTGCCATGAATACAAATGTACTGAGAATTACATTCCGAAAAATAATAAACCAATAAAAGAACAGAGTTCAAACCAACTCCCTGAGAAATGATGTAAACTAGCCAAGATAACACTTCACAGATCAGAGCTGTTTCCAGACTGGCTAGGGGATGTTTGCCCAGCATGTCTTTCACGTTATATTAACCTGAGACTCATTTTTACAAACACCATATTTAGATAAGCAAATTAAAAAAAAAAAAAAAAAAACAAAAAAAAACAACACCAAAACAACACCCAAACTACAAACATGCAGAGGATCCCCTGCAAGTAAGCAGGTAATGACTGTTAATTATTCATGGTGTGCAGTTATAGAGGAAATGGAACCCCAAATTTGTTCTTATGCACATACACAGAAATCCTAAAAGCCAATTCTGTTCTACACATAGGGGGTATAGACAACATATCAAATATGTCCACAACTTGCTTGTCACCATGTGAGAACTGTGTTTTTCCCAAATGGTTACCACTGTGATAATCCAGCTTCAGGTTCCCACTCATCTCAAAACATAGCCCACAGCACCACCCTAATCAAAACAACACATCCAAGCACCTAAAGCAGATAACTGTATGGATAAGCTTCCATTGCCTCTTGGGGATAAAAGTGCTGCAGCTGGATGGGTATCAGTTGTACTGCACAGGTGTAACCCCTCACAGAGCAAGCTACATATGAGGAGTGACAGTAACAGCATCCATCAAGGGTGGGGTTGTTTTATTTTTGAAAGGAGTAGGAGGAGAACAGAAGGCACTTAGGGAAAGCACTTGATTTTATAAACACATGCAGGTTATTCCTGCAATGTCCTTCAGTAAGAGATCACCGACAAGAACCTTTTTTCTGTGAAGGTGGCAGTGCCTGATGTCTCCCTGGTTACACTGCACAGTGCCTCTCATTACT
This sequence comes from Trochalopteron elliotii, assembly GCA_024734555.1. Taxonomy (NCBI): domain Eukaryota; kingdom Metazoa; phylum Chordata; class Aves; order Passeriformes; family Leiothrichidae; genus Trochalopteron; species Trochalopteron elliotii. Next base: position 3,207,773 of record JANPWX010000054.1, read on the forward strand.
GTTTCAGCATATCTTAACTTTTTGCCCCTACAGTGAAATAGAAATCTTTACAGAAACCGGTCACATATTTCTGCAATATCATTTTTTAATACTGCACCCAATAAATATTTGTTTTTGTTAGTGCCGCTAGCCGAGTGGCATTTGATAAACAATGAATACTGCAGCAGAGTTTTCTCATCAATCAAGCTATATAAAAGGCAAATCCAGCAATTTAATCTCCTGTTGCTGCAAGCTGTCTAAACACACTGCTTTTTAAAAAGACAGTTTTGTTCCAAGAGTACACACTCCATCCAAGTCTTGTCATTAATTTGAAAAATTACATGCATGATTCCCAACCCCTGGGAAACACAGCTATCTCACAACTATCCTTTAGAACTGAACTTCTTCTAAACAGAGTTGAAATGATCCCTAACACAATAGTTGTCAAAGCAGAAAAATAAAATTTAAAATGTATCAAATGATTTCTTAAATGGTTCCTGATTTCTTAAAGATTTTATTTGTTGGGTGGTTTTGTTTTGAGAAATGTCCAGACTTTAATTTCAAATTTAAACAGAGGTCAAACAACTCAAGACTAATTCCTACACACCTATTACAAAGGCTGGATGTTTTCAAAACAAAACAAAAAAACATGCATTTTCTTCCTCTGCTTTTCTAAAGCAGAAGGGAACTCCAAGTATTGGAGACATTCATAGATTATTTTTAATCACAGAGGGTCAAGAGTGTCTGTTCAATGTCTAAGTGAGCAGAGCATTTGCTACTGACACTGGACTGCTCTATTCAAACAATGTGCAAACTGTTGTGCCCTGCAGGACAGAGATGCTCCTGGGTCTAGAACAGGAAAGTCAGCCCACAGCAGAAGGGAAAGAAGGCCATTAGAGAAATCTGGGGCAGCCTTCCAATGAGCAATGGGGGCAAAGACCTAGCCTAACTCAACCTAAAATACTCTCAGTTTACTGCAGGGATTGTATTCCACAGCTGCTCAAATACAGCAGCCCCTTCAGTCCAAGGAGATATTTCTCTCCCCAGATTATATCATAAACTCACTAGGCCTTCAGATGAAGAATTTTCATAAACTAGGCAGTTTTTTTCAATTTGACTGAAGCTCAAGTTGGTGTTTAGAGCAGTGTCATCATCCTCTGGCAAAGAGAGCTGGTGACGACCTAAAGACCACCAAGGAGCTGTTCAGTACTGACAGGTTCTGCTGGATTCAAACTGATGATCTACTGTGGAAGTAAAAGTCTCTCTACTATTTTATTAATCCTTCAAGCATCCCCATGTACCTATTCCTTTATCTCCTGCCCCTTGCAGTAAAGAGAAGTTAGGAAAGGATAACTTCCTTTGAAGTTATACATCATTCATGCATTATGTAGAAATCCCTTTTATTTTGATTTGTAAGTCAAAATCTCTCCTGACCTGAAAATGGGAACCCAAGACCTTCTGAATTTTTCATCATGGAAATACACTGTAACAAATTAAAATCCATTTAATTTTAAATCCATTTCCCTTTTCAAACAAATTTTACAATGTAAAGTACTTCACACTAAATGTACTGCCATGCAGAACATTTCTATCCAAGAATGACAGAGTATCTTTCAGAATGATTCAAAATAAACAATCCATTAGTGAGAATGGCATCATTTCCTAAGGTGTTAACTAACTGGAGAGTGAGTGCAAAAGCTGAATTTCCATTTAGCAAAACAGAAAAGATTCATTTCAAACGTCAAATTCATTTGCCCCTTTCTGGAGAGGCAGAAAGAAATTTAGGTGGAACAAAAGTTCCATGCATATGCAAGAAATTTTTTTCAAACACTTCTGTTCATAACAACAGAAGATCAAGTGACTGTTTTGACTTAATTTTCACTGTTATTCAGGCTATGGATGAAGAAGTAGTTTAAGAATGCAGTGAGAGTGGAAGGAAAGGAAGTCCATAACAGACTGAGAAAATCCCTATTGACCCTCATCCCTATCTCATCTGCAAATCAAAAAGGGAAGTATGAAGGCAAAAAAGATAGTCTAGAAGCAGCCGAGTGAAGCAGGATTGTTCTGTGCTACCTGGGACAACACTGCTTGTCTATCATCTGGGAATATTCCCATGGTGACAGGCCAGTCACAGGTAATCCCACTTAAGGTCCACATAAATACTTAATTCTCCCAGCTGCCTTTTATTTCTTGCACTGAAACATCCCAGAGGAGACATCCCAGGTGAAAAGAAGACACAGGAATTACTGTCCTAGGAGATAAGACTTCAAAATCTGGTGCCATCCCAGGACCCATGTGCATATTCTCAATGGGACAGAACTCACCACCATTAGTCAGTGCTGCAGTAATCACTTCTCTGAGAAAGCCCCAACACAGGAATGAACACCAAGCTGAGAATTTTGAATTCTGCTTGTAATCCACGTCTCTTTTCCTTACAGAACTCAGGTAATATTTCAACCGGCTCACAATGTGACCATGCATCTTGAAAGTTATTCTGATCTGGTCAGGCATCTGATACAGTGATTATTTTGTATCCTTAAATTCAGTGGAATAGTCATACACACTGCCAAGAGCTAGACAGGGTTTGTCTGTGTAACTAGAGAGAATGTAGCATGTGACTGTCTCAAAGCAGTATTCTCAAGGTGTGTTTTCCCCTCCCCCTTAATTCAAAATAAAGGTTACAATCATAAGCCTCTATGAACCTTATTTCATAGTGAATGCAAAAAACTAGGTTAAGGCATTATTAAGCTTGTACAGATAGGCTCACAAATACCCCATGAAAAAGAGAGCTGAACATGAAAAAAAGCCCATTCTTTTTCATTGTCTGGTCTGATGATCCACTCTGTACACAAAAGCATAATTCTTTTAAACAAGCAAACAAAAAGTTATTTAATATAACATAATTATGAACCTGAGGACTATCCTAAAGAACATTCAAAAGGGCAGAATTGGACAATGCATTTGCCCTTTAGCACCTTGTAATCCATGCCTCACAAAGCTCATTTCACATTAGTATAACATCATGCTTTTTTAATACAGGAGACATAAAGAACAGAATGAGAGAGGCCCCAATATTCCTGACACGAATTGGCCAGCTATTACCTCAAAAATTCCTTTACCAATATAAACAAGCTTTTAAAGAATTTAATTAAAGTAGCATACAGCTTCTTCATGTACTGGGTCCCATTCAAGGATGTGATTTTCCCCAAAACAAAGAAATTTTCTACCCTGGGTAGCAATGGCAACTGTCCCATCCTTACAGACTAAGCACAATTAACAAAAGTTTGTAATTGAAACTCACCTGAAGCTATTGCTGGACTTTCTTTACAAGGTAAAATGTTTCTCTAAGTATGATCCAGGTCCCTCCGTGCTAGAAGCTGGCACAGTTTTAAGGTAAACATTAAATAAGCCTCTGTAACTGCAGGCTTAGCAAACTATTTCTTTTCTCGATGGAACGTGTCAGAAGTCCCTTTCCCCTCTAACAGCAGCAACAAACCACAAGTGCATTACCTACCAATTCCTGCAGCCAGCCCTCTTCACACTGCTCTGTTTGTCAGACAAGGAGGTTTAAACCACATTAATTGGCAGCACCAGAAGCAGCTCACAGTAAGAGCAATACTGAGACATTTCAAAGGAACACTGAAGTCTTTGGGTGTATCCAGTGATGGGCTCAATTACAGCAATCCTGCTCTAAAGCGCCCCACACGCAGCTCATCCTGGCATCAGAAGACTCAAGCAATGGCAAAGTAAGTCTAGGATACAGCCTGTGCTAATGGCACAACTGTCCTCGACAAAAGGTTGGCATTTTATTAACACGGAGGACACAGCCTTAATGCTCTACTCTCCCTTAGCTTTTTAATACAAACAACAGGTCAGAAAAGAAATCCTGCTTCAGCGACATGCTGTAGACATGCAACAAGTGAAATCAGAATGCAACACGGGCATGCAGTTTGTTATCTTACCTGTCAGCATCTTACCAACAACTCACATTCCCAAAGTGAGAGCTGTAAATGCGATTAACACTCTTTCCCTTCCCTCATGAGAAATCTCTCTGCCTTTTTTCAATTTCACAGAGAAATTTTTAAGCTCTGGATATGCATCATGTAATTTATCCACCTGATCCTTCTTGGCCAAGAAATAATGCTCTTCATGATAAATAGCTTCATAATCTAGTAAAATCTAGTAGACATGGTGCAATTCTGAAGCCTTCTTTAATGGAGTTACTCACTGCAGGTCCCCTGGGGAGGGGCAGACCTACCAGTAGACAGCTGTGATCTCTATTCCCTGTCACTGGGCAGGATATTAATCCTTTCCCAGTAAGTATTTGAGGGGACTTAGCCAGCTAAATGGATTTTGAACTCCCAGTGCACTCGGGAGGGATTCACACCTTCTCTTACCTTTTTTCCTCAGAGCTGCAAATGGCACCAAAACACAAGCAAGAACAGGATTAAGCAGCAGCTGAGCACAGATTTTGTAGTTGAGGGAAATGGAGAGTCCTGTTTGGCAAATGTGAAACTACAAACTGAGTTGCATAGGAGTGAATTTGCACTTGACATAATTAACTCTGTGGAAAGCACAAACACAAGTACCCGGACAGGCTAAACCACAGCATACTGATAAACAGAAAAAACAGCTAATATCATAGCTAGCACTGCCAGTGTGCATCAGATCTGACCATCAATATTGTATTTTCTCTAGGACTCGAGAAATTATGAACGAAAACAGAGGGCAAAGGATAGGCCAATCTCATTAGAAAGCACGGTAATTTGCACTCAAGTGCTTCAGTTTTAACACCTGTGACCTGCTGAGCAAAGGAAACAGCTAGAAGAGTTAAATACAAGCCCTTCACACAGTATAATTTAGAATTTTTGCCTACCCTTGTCAAATTCTCTGCAGTTATATCCCTTAGGTAAAAATATCCAAGCTAATAAAAGATAAAAATGAAGAACAGTGTTAGTTCTCGTGTTGCTTGAGCTGTTAGGAAATGTAAATAATTGTGACAATTTGTTTGGGATATTACTAGCCCAAAGTTTTGTATAAGTCAGAACTAAGTAATTCGTAAGTCAGTACTTATGTAGTTTTGTTATCAGTACAGAGACTTTTGTTTCCCCCTATGTTGCAATCTCTCATCTTGAATTGTTACTACTCAGCACTCATCTCCCTATCACAATCTGCAGCAGCCAAGTGATAAGATTCCTTGCTTACCTTCAAGAATGCCAATTGTTCCTCTCTCAGTGCTCAGGTTTTATCTGGTTCAGCGGCAGCAAAATTGAGCTCTGGGAGGAGGGAGCCTGCATTATGTGAGAACACTTTAGATGCAAGGACAGCAGTATTCTTGTGATTGAGAAGTCAGCTGTGAAGCCAGCACTTACTATCCATTGGAGTCACCTGTGAGCATAGAGGAGAAGCTGATGACATGTGAGGGACAGTCTGACTGCAGATTTCCTGTGCACAGAGGGCTGTGAATATGTTCAGTGATTCTCAGATTCTGCCTGTATCCCACATGTGCTCTGCAGAGTAGAAACAGCAAAACACACATTACTTTTCAAGCCACATTGCTCTCTGCAGGAAGGCAAGCTGTTCAAGACTTCTCACAGGCTCTCAATAGGTAGGTTGGTTTGTTTGTTTAAATATATTTGAAACCAGAAATTTTCATCTGTTGCTTCTTTGAAGTTTTTGTATGGAGTTAATTTAGTGGGGGATTTCGTCATTGAAGGGGTAAATGCACTCAGACAAAGGTGTGACTATAAAGCAATGTTAAGAAATTAAAGCAGCTGTGGGCATAGAATAAAAAGGTAACACAAATAAATTTAAAAGTCCATAATTGCAGGGAAAGAAAAGGCACCAATACATGAAGGAGGATGATGGATAATTTAATCACACTTTTTGCAGATGAACTGTGTAAATCACGGGGGGAAATACCTAAAAAAACAAAAACCGGAAGACACATCTCCTGAAATGCAAAGTGAAGATACTGAATACTGAAAAAAAACCAACACAAAATTCCCTAGTTTTTCAAACGCTTGAATAAAATTGGAAAGCAAGAATAAACAAAAATAAAATAATCTCTCTTTCAAATGCAGTAGTCCCATAAGCTTTAAGGGAGCTCAGTCCTGAGATCATTCTATTTCACTTTCTCCTTATGAAGGAATAAAACAAAGTTATGCTACAATTTTTCCTGCCCCCAATACCCAAGATATTTCATCTGTTCTAGAAAGATAATAATTCTTATCTCAACTGCAAGCTTATGAGATTCATATTGCTCCAGTTAAACACAGAACAGCATCCCGTGTCAGTGGAATGGTAGGGATGAAAACACCAGAACTGAAGAGATTGTAACTACAGTTGGGATCACTAAATCAATGGCATTCACCACCACATGCTGCTGCATCAAAAAAAAAGGCTGAGTCCTCACAGTGCACTTAAGAGGCCTGTGAAATCAGGATCACTGCTCCTGTCTGCTGGAGCATTTATTAGCCTTGCACTTCTCACATCTTACAGGTGGATTTATTCTACCCTCATCCTGCAGAGGGAAAAGTGAGACACCAAGCAGAGTAAATGAGTTCCTGAAAGGGACAGAGGTGCTTGGTGGCTTGAGTTGGGATCCAGGTTAATTGCTTAACCTGCAAACAAAGGCTTCCAGCTGCTCTAACTATGTCTATGTACCCAAACCCACACTAAGGAACCCACTCAAGAACCCTGATGAAGAAAAGTGTCCATTCAAGGTGCACATGCAGTGACTCAGTTTAAGCAACACAAGTATATCAATGTCAGTGATAAGATGGGAACAGTGGGACAAGACCTGCAACACTTGGTCCTTATTTAAAGAGCAGTTGTATCAATCAGAATGCAAGCAAATCCTCCTTGTTGGCATTTCCATGTATTATACCCTGATAACTGGGAATTAATACTCTTCAAGATTGAGTCAGTAGGCTGTAATTAGTTAGAGAACTTTTGTTGTACTAATTCTTAAAATCAGTGACACAGGATATTTGCTAATTGGGCAGAGAAGGTGCTGAGCTAAATGAGGCCTCAGAGCAGTGCTTCCAATGCTCTTCTTGAAATCATTAAGGACAGAGGGAAGGAGAGTCTTGCCAGAAAAACATGTTCTGTTCAAACAAACTGTAATGTGTGCAAGGACAGCACAAGACTTCCTCTGAAACACGACTGACTCAGCAGAGCCTCTGCAAAAAGCTTTGCCAGCATCTTAAACCCAAAATTGAAGCCCTCATTTGATTTACTTGTAATTAAAGCTTCCACATCTGTTATCATTTGGCCTTCCCTCTTTTCTGCATGACATCAAGGTAAACAACTAAGTAATTATTACAGCTGTCTCCACAGACATCTAAAGCACTTACCTCGGGTAACAGATTTTGTTAAAATTATTGGACTGGAGTTGTCATCTGTTACTATATTGCAAAAAATCTACGTCTCTCTTACATGCAACATATAATAAAAAGCTCAGTAAAAGCCTGCAATACACACTACTAAGACAAATCTTTCTTTTCTACAAATTCATAATCTGGTTGTCAAATTAACAGAATCCAAGAGAGCACCTGACATGCTATGCAAAACTTGAGCTATTCTCAGTTTAGAAACAATTTTGTCTCTTTGCTGAGACTCAGAGGTTTGGGGTTTTGTTGTATTATTATGGTAGCTCATATGAAATCTGTATAATTACTTGACATTTCTTCTCTTCCTGCTGCTTATTCTCCTCACCTGAAACCACATTCTTGTGCCATACCCACCTCAGTGGTTCTGAAGAAGCTGGAGCCTCTGAATTCTGAAATACTGAATCTCATCCTCATCCAAATCTATTTGACAACTAAAAAAATGAAGTGAAGCAAGGAAAAACAAAATAACAATGTCTGGAGAATTGCAGCTCAACAATATTCTTTTTGAAGTTTACCAGCAGGAGTCAGTCACTCTGTCAGGAAGTTCCCACCTGTGTTCATGTCTGAGATACTGAATGGGATTGTCTCACAGGTACTGTGGAAGAAGCCTTAGATGAAGGTACATCAAACAAACCATAACTAAAATTCAGACCAGATAAATTCATTAACATAGGTTTAACTAAGGGAAATACTGAAAGTTTTTCAATTTAAACAATATTTTCCTCAAATAGAACATAATAATATCCCTCTTCTGCTTAACAACAGCAAGAGCCTGTATGAGTGCAGACTTCATTTGGTATTGCAGTAGCAGTGTGTGAACTGTTCCAAGAGCTGTAGAGTGTATCCATATTGGTAAGTGCCTTTTCTTTTCATGAGCATAAATAACATACTATTTTTAGCAGAAATGGAAGAATAAAGTGCATCATCACAATTTCCACCAGAGTAAAACTTATCAGCTGGACTAGGGAGAGGGATTAACTGGCAGGAGAACTACAGATAAACATCTCCTGAACTGCACATAGTGCCAAACAAGTATGAGAGGAATATTATACTCTGAGATAGGGGAAAAAAGACTCCACCAAAGCCACTATAACTATTGCAATGCTTCTATAATATGTGGTGTGTGCAGTTCAATTATACCACTGCCAGAGTGGGACTAATTTCACTCTCTCAAACCTAAGTAATCAAACTTGTAAAATTGAGATAGAGCAATTTTAAAATTAACAAAAAAATCCAAATTTTGTGATTTGGTGTGAATCTCCACCTGATGAAACAATAAAGCTGCTTTTGTTTGCCGTAGTTACTCTTTTTGGACAGGATCACTGCCTTTCACATCATTTTACCAGGTTTTGGCAAATGGTCTACCCTTAGTGTCAACAAAAGCTCCCTTCCATAGCTCCTCCTGCCTCATTAGTTAAAATCCAGAGCTGAGGAATAAATGGGATGTGGGAACCTTCAGAACTGAGCAAACTTTGGTGGTTCCCAAGACAAAGGCACTGAACCACAGCGTCCTTACCAGCAGGCAGCTGCAAGGGCTGAAGTCACTGGAGCTGTCATGGGGCTGCAGAAGGGTAGCCACCTGCAGTTACATCATGGCAGGAGTTGTACAAGCATGGGAAGACACCAGCGTGCATCTGCAGCTTGGAATTAACTTGTAGGTGGTGCTGTAAGCCTGAGAACAGCACTGGGAAAATAAACAGTTTACTTCGTGTAAGGGGATGTAATTACCTAACCTCCAAGGAAGGGCTTTCAGAAGCAAGGATGCACCTTCTCTAATGTGCATCTTCCACTGCACAAATTCTGGAGTTTATAATCTATAAAATTTTAGACTGTAACAGAAACACAAAGGTAATTGTATAGACCTTCCTCAAGGCAAAGGATGATAAATGACCCAGCAAAACATTTCACTGTTGCAGAATACTACAAACACTAACACAAAAAAATCTATGGAGATTAAAATTCTGAAAGAAACGTGGAACCCAGGAAAAGGAAGCTTAATGAGCTACCTCACTACAGGCAGTCTTTGTACCTATGATTAATTTGATGTTTCCTCTCACATTTATTTTAGGAAGAGGAAAAATGACTGTAACTAATTATCTAAAAGGTGAACTTCAAAGCTTTTAAGTGATGCTATCTCAGAGCCAAAATTTCTAACACTGTGTATATGTACATGGGTGAACAATTAGCAATAGGCTTTAAAGTAAGACTGATATTTTAAAAAATAGTTAGCAATTAAGTGTCTTGATTTTTGAATAACCAATTCAACATCCTCACCAGGAGATGTTTTCTAAGGGTTGGTGCTTTCTTCCCTGGTTTATGGATCCTGGCAGCAAGTCAAACTGAAACTTGGAGGGAAGTACAACTTTCAGAAACTTCAACAAAAATACAGGGAAAACCAATAGTCCCAATTTCAGGGTTTCTCTTCTGTATTGTCCTATGCTACATTGAGCTTGTAAAGTAAGAGGAAGTGAACAAAATTACATTCTCAGCTGCATTTCATTTGCCTTTGCAAAGACACCATCTCCTACAATAGAAAAAAGATGAAGCAGGCCCAAGGATCTGGCAGGCAAGTGAAGGATGAATTACTTTTATTGTGATGCACTGAGCCTGCTGTGATAACAAAAGCATCAACTCAGTTAAAAATGTGGTGTGTAGTGCAAGCTCACTCTTGTGATGCTAGTTAGACATTGATGTAATTGTACTGTCACTGGCTTTCAGAGCTTAGGCCCACAATGTGCACTGCATCAAACACAGCAGCTTAAACCCAGCAGTTTATGGATCCTGGTGCTCCTACCATGGTGTCTCTAGTATGGATGGGAGTCACAGCAGCTGCTGCAGTAGGGGGAGCAGCAAGGAGATTCTGGCCCAGACACAACCACAGACATCTGTAGGACATGGCTGTGTTTACAGCTCTGCTGTTGGTTGCTACATCCCACAGAGAAGAAAGGAGGACAGAGAACTTGACAAAAGTCTTCACTGAAACATGATCTGTAATAAATACAAAGCTACCTGGTTCTCTAAGCCTCTCCCTGCATTCAGTCTGGTTTGCTGGAACTCTTCTTTTTGTCTTTTATTTAGCTAGCTGATGGAGATTCCAACGGCATCAGAATTTTTAAATTTTCTTCTCTTCTTCTTCTTCAGACTTCCTACAGCATCCAATAGAACTTTACTCTCCAGACTGAATTGTACCAGAATGGAATCTGAAATTCAACATTTTGCTGTGAGAATTTAAGCTTGTCTCAAGTGAACATATCTGAAAAGCACTTAATGCCTACAGCTAACTTGAACATTCATAGTTCCTTTCAAATGGCCTTTCTTAGCAGCAAGGAGAGCTCCCTTTTACCAGTGTACAGCATTGGTGCACAACCACCCACAGCTCACTTCTAAAGAGAAGCAGCACTATTCTCCCAGAGCTCCAGGGATGATGTTATTAGAGGTCTGACTCCCACAGCCAGTACACTGCAACCTTAATAAACCATGTATTTGCATCAAGGGATTACGTCCATGAGTGCAGGGGAGTGGACTCATTTAATAGTCTTTCTCTACCACTGACTGCTCTGATCCCTACAGCAATTCTGCACTGCAAAAAAACAGCTACAGAATGACAAATTGATGCTTTCCTTCCTTCTAAAACAAGTCACTTCTGATTTTATGGCTACACCAGATACATTTTCCTCACTTAGATTTAAGGAGGACAAGCTGGTTATATTTCTCTCTATTTTTGCCAGAAGCTTTGTATTTTGTGCTGGATGCCTCAGGACAGGGCTGATCTAATTCTACAAACTATGGTTGATCTGTTTTGCTTTTGCTGAGCAATAGCTCACAAAAATAATCTCTATGATCCTGACTGCAGCAATTGGGAAGGATTAGACAGTCAAAGGTCTGACATACACAGGCATGTACCTTTGTCTTTAATTCTGTGTGCCTCCATTATCAGATAGTAATACAGATAATCCTCTATTTGAATTTTAGAAAAATAACTCCTTGCCCCTTTTTCTCTTGGCATAACTAATGTAGTTTTACCCCCTCTGCATGAATGAAAATATATTGAGAGCTACTACTGTGAAAATAAAGCCGTTCCCTTATGTTGGCTGTAGGGTGCCTGATCTGAAGAGCCTCTCCAGACTATCAGCTGGCATTAGCTGGCAACAATCTGTCAGCCTCAGATGCTGCCAGTGGCAGAGGGAACTGGAAACTCTCAGCTCTCATGACTCCAGAGAGGCTCTCACTTCCTACAGTCATGCAAGGGCACACTGGTGTATGCAGGCAGGGTACTTTGTACTGGTAATGCCTCTGCTGTCTCTATTACATAGATAAACAGCTCCTTTCAGTGTACAGAGACACCAAATTAATTGCCCAGAACACATTTTTAAGATTCTTCCTCTCACAAATTCAAAGTTCTCCATCTTCTCAGTGAAAAGTTGTATTCTAAATTTGCCCCACAATGGAGTTGGGCAGCCACGTGTAGAATTTTGCTCTGTAACCATAGGTGTACCCAGAAATGTAAAAATCAGTGATTTCCCTTGGCCTCTTGGCTTGTGGTAAGTGCCTCAGTAGAGGAAAGTGGGACCTCACAGACTTGTACCTGTGCAGGTCCTAAAGAAACTTTCTACTTGCACAGTGAATATTCAGACAGAATGAAGATTGTGGAGCACATACAGAGGCACTTCTGTGACACTCAAGTGCATCAGTCTTGAGGCTTTAATCACTGACCAGTTCTCATTTTTCCCAAATTGTTAATTCCATCTATTCTGACTTAGCACAGAAACTACTATATTCCTTCCTCTAGTCACAAGGGAAGCTTGTAGACCTTCAAAACAGATGCTATCATTTCCCAACTATTTCTGTTTCTGTCATTCCCTCACTTTCTAAAACTTCATTACCAATCTCTCAAACACCACGACCTCCCTCTGGTCCTTCACTCCTTCACTCAGAGTGAAACTGGCCCTTGAGCTATAGACTGAAACATCCTTCTGCAGTCCTAGCATGTGTCTCACTAAAACTGTTCTTTCCTCAGCTTTAGCCCTCAGACAGGCAATGTGATGCATTTACATCTTTGCTTTTTTTCTCCATTCTTTGTGTTGCCTATAATTCCTACAGACCTTCTGCAAACTCCAGGACTCAGAACATCTCAGCCCCAGGCTGATGTAACTACAATTTGTCTTAAAGAACTTCACTGCCTTATTATAATTCCCTTGTTTTAAGAGTTAAAAGATCCCTTTCCCTTTTCCTTTCATATTTTTTTTCCTCAAAGGTTTCCTTTCTTTTAGTTATTACTGGATTCTGACAGCAGTTATCCTATTTTATTTCACATTTTAAAGCCAGGTATCCTGTCTTAAAATTCAAAAGAGGTGGTGAATAGCTTCCTCAGCAGTAGAGGCTTGGGAAGGTACCAAGGTAACCCTGTTCTCTGGTTTTCTTCTCTTACATCCTTATCTATTAGAAACCTTGACCTTTATTTAAAATTCAATTAAACCCCTTGTATTTGAGACAAAATTTAAACATCCAAAGCAATTTCATTGCACATGTTCAGAAACCACAGAAAGAGAAGCTAAGATGCATATGTAAATCTTGGGTTTTCTTCAGAGCTTTCTTGGAATACAAACAATAAAACCAGATGTTTTCTTTTAAAAATTATCCAAGAACATGGTTTAGCCATCTGAGCTGTGGAAGAACTCCCAGCACTGTGGTAACAACCTAAAAGGAGGGATGACCATCAGCACCTGAACTGAGTGATGAGCACACCAGTTCTCCTGAGCATCACTGAGCACAGCAACAGCACCTTGACAGAAAGAACTTCTGAGGAGCAGAGCTGGTGCAACTGCCATCTGAATAAAGGGCTCCATCCTCCACGCTTGGAGCTACAGATGTATCAGCCTGCAAATGATCTGAGTGAGGCTCTGCTTGACAGATTGCAGGCAGGAGCAGCCTGTGCAAGCATCACCCTCCCAAGCAAGAGATTTATGTGCTTGTGCTGGATGTAACACAGTGTTACACAGTCTTCAAATGAAAGGCAACATCCACTGCGGGATATGCAGAATTACATACTCCAGCCAGCCCCAAATCTATTTCCATAGAACCTCAGAAGCAAAATTTGAACCCCTGAAGTCACAGCAGTAACACTTAGGTTCAATCCAGATTTAGACATGGGATAAATATGCTTAAAAAAAATCCAAACACCAAAAAAATATATAATTTTAAAATAAACTTTGGAGTACTTTTTCTTTTCTTATATCATCTATAGTTTTTCAGGTTGTTTTGCCTGTTGTCATCTGAAATCTATGTATTTCCTGGACTTGTTTTCTGTCTTTGGGAGTGAATACACTGATTTACTCTATATTTATTCATTTATGAGAAGTTTTTCCAAAATGGCTGAAGGATTTAACCATACAAATCTTTTTGACTCTCAATAGGATTTTTTTTCCGAAATTCTCAAAAGGCTTTTGAAAACTCGAAACTCCCAGACCTACAATAACTCTGCTTTGTGTACTACTGTGCTTTTATTTTACAGTTGTTCTAGTGGCTTACAGGCATGCATATCTGCTGATCAGCACACTTTAAGGAATCCTGGAAAATACACATAAAATTCTCTGTCTCCTGTAAGGTAATCATAAGCACCAATAGCAGAATGTTTATGTGTCTTATGCTGCCCAGCTCAGATGTAAGTAAGGACAGAAGAATTCAGGACACTGACTCTGAAAGATCAGCAGAAGCCAAGAGCAAGTGGGAGAAATGTTTCATTGGATAGTTTTAAATCTCCACACATAAATCAGAGGGAACTGTGAACTGTCTGGAATAGAACATTAGCCACCTTCAATGTATTTCCTATCACACAGCAGGGCAGCATTTTGGATCAAATTCACCCTGCTGAACATACTGAATTCCTCAGCTCTACTGAGCATTTCAGATGAATAATACAGAGGAGGCAGGTGAGGTGAATCACAAGAGATCAGAAAAGGCCAGACCATTGCACCTTTGAGCTTCCTCACATGACAGAGCTCACCAAGAGCAGCTGTGGTGTCAGTGCACGGGGTGAAATGGTGGCCAGGTGGGGGGCTGGAAAACCTGGAAGATCTCACATAGGATAATCCACACAGTGTGCCCAGTGAAGAACATGCAGATGCCTTTCTTTCCTTTGTGTCTCAGTTTTAAACACTGATTAGCAGAGCTCAGCCCAGACTCACTGAACTCAGGCTGGCTGCCATATCCAGGTTCATGACTAGGTCTATAAAGATTAAAATTTTTCCCCTCCTGAGACATAGCTGTGTTTTTTCAGCAAAAGTAGCACCTTGTAGTGTAGTCTGTACACGTGTGAATATTTGGAAGTCCCCTATTAGAAAAACACAGAATGAACTGTTGAAATCATGAATTTAACTCAACAGGGTTAAAATCTAAAAAAAAAAAAATGCATTACAGAAACAAATCTGCTGAAGGAACAGTCATTTGAGCCTAGAAAATCATGACTCAGAAAGCTGCACAGCAATTGCAAATGACTCCCTTTGACCCTCACCCATGATGTTTTAGGCAATGGAATGATATGCAAACCTAAAGTAAGCTGGTTCTCAAAAGAATGTTTTTTAAAAGGTTTGTATTCAAGAATTACACCCCATGTCAGTTAAAAATGTATACAGAGTAGGTGAAAGGAGCAAAGGTGAGAAAAGGCTGCAGGTAAAAAAATTACTCCAGTCTAAGGAGATTATAATTACAATGTGAATCACCACAAATACACACTGAATACTTCCATCATTACCTGCCTTCTGGAGTGAGTGACTGGGTGATCAGATTAGTAACTTTCTCTTAAAATCCAGATTTTTCTGTAGGCTAAATAGAACTCAGCATCTCTGAGTAGTCTGGGGAAAAAAATTGTCTGGCAGCATCAAAAATAATACAAAGTCTGAAATGGCAACTTGTGCTGCTAAGCTTTTTTTTTTTAAAAAACCCACTTCTTACTTTAGGGTCACAGTTTCTATCTTACATCCTACAGCTTATATGAGATCAACTTGAATTTTCTTTTTTTTTCCATCTCTTTTCCTAATTACTGGTAAAAAAATCTGGGACTCAACTCTTCTGATCTCCCAACTTAAAACATTGAATGGAAATTAGTAACAATGAACCTAAGGAAATTATTACCAAGCAAAACCAACAAGGAGGTGAGTGCAATGAACTGCCCCCCTGGCCCTGGCCAGCTAATCATGATCTAACAGAGCATACATCGATTGTAAGGTCACTGAAAGACAAGGGAAACACCACTGATATTGATGTAAGGGGAAACAAGCTTAGAGAAGTCTAATTGTTAGTCCAGTCAGTTCAATGAAGAGCCATTCAAGGGGCACAGGGCCCACTGCATGCCCTCAGTCTCCTATAAGACACAGAGGCCCCCCATGATCACTGACCACGCCTGATTATTCACTTACTGAGCCACTCATCTGCAAATGACTTGAGCTCTGTAACTGACCCCAGTGGGACCACCAGGGCTCCCCCAGTTGTGAGCAATTATTCAATGGTCCACTGTGGCATTCAGCTGTCACCCACACACCAAAGAAACCCATTTTATGCTACAAAATGCTTTGTGATACTTCCTTCAAAATGTATTCATGTGAAGACACATTTTGTGAAGCAAAATCCTTAAATATAACCACAATAGAGGAGCAATTGGAATGAATTAATTTTACCTGATTCAACTGGCAGCCATTATAATTACAAAACCAGCTCAGCTTGCTATAGAATTCTCTGTTGATACATTTTTACCTTGAAGAAGGGTAAAGAAAGAAAAGCATTTAAAGGCAGCTAATTATTGCAGATGAGGACAGGAGCTGAGTTTGGCTCTCACTACGTGCTATCTTCAGTAAGTAATGTATTAATAAAAGGAGCAAAATGTAACAGAACTGGCAGAGCCCTTTATTCCATAGAAAATGGTTTAGAAGCTAGTTTCACCATTATAGGTATATAATAAGTATATAAAAAACCAGCAAAGTGCTCAAATTGTGGTAGATACAAGAATTCAACCTACAGGTTAATTCACCTATAGCTTGCTCCAAGTTGGTAGGAGTTTGACATCATAGCTGACATCATCATCTAAGCTTTGAACCTGAGCATTACAGCCTACTTTGATTTAAATGCTATCTCCAATACCACTCTCAGGAGAGTTATGTCATGGAAATGAAGACTTGCATCACATTTACTTATTACAGTACAAGAAAAATATACACAATGATCCTGTCTTCCAAAGGAGAGCTGCAAATTTAATTGCTCTTCTGAAATTATCCTGAATTAAATACCTGCAAGTTCTAATCCTGTGTGTTCTAAAGACTTTGAGGTAGTAAAATAAGCTCTTTATCACAGTTTCATGAAGAGTGCAATGGAAAAATAAATCCTATGATAAATATCTGGCAGTAAAAGGATAATGAAGCCAATATAGAGCAACCTAAGGGTTGAAATTGGCCAGGGAATAAAGAGCAACAGACTGGTTCATATTTTCCCTGCCTCTTGTGGCATTAAATCTTTCTTGAGAGAGAAATTGCACCTACCCATTTTACTAAAAGAAGGATGGATTACTGGAAGTGATAGGTCAAAAGCAATTTATCTACATAACTGTCTAAGAGTGTCACATTTTTTCAGCCTATTCTCTTAATGATGCAACGTGATAGATACAGTTACTTTGAAGGGTATTATTCCTTTTTGCCCATATGCCAAGAGCAGCTTTTGCCAAAACCACAAAAAGTATTACAAAGTTGCTATGGAAGATTTAAAAACAAGTTAATTACTCATCTATGTGAGAAGGGAAACATCTGCCTTAAGAACACTACCAACCAATCAATTTTCATTTTGAAAATGGTCAGACATTATTCAAATCCAAAACATCAGAGAACATGCAGGTAAGCATCAGATCCAATTTTCAACACTCTTCTGATGCTATAGCAGGACCTAGCAATAAAAAGCACTGTGGCCAGACAGACTGCATTTCATCATACTGCTTAGAGCTTCCCATTTGTTTATTTTTTGATAACTGAAAATTCATTCCAATTTGGCTACAGAGTAAAAAAGTTTTCTCTGATATGAAGCATCATTCTTATAAGAAGTCTCTGTTCCAAGTACTACCCAAACAAACAGTAATTTAAAAAACCTATATATATACACTTTTATTTCATGAAAAAAATATATCAGTATGAAAAATTTCAGACCAAATCTTTTATTTGAGCTATAAACCACTAAAGAGATGCTCTTGCAACAGAAATTGGTGTAAGCAATGCTGAGTAATAGCAGCCCTGCCTATATAGGGGGGAAAGGGTCCAGCCTGTGAGAATGCTGAGGCAGAGCTGAGTCATGCCCTGGCCCTGTAAGTGCCCAGCAGAGACTCAGCAGACACAAACGGGAATGTGCAAGTGGTTGCCTGAAACCTTTTGGCCAAGGAGAGAGCAAACCATGGTCGGCCTCAAGACCCAGGGCAGTCAAGGGAAAAAGTCTCCCATTGATTTTAAGGGCCTTGTGTTCAGCTCTGCAATGTTTGTTTTCATGCAACCCGAGCTATTCTGCAAGTTTCCAGCCTGGCCAAACTTCCAAGCATGAATTACAATGGAAACTGGAATGCATTCAAATGCTATTGGCTCTTCAGAAGTGGAGCCAAATTCACACTGAAAAGCACTGGTTAACAGATAGGAATATGTTGATTTCCCAAAAACTGCATAGTATCAAATGGCAATGTTAAAAAAACCAGAGTTCTGTTTTCAGGCCAGGAGAAAGAGTGGAATAGCAATCTGAGCCGGTTCCACCCTCACAAAACACAGACTATTGCTGGGCTTGGAACACATCCACTGATAACAGAAAGTAGAAGGGATCCCTGGGCAGTTTTGAGTTATTTAAATGCTCTTTTAATCAATAAGTTACTTAGATGTGCAATTGTCCAGCTTAGCCATAGAAAGGTAACAGTGCATTGTTCAGCAGAGTACTGCTTATTAACATATTTCAGTTTTCTTCCTCAGAGTGTGCAAACTGCTGTTACATAATGTTTAATACAACACATTTCAGTATTTTAAGCTGGTGTTTTACTTCTGAGACCCTGTAGAGGGCATTAGGAAACACAAACGCTGCCTCTTCCCAAGGCCTACATTTCTGGGACTGTAATGGGAGCAGAGCTAAGGAGGATGGAGTGAAATCCAGCAGATACACCCACTTCTTAACACTTCTGTGCACACATAAAGCAAAAGAATCACCATCTTTCTGCTGCCAGTAAACCTGCCAGATACAGCAGGGTCTGGAATCCTTTTCCTTCACCTGAAATAATTTCTTTTCACTTGCTTGCAAATGTGGATGTCGTGTTTGAGCTTGCTGCAATTAGGTTCTGCAAGCCTCACTACCGATATTCAATGCAGTAATACCAAAGTGACATTTCCCCTCCCAATCTCATTATTTTTCTCTTATTCTTTAGTGTTTTCCCCTGTTGCAGGGCTTACTCTAACTCAGGAGTGTGTTTCGAAGGTGCTTGTTTCACTCATGTTATTCTCCTTCCCAGTCCACTGAGTGGCACCAAAGTTTTTTCTTAACCCTTGGCTTTTCTGTTTTCTTTGCAGAGAAGAAGAGTAAATCACTGCAAGACTGGTGTCCATCTTGAAGGGTGGTAATAACACATCTGTACCTGAGAAGAGACCCACATGAACACCCACTTGCCTTAAAAAGGGTCTGAGGAAGAGGACAGGCTGGACAAAGTGTTGCTGGGGTGTTTCAGTTATGGAGAAGGGTCTTTCCCTCACCACAGGAGTGGATGGTTTGTTTTTATGAAAACCTGAAACCCATCAGGGATCATCAAGGACAGTGAGAGTTCCTTTTTTTTTTTTTATCTCTCATAAATCTTTTTTTTCCTGGATGGTCTGTTAACTGAATAAGCAAAACAGACCAAGCTGTCACATCCTCTCCCTATCTTCCTAGATTTTTGGAACAGTTGGAACTTGCAACAGTCTCAAGCTCATTTTCATTCAAGAGCATGTGGAAATACAAGGCACGATGGAAGGGGCTGTCTTTACAATAGATTCACACTGAATTAATCCAAGTGGAAAGCTGCATGCCTCTTGGTTTTTTTTCAAAAGAGTGTCTAATAGGATTAATTTCAAGGCTGTGGATGTGAGTTACCATGTTTGCTTCCAAGCAAGGCAGAAAGGGCCATAGTGCTGGGCATTACAGGGCTCCCTGCCAGCCAGTTCTGCTTCATGCTTCTTTGCCAATTAATCCTGCAATGTCTGCCCCAAACAAACAAGTTACCAATGATAAATGAACAGCTAAATGCTCATTTAGCATTTTTGTGTCCCCTTTACACTCGTTTTTGTGCTCTGGCAATTCAGACACAAGAGGTGAAAGGTAGGAGAGGGACAGACACACAAAAATCTGCACCACCTCCATTCTTATTCCAGAAGACCTCCTTAGTGAACATATGCCTGAATCCCCCAGGTGCAGGTGTGTACAAGGAAGGGGAGAAGCAAAATGAGCCAACAGGAGCTGTCCAAAGGCTGCTGCCACTGGTCTGTGACCTGTAGGCCACACAATATTTAATGCTGAAGGAAATGTGTGTGTGCAGCTATTTCTCAGCAACTTCACTCTGAAGGACATTGCAATTTATATTAACCATAAAAACTGGATATTGCCTTTTGGGTTGAGAGGTGTGCAGAGTGGAGGAACTGAGGCATTTCATTTCAACAGAACAACTGCATTGAGAGATGCAGTCAATGGTCATGTACCATGTTCCCTGGCTAAGCTTTGATAAAGATCTCAGCCTAGAATTTATAAAATTGCATGCTGGAGATTCAGAGGGCCTTAGCAAAGGAGAAAAGAGTCTGTTGTTGAACCTAATAGTAACAGATGTGTGCAGTTTAGAGAGTCACTTAACAAGGTATAGCTTTTGGAGATTTTTGAGCTAAGCAGAAAGGAATCAGTCTGTGCTCCCTACTCCAGCATTCTCTGCAGCAAAAAACCAGTCTCAGTCATTGAAGTGAAAATCCTTTGAGTTATGTTTTTGCTAAACAACACCTATACATGATAACATTTCAGTTATGAAGACACAGGTCTGAAAGGCTTAAAAGCTCTCCACAGCATCCAGATATAGCCATCTTTTATTGGCTGAATTTCCATGCCCGCTGTTTCTCATTTCAGAATCCATGGTTATCACAGAGAAATGCCTGGTTCCTCTTTCTGCTCTGTACCACATGTGACAGAAGACACTGTAAAGTGAGTCTGGGCAAGTATTTACCTCATCCCATCCCTACTACTCCCAGTGAATCTCTTTGAGGACTGATATAAGCCTGATGAAGTGTTTGCCTCATATATTGATAGATACTACATCAAATTTTCAGGAAGTACTGTAGTACAGATCTCTCAGAACCCTGTCATTAATATAATCTGTCCTAGAGGCCTTTTTAGTTTTCTGCAGGATCTCTGCAGCCAAGTAAGAAAGCAGCTAAGAAATTGTACTGCCTCTGTCACAGGATTCCACGTGGGGTCAACTCAGCTGGGAGGAGGTGATCCTTGGAGATTAACCATCTTTCTTGGAACCCTCTTCCCTGCAGGACCTTATCCCATGACTCTACATCAAGCAGATCCCTAAAGTGGCCAAAGTCTGCTCTCCTCAAGGCTGGGGCAGTGACTTTGCTGTGCACCCTTTTCACTGTCCTAACACTTCGACATTCCACCATGTCATGGTCACTCCAGCCAAGGCTGCTCTAGAGATTCACATTCTCCACCAGTCCCTCCTTGTTGGTGAGAACAACATCCAGCATGGCACTGCTCCTCATTGGCTCCTCTGTCACGTGGAGAAAAGTTACCATCAGTGCATTCCAGGAACCTCCTGGATTACCTGTCTTCTGCTGTGGTGTCCCTCCAACAGATATTGGGGTGTGGAAAGAACACATGAAGATCATGGCTGCCTCTTCCACTGAGTCTTCCAGGTTAGTGCTGTAATGCCACTGTCCCTGCCCTCCTTTCATCCTGACCCATAAGCTCTCAGCCAGCACCTCATCCATCCCCAGGAAGAGCTCCATGCACTCCAGCTGGACATTTATACAGATGGTAACAGCTCCTCCTTGTCTCCCTTGCTTGTCCTTCCTAAGGCACCTGAATCCTTTCATTCCAGTACTCTGGTCATACACGTGTCCCACACATGCCCATGATTCCACTGCCCTGCAGATCTGTACAATTTCTAACTCCTCTCAATTATTCCCAATGCTACAGGCATTTGCATTGAGGCATTTAAATCTAGCCCCCAGTGAAGCTTTGGACTGGCTGGATTTCCTTTGTGCTGCTCTACAGGGGCTCTCCTGCTGACATGTGACCCCTCTCCAGGCTCTGGGCATCTCCTGCTGGCCCTGGCATTCAGCTGGTAGGAGTGGGATGGGCTGAAGGTCCTTCCCATGGGAACTTTAAAGTCCTGCCCACCAGCTTGGCAAGCCTGTGACTGATGATGCTCTTCCCCTTGTCTGACAGATGGAGCCCATCTGCCCCCAGCAGACCAGGTTTCCAAGCAGAATCTCATACTCTAGGTAGCTGAACCAGGCCTTGTCCTTGCTGGTGCAAGCTTTCATTCTCCTGCATCACTGACCCCTCTTCCTCCCTCTTTCCTGTGTGTGCCAGCAGGAAAGTTTGCATCTGTTTGGCTGTGGGCTCACTGCAGACTGTGCCTGGAGCCAGCTCTCCTGCTCCTTCCCAGCCTCCCTGACACCACTGGCCCATCTCACCACCTCCTGCAGCTCAGCCAACTGTTGCAAATATGCAAATTGTAATTAGAAGGAAGTGTTAGACCAGCCACATTAGCACTGATGTTGCAAACACACTGCAGCTTGATTTACACAACAACATTTTGACAGCACAATTATGTCAGTTAAAAACAGGGGAGAGAGCAGCTACAGCATCTTAGCTATGACAGAGCTGGTGAAACCACTCCTTGCTGAGTTCACACTGAATCTAACATATTTTCTTCTGAAGCAGAACCAGAGCTGTACAGGGACTGCTTGGAAAACAAGCTGTGAAGGGAAGAAAGTATAGCCAGGGAGCAATGAGGAGCAATTGGAAGCAGTACAATTAGAGCACATGGATCCACAAGAGGATGACCTCCTTTTCTAAACCTTTGTAATTTTCACTAGAAGAGAAACTCCTACTGAATTCAGTAGGCTATTGAGGGGTCTATCTAAAGTTCACACAGCAATTGGGATAAGTCTATGATTGTAACAATTAAATTGTTATTATTAGGAACCTGGCACAGCTGTAACTGAGTATCCCAAATGCAGCCTACTCACAATTTTTCCTGTGCTTGTAAGTGCATATCAAAAGTTAGTAAAAAAGTGCCTTACTACCTAAAAACATACAGGACATAAAAGTGACTCAGCAGAAATAAAACCTCTGATTTAAATTATTGCTATGGTGCTAACATTTGCCTCACAGTCCTTTGAGAGGTCAGGCTTTGCATGAATATTTTGTATTGTGAAATCAATGAAGACACCGAGTTCTTTTTCCAAGATGAAGAGATCGAATCCCTACTTTAAATAGGGAAAAAAAAAGCATTGACATTTCAAGAACAGTACAGTTTGTACCTCTAAGATGAGATGTGAGCAGTATGAATTATGACTCTGATATTAAGTAGTTCTGGTCCATCTACTACTCTCCCCTTCAAGAGCAACTTCAATTTCCATCTCCACTGAAGTTAAAAAGCAGACTGAATTAGAAGCATGTTTCTTCTCCAATTCATTTCTCTTTAAAACAGAAGAGGGCAGTTAAAAATGTCTTGGACAGAGGGCAAGGAACTATGTATAACCATAGCAAAGTCAGCAGTATTGTAGCAGAAAAAACAAACACTTGAGATTTAAAATAGAAACTGCATGCATGGATTTTAGCAGGAAGCCCTTTTCTTTCCTTGTAATGGAGAGGGACAGGAATAAAACCCCCACAAAGCAAGGGGTGTATTCCATCTAAGTTGTTGCCTAACCACAGAAATTAGAAAGAGCTTTCAGCAGTGAAACTCCTTAAGAGTCAAAAAACTCCTAAGCTTCCAAAACTGAGTAAAGAGAACAGTTAAAAGAGTGATCCCTTTCTATCAGTGTACATATTTCCACTGGAGTCTTACATCTGGAATGCAACTGCATTTTGACAAAGTGCTGCCCAGAAACAGTGTCTGAGCTCCATCTTCCCTGTAGCTGCACCACAGCAGCCACTTCTACATTACACAGCCTGCTTTCTTCTCAGGTACTATCTTCTGTCTCCTACTTCTTAATTAATAAATGCTTAAGCTCCAACCATCACCCCCTCCTTAGCTCCTGCTGTGTTAAATTAGGCCATTTTCTGTTTCATGCAAAGATCTTAAATGATGTAAGCATGCTGATCACTAGCCAAAGGAATTACCTGGTGGTTTTGTGAGCACCACATCATTTTATTTACACATGTGCAATGAAGAATCTTTTTAGAGGCCCAAACAGTAACATTCCAACCTTCATTTTTTTTGGTTTCCTTTTCATGGAGGTGAGGAGTGTGCCTTCCTCAGCCCTGGTGCATCCCTGGGGGCCTGGGTCTGTGTCATGTGTAATTTGCAGTTTGATGTTTACGTCCTTTCACATGAAATTCACACTTACTGGAACAACAGTGTTGGAAATTGAAGAAGCTGCAGTTGAATGGACCATGTAATTAGGCATGGATTCTCTTGTTGGCAGCTCCCCAGGAACGTGTGACACCAAGTAACTTTCCTAGCTGTCTACTACAGGGATCCAATAATGCCCCAAATAATCTCTTCTAATCTCAACAGAAATATGGAGGGCCACAGCCCTACTCTGGGGCAGAGGCAACACACCACCTTCAGAGTGTGAATGTTAACTTGCAGAAACACATCTTACTCATTTTGCCTGGCCTCCTAAGGAAAAACGAGAATGTAAATTTCCAAACAGAAGAGTGAAATAAACATATTTCTGTAAATATTAGTGAAACTGGATACTTCAGCTATACACAAATTATTTTTTTTCTTCGCATCAGGAAACCCAGCATTCACAACTATTTTTCTACAGTTTCAGCTCTAACAGATCACTGGGTTTTTTGCTAAGGGAAATTTTTCACAGGTAATTCACAACCAGGTGTGTCTAGTATGCCACAAACACAGGCCAAGAAAGCAGCAGATGACCAGCTAGCTCATGGCCAGCTGACAAAAGATAATGTCTTTACCTGCAGAGTTTTATCCTGAGTTCTCCCCTTTAAAGAACGCGACGCCTCATTTCTGCAATTCGGAAATTAAAATCTCAGCGTGTCACCCCCTGGTGGTGACCGAAAGCAAATACAAGCAGCCAAACACCTGGGCCTGGTTGAGCCTTTCGGGGTCAGGGGAGCAGGGTGAGCTTAGCACGGCCCTCCTCGGGGTACGGGGTGACCAGGGCCCTCCTGCCCGTGTGCGGGCATGGGGCTGACTCCTGTCCCCAAAACACAGGGCTGACACTTGTCCTCAAAAGCAGGGGAAAAAACACTGGCCAGGACCCATAAGCGCCACGGGCCTGTGAGAGCCCAGCCTGCTTACCTGCCTGAGGCCCCGGGCTCCACTCACGTGTCTGAGGAACCTTCTGGGATCCCCCAGCCCCCATTCACCTGCCTGAGGAACCTTCTGGGATCCCCCAGCCCCCGTTCGCCTGCCTGAGGAACCTTCTGGAATCCCCCAGCCCCCGTTCACCTGCCTGAGGAACCTTCTGGAATCCCCCAGCCCCCATTCACCTGCCTGAGGAACCTTCTGGAAGCCCCCAGTCACCATTCACCTGCCTGAGGAACCTTCTGGAATCCCCCAGCCCCCGTTCGCCTGCCTGAGGAACCTTCTGGAAGCCCCTGGTCCTCACTCACCTGCCTAAGGAGCCTTCTGGAAGCCCCCAGCCTCCATTCTCCTCCCTGAGGAGCCTTCTGGAAGCCCCCAGTCCCCATTCACCTGCCTGAGGAACCTTCTGGAAGCCTGCAGCAGTCACGGGGTCTCAGCGGGCCAAGCCCTGAGGGCTGTGGGCAGCCCCTGGCGCTGGGCCGGCCCCACCCTGCCAGGGCACAGCCCCTCCCTCAGCGCCGGCCCGGAGGCCTGGCACTCCCCTCGGGGCACACCTGAGGAGCTCCAGAACCCCAGCTCCATGCTCACAGCCTGGAATCCTGCAGAAACTCCGAGGGGAGCCGTCCAGGATGGATTTCGTGAGCAGGGGTGGCATCATCAGGTAAGGTCCCCCAAGGCTCGGGCAGCAGCTCAGGCTATGGGGTAACACACCCAGCTTCCAGAGTCGTGCCCAGGGGACAGACAGCCACAAACCAACCTAAATTCTAAATTTGACACATTTCCTTCCACCTCTCCCTGACGGGTTATTGGGCTACATCCCTCTCGGAGGAGCTTCTTGCCATGTGAGGGTGGGCTCCTCCTGCCTGCCCCATCTGCCGCAGGAAGCCGGGAGCCAGAGGGGTGCGAGGGTGCCAGGATACACTGCCCTGGGTTAAAGCGGCTGGAAATAAAGCCCCAGACAGCCGCTCACGCAGCCCCCTCACTCCCCCTCACCCCACTGGCGTGGGGAGGAGAATCAGGAGAGTCAAAGCAAAACTCTAGGTCGTGATAAGAACTGTTTAATAGTTGAGGACAAAGTAAAATACAGAAATGACAAGAAATGATAGTGATTATGATAATAAAAAGAAAACAAACAAGTGATGCACAATGCCAGACAAGTGATGACCAATGCCAGACTCCCCCTTCCAAACCCAGATTGGCCCCACTTCAGGGTGACTCCCCCAGGATATACGAGGCATGATGTTCTCTGGTGCAGAATATTGCTTTGGCCAGTTCAGGTTAGCCATCCCAGCTACGCTCCCTCCCAGTTTCTTTTGTGCACCTTCTTACTGGTAGAGAATGACACACACACACACAAAAAAAAAGAAGTAAAACTTCAGTGACTTAGGATAAACATGACTTCGCAGAACCCAAAACATCAGTGTGTTATCAACACCATTCTCATTCCAAATCCAGAAAGAAGAAATAAAATCCAGAAATGTAACAGCCAGAAAGAAGAAATAAACTCCATCCCAGTTGAAAGCAGGCCCACCATGAGCTCTGACCCCATTGCCATGGGGAAACATGAGTGTCCTCGTTTTCCAGCCTGGCCTAGAAGCAGGATTGCAGAGACGTTTAAGCTCAGAGCTCAAACACAGTGAGCCTTTGGGGATTGGGGTCAGGGAGAGACAGTAAATGCTTGACTCAATCCCATTTGTGAATTAAACTAAAGCATGGGCTTAGCAGCCGTGCTGCAGGTTTAATGAAGCTTCAGCTTGTGCAGCCTGCCTTTCATTAACTTGGACAGACTTGCTGGAGTGCCCCAGGGTGGGGAACGTGAAAGGACACTTGGTCCAAGTGGCTTGAGAGGCCTCTGGCCAAGCACAAACCACCATGTTTTGCCTGCCAAGCTGTGCCTCGGCCCCTCCTGGCTGGAAGCATGCCAGGATACTGCTTCCCACCCCTGGATACAGAGAAAGAGATCAGCTGTAGCTGCAGAGAGATTCCCAGCCTCATGGTGCTTCCAGTGAAAACCAGGCATAGGTCCTGAAAATAGACAAAGTATTATTTAAAAAAAAAAAAGCCTGTCTGTAACTTGGGCTGTTTCAACAACCTTTTTATAAAAACAAAACATGTTCTCTACATTGTACTAATTTTTAAAAGCTTGGCACTTGGTACTCATGAGAGCAGCATTTCCACTGCCAAGAATATTTTACTCTCCTAGGACAACGATAACCAAATCTAAAAAAGCTCATGGAGCAAAGACTTTGAGAAGATTTACCCAGTTATTTGACAGGCAGAGGAATTGCCTCATTTTGCCTTCTATTTTAATAACGAGCGCTCTTCTCACTTGCCTGGATTGAACAGGCTGATCTCACCAGCAAGCTATTTTTCCACTCAAACATCTGCCCAGACAGCTTGGAGCAGGACTGAAACACCAGGCTGGGTTCTTTTATTGTAGGAGCAGTAATTAAGATCCCAGATGTTGCTGCTCAACACCTGTACCTTATTTCTGCCAGGCTCTGCTGCAGCTGGAGCTGGAATATGACACAGCAGAATTACAGCAGCACTTGGTGCATGCTGCTGATGAGACAGTGGCCTGCTGGTGGGTTGTAACCCTGTGTCAGGGTCTGCCACTGCTTGGGACAGCCCACGTGCTCTGCTCTGAGGCCTCAGCACTGAGTCATGCCCTGCCTGCTTTGGCAGAACATTTGCTGACCTACCTGCAAGTTTGCTTTTAATTTGGCTTAGCTGTAGCAGCATTTTTTCTTCTGACCACACGGTCATGGATGATTTGGTTTTACTTTTGCTTATCCTTGCATGGTAGCACTGTAGTTGTCCTGTCCACAGACAGGACTGGTAGGTCATTGTTCTGGGAAGAAGATAGAACCAATATAAATGATGTCACATGGAGAAAACACAGACCTGGAGTGGTGCAGAGGCCTTGAGAGGAGGAGGCACAGGATTCAGTGGGGAGGAGTACAGGAATAAAATGACAAAAGATGGGGCACGGGCTTGCCACTGGAAACCCCACAGCTACAAACAAACCAACCATTGTTTTCCATTAAAAACACAGCTCTAGAGTTAGACAAAACCACTTTTTCATGCATAACAGAACAAAGAACAGGTTTGCACCACACACAAGATACATCAGCAAATTTGGATATCGTCTGGGTTGCAAACCAGTGATGAAGCAGCCAGTGTGAAAGTTTGTTGGCAAACATAAAAACCATAAAAAAGATCCCAAATAGATCCTGAAGCAAGAAGGATGCAGCCATCATCACATCCCTCCCAGCCAAACACCTTGTGTGCTGGTGACCAGCCTTAGCACCCCTACCACCACACTGAAGGCAGTAACATGAGGACCCTGAGAAGGACAAGGTGAGTGCAACATCAGGAAAGGGGCAAGAAGCTGGAACTGTGAGTATAAGAGACTTAGCTGTATTATTACTATTATTATTATTATTATTATTGAAATTCTTTCTGTATAGAAGTATTTTTTCCTGTAATAATTAGGTCTGGACTAATAATGGTTCTTGAAGTTAAGATTTCAGCCATACTAACAATACCTTCTTGGCTTTGTAAGTACATATATATTTACACGTATATATACATATATATCATATGTTTTCTCTTTCTCGATTAACAAGATTTAGAGGGTAACAAGGTTTAAAACTACTCTGTGTTGTCACAGTAGTACTGAAGAGCACTCAGTGTTACAGATGCAGGATTTAAGGTCCTTGTGTGTGGAGGAGATCCCAGACTACAGGTCACTTTAGAAAGTACAGCAAGAAAAAAATATGGATGTCATAAGAAGAGAATTTAGCAAGATTTAAAAGTTGTCATGGCAATGTACTCTTACATGTAAATCAGTGTATGAATTTAGGCAAATTGTACTAAGAGCTGCCATTGCTTAAGGATTTTTCTCTCTTTTGTAGGAAAGATTACAAGTGTTGCAATTATTTTTTCAATTTTTTTTTAAAAAAGTGTTTATTTCTTGTTGGCAGGATAGCAGATTATTTGTTGAATTTTACTTTAGACGTTTATACATTTCTTTGAAAGAATCTCCATCTTTTTGTAAACCAACTCTTCATGCCTCCTGCTTTCTAAGGATTTATATTTGTATCCTGGCCAAACTTGCCCTTCTGTGATGTTAGACAGGGTGCCTGGAACTCACACCATTATTTAGCCTTCCCAGTGGGGAGGGGGCAGGAAAAAAACCAAGGAGGTTTTTAGAAACATTTCTACTAATTGCATAGAATAAAGGTTAAAATTAATGAAATTCCTGACATTGTGATGAACTTCCAGGGGAACAAGGTTTCAGACACAGAGAATCTATTGGAAATGCTTACTAAAAATACCACTCCTTAATACTTAACCCGGAGCTGGCCGTGCAGCAGAGCAGTGTACATTTCTGTCAGCAGCTCCTTGAATTTGGGTCACTTTCACATGCAATTAAGAAGAGTGACTTTCCTAACGGTGCCGGAGCCCTCCCACATCCTTGGATGGAGTCGGAACGCGCGGCGTGTGGCAGCGCAGGGCCGAGCTCAGAGGTGCCACGTTTCGGGGATGTGAGCTGCTGTTGTCAGCGTTCGGAGTGCCCCCAGGACGGGAGCGAGCCGGCTGCTCCCGCTGCCCCTCGCTGAGCCCGGGGGCTGCACATCCACCTCCCAGCCCTCCCTGTCACCGAGGAAAGGCCGAGTTGGCCCGAAAGGCACCAAGTGGGGAGCAGCAGAAGGGCTGGCTAAGGAGGGTCCTCACCAGCCTGGATGCGTGACACCCACACTGAGGCCATCAGTCAAAGGGGAGCAAGATTTGCTGCCAAGGCGTGTCTGTCTGTCTGTGGCATTTGTTTAGTATTTTTGGAAATCCAATCTGAGTGTAGCAGATTATTCAGAGGGGACTTGGATTGTTTTTGAAAAGAATACAGATTATTTATACAAGGGGTGATGGGCATGTGGAGGCTGGGAGAAAGCAGAGAAGTGAAGGGAAATGTGAGTTAGAAAAGAAGCAGACATATGGTGAGTTCTGGAAAATACATGCTAAAAGTATGGAAGAAATGGGAAAAGACTCATGCTACCACCCAAGCAGTGGGGTGGAAACCCTCTCCCTGCCCCCTGGAGGGAGCCAGGGCCTGGTGAGTCTGTCTCCCCAGGACTGTCAGCCAGGGACGTGACTCTTTGAGCCCAGCTAATCCTGAAGTGGTGTCTGGGACACTGCTGGGAACTGAGGAATTAGGTTGCAATAAAGCTCCCTGGGCTGCATGTGCACACTGAGAACACACGTGGTGCTGCCACCAAGGAATGGCACAGCCAGGGGAACCTGGGGCAAAGTTTGAAAGGAGAGACAAGCTCTTGAAGAAACCAGAGCTGATGCTGCTCCCTCATGCATTGCTGGGCACTTGAGCTGCCTGGCATGCAAAGGCTACTCTTCAGCAGCAAAACTTTCACAGAGAACTGTTCCCAGGATTGTGGGGCAGCAGTTCCACAGCTGAATTCTGTGCTGTGTTAAAGTGTACTTCCTTTTGCTTATTTCAATTTCTGTTACCTGGTAATTGCACTGGGCTCCCTGTTACAAGAACAAAGGAGAGCACTGGGAGAAGCAGTCATTTTCTATTCATGTTTTCCACATCTTAGTTGATTTTTTTGTTGTTGTTGTTACTGTTGCCAGTCATGTATCTCCAGTCATTATTTCTTCTTCAAATTGAAGAATTCTGGGCTATTCAACCTCTTCTGGCTATTCCACATTGCTGATGAATCAGGGTATAAAGCAGAAAAAAAAAGATCAAGTATCTGCCTCTTGCTATTTCCTAAAATCCGTGCTGAGTTCTGAACAAGGCAACATCAGGGATGCATCCTGTGATACAAAGATGGTTCTTGTTTTCTTCTTCTATTTGTTTCCTAATTACACCTAATGTTACAATTGTCGTTCTGCCCTCTGTTGGAGTTGAATAGTTAGACTCACCCCCGCAGGCAACAGTTAATTTGCAGTTTAACCTGCTGTAGTACAGGACTATTGTTCCTCCCGTGCATTACTTACCAGTGACACGTTCATTGGGCTTCCAATCAGGCTGTCATGGCCTATAGCCCGTGCAGCTCCGGGCACTCAGGTTTGTATCTGACCACAAAGACCCCAAACCGTGAGTGCCGAGCATTCCCCACCCCTGCCAGCCAGCCCCTCCTCTTGTCAGGGCAGTCGTGAACCCAACCAACAGTGCAGCACTTGGCCCACAGCCCTTGGGAACTCAGCAGAGTCCTCCTTTCCTGCAGGGATGAAACTGCTATTCCTGCTCAGCTCTCCTCTTTTAAACCCTTGGAGTGAAGGTTATCAGTCCAATAGAAGATTTTTTTTCTCTCTCAACAGCTATGGGGCTCGAGGAAGATTTAGTGAAAACTCTGGTTCTTTTGTTGGGTGTGGGATTTTTTTTTTCTTTTTTTTTTTTAACTTGACAAATACATTTTACTTTTTTTTTCTCTAGGAGAGAAGCATAGGCCTAGTGTGGATTACCAAGAGAGGCTGTGAAATCTCCATCATTAGATGTTTTCAAAACTTGGTGGGGCAAAGACCTGAACTAGCTTTGAGCACAAGTCTGGAGTGGGTGATCTCCAGAGTTTCTCCCAACAAACATTTGCATGGTTTTGTATTAACTATGTCACACCTGCCTGCTTACTTATAAGCTCTTCTGGAGTTTTAAAAGCAATCCTTACAGCTTCTCTTGCTTCCCCCAATATTTAGCCCAGTACCTCACCAGCTGCCTATGTTTTATTACAGTGTGTAACCTCTAGCAATTTCTTTTGAAAGGAGGTTAAACTTGCTAGCCTGTGGTTAGTAGGACTGTTTCTGAAGCTCCTTCTAAAGTCACAGTCTTTCCTCTAGTTCCAACTGCAAGTGACATGTTATAAACCACAGTCACTCACTGAGTTGCTTCAGGGCTCCTGGTCCACACCAGTTGGCCCTGATAGTGATTGATGGCTCTTGTCATACCTACACAGTTTGTGCTGTGACAGGACACCTTCTCGACACTTCTCCCTCCACCAAGTTTCCAAGAAGTCTATTTTTAATCAGTGTGCTCTCTGTCTTGAGCTCCTCTGCAAATAGTGACAAGCAGTAAGAGCAGAGCACTGTGTGTCTGGCACACACTGGCAGGGATGTCTCCTAGGTAAATCCTGTGTTTAAGCACATATATCCTACATTCATGCACCATCTCCTTCATAAAGTCACCTGTTTACTCCAGCAGGTGTGGTGGCTTTTCTCACGTTTGATAATCCATTTAACCCCATGCAGGACACAATTGAACACCTTATCACTTACCTTTCACACAGCCTCCCATTGCCATTCCAAAACCCACATTATTACCCCCAATCCATATGGTCAGAAGATCTCCTTTGAACATTCCTGCAGTCTGACCAGAGTGGTACCTGTTATGCAGTAACATGAGTAATTCCCAGCCAGTGTGACCAGGGCAGCATAAACCAGTATCACAGCCTCAGAGCAGCAGGGAACTCTGCTCTGCCTGTGCTGCATCCC
This sequence comes from Trochalopteron elliotii, assembly GCA_024734555.1. Classification (NCBI taxonomy): domain Eukaryota; kingdom Metazoa; phylum Chordata; class Aves; order Passeriformes; family Leiothrichidae; genus Trochalopteron; species Trochalopteron elliotii. The sequence continues at coordinate 3,240,182 of JANPWX010000054.1, forward strand.
CCTTGAACGGCTCCAGGAGCAGTTACAGAGCTCCTTGGATAAACAAAGCACCCTGGAGCCCAGCACAGACACACACACTCACCTCCTTTGCCCACATATGCACAGCAGGCAGAGCTCAGCTCTCCCTCACTGCCATGGGCAGAACATCACAGAGACAGGACTCTGGGACAACTCTTCAAGTGTTTTGAGAGCCACAGAAACTCCACAAGATAATTCCTGGGGGCTATTCCCAGCTGCAGGGGTGATAAGAGAAGGCAGGGGCACAACATGCCTCCAGCAGCTACTGTGTTTTTACAAAGATGAAGGAATCAGCATGAACCCTGCTAATGGAATACTTGTCACTCTTGAGCTCTGGATTTTGAGCTTGTTTTTGGCAAGACAGGTTGGAAACTGTGTTGTTAAAGTTTGTGTGGCTCCTGGTTCTCTCCTCATGAAAGTAAAAAGAGCAAAATACCTGTAATCTTCCTTTTTTTCCTTGCAGATTGATGCTTATGATGGTTGTTCTGGAACACTGACGTCAAATATGAGTTTCACACCTTTCACAGCATCTCAAATAACCTGGGCTCTACTCTAGTATCTGTTCTTACAACTGGACATCATGGCTGATGAGTTCACTCCTGAGTAAATCTCCTATTTTCTACTACTACTGCTTAGTGCAATAGTGAGTGATGGTTCTTACTGTGTGGAAATTCAGGATTCCAAACTTCATGTGTGCTCAGTGTTTCTGTGGAGCTGGCACTGGAAAGGTGGGCAATAAATAAACCAAGGGCCATGATGCAGCCTGGACCTTAGACTGATGGAAGCAGACCTCAGCATTCTGAAACAGTAGTAATTTAACAGTCTTTTTAGACTAGGAAGGTTCACATGCCCTCCCCTCCCCAGCTCCCAGAGTAGAAGAGAAATTCCAGAATCAGTTTCTTCCTGGTGCTAAAGAACAACTCGCAGGTACTCCTGCAAAGGACTTCTCTCCTCTAAAATATTATTTCAGCAGTGATATTGAAATGAGAGAGGGGAAGATGAATAGAGAATGATATAAAGAAATTTCATAGGCATGTACCACAATTTTCAATTGCATTCGACGAAGAAAGCGAAGCAGCTTCCAAGGAAGGCACCTGGCAGCTAAGTGCCAGTGTTGTGCTGGACAACAGCTTTATGAGAGATAAAGTTTGCAGATGTTACACTGTGCACTGCCAAACCCTGAGCAGAACACTGACCCCAGCTTATCCAGCCAAGCTCTCAATGTTGCAAGAAGCTGCTTCTGGTTCAGGAGTGTATGGAATCTCCAAGGCACCTGCTTGTAGGTGATACACTCTGCAACCTAATCCTAGACAGCATGTGGTACTCCTGGAATATCATTTGGGAAGCAAGATGCTCAGATCCCCAGAGCCTTCAGCAGCACCTGGCTCTTCCAAGAAATACTTGATGCTTCAGAACAGGGAGTGCTGTGCAACCACACACCAGGCCCAGTTGTTGATCCAGCTTCTGTAACTTGCATGATGGTTCTTCTTCATCCCATCAGACCTCTGTGTCTCTGACTTCATCTCCAGGGAAGGTCTGTTAACCAAGGGTATTTATTTTCCTTCCCCACTGTTGGTCACAGGCAGATGACAACTTTTTACTGTGCTATCACTGAAACATTACTTTCTTTTACAAGTCTGAATCTTTACAATTCTTAATTTGTCACCAGGACATCAAAAATTCCATATGCTCCTGAAATATATAGACATTTACTGGTGTTGTGGAGACTTCATCAATTAAAACAGTGACTACAATGCACTGAAGAGTCCTACTCTCTCAAATATCTTTGTCTTGCATATGCCTAAAATTCTGTTTGAAAGGAAGATGACCTCTGCCTCTCAAAGAGATTGAGAAGTCAAACCACACACTGACAAAGTCTAAGTAGAATCTCACATATGATAGCAGTTAGTGAAATCTGGACTCATAGAAACTCCTTCTGGCCTTTGGCTGTATCATTTCTGGAATCTTAATGCATGTGTTTTCTTGCTTAGACCCAGGGGAGAAGGTGCATTGCAATGGTGCCATGTGCTGCTGTCATTGGCATGAGGCTCCCAATGGCTCAGCACCCAGGTGGGTTTTGAAATCAGCCTGGGAAACATGGGGGAGTTCTGGTATCAGCAAGACCTGGTGCAGAAAGAGCCTGAGCAGGTGCCCTCCCCCCTTTCAATTCAGATTCCTCCTTTGTGAGCAGCTTGAGCTGTTTGTGAACAGCAGAGCCCGAGATGCAGCTCCCAGTGACCTGAGCAATGCCCCTGTGCACACACCAGCTCCTTGCCATGGGCTTGGCACTGAGCCCTGCCTGCCACGAGAGCACTTTGGGTCTTGCTGGGAACTCAGCATTTGCTGAGGGCTTCTCACAGAAAAAGGCACAGACTGAGCTCAGCTTTAAAGACCATCACCACAATGCAGGACTGACTGAGATCAGCAGACTTTGAATTGAACATTTTGAAAAGGGTGACCAGGTAAAATCCACAGAGAAGGGTGGGACTGTGTAGACACTTGTGGTCCCAGAGCTGCTTCACTTGGTCCCAGGTAGCAAAGTTCACAAGCCAAAGCACATCCATCCTACAGGATTTTCAGATTTAAAAAAAGCTGAAGCTGTATCATTACCTTAATCAAACAGCACAAACCAGTTCTGATTAGCCTGAGAACTTCTGCAGGCTAATCACAAGTATTACATAAAATTCACATACAGTTCATCCTTGTATAAACCTCTTAACATTGTGTAACAACACCTGGGTAGATATTTGTCTCTTCTTGTGAGGAGCATCAAAATTTAGTTCTCTCAACAGAATGATTTTAGGTTGTGGGGTTTATTTTTTACAGTCCATGACTGGATGTAAAATAGACTAACAAATCATTCTAGAGTACTGGTTTGCCCCAGTAATTTCCATTTATATTCTACAGGGATACATAAATTACTTGAAGTCCTCTATGTTTGCTTTTCTCTCACATTTGAAATTATACTTGAATAACCATTATAACCTACATTAAATAAGGGGGCACTTGTATGATTATCTGGGCTAAGACAGCTACAAACTTAATTCTCACAAAAGCCTCAGTAAGGCTCTCACTGTAATCTAAGGTATCACAAAAAAACATTGTTTTGCAATACGAAGCTCCATTCTGAAACTGGATGTTTGAGATGTGTGAATACACTCAGCAAACTCCAATCAGATTTTTCCACTAAAAAGATGAAATTTTTTCTTATGAAAAATTTATAGCCAGGTTTTAAAAACAGTTAGGGCAAAACAGACTACAAACAGTAATTGCATCACTTCTATTTAATTTACAATAAATAAATTTCTATTTCTGCTGCTAAAGTATAATTTCATTCTAGCATTTCAACCTAGATATTTTTAATTTGGGTAAGATAGCTTTGCTTTAAAATTCCTTGCCAAATGAAGACAAAATTTAAAATATGAGCCAGCAAAATGACACCAGATGTTACACAGCAGTTTTATATAACACATTACTGAACTGCTTTTAAAGGCTCAGGAACCTGAATATCAAGCTCTTGAACCCAAATTCATGCCTCTGCATCTGTGACACAAAGTGATCTTACTCCAAGTTTTCCTTATGGTTTGTACTTCCACTCATTTCAGACTATAAATTTAACAGTAGATCAGAAAACGACTCTGGCCTGGATACTTTAAAATTTTTTGCCCCAGAAATGCTTTCAAGAGATGTATGTTTGGGGTGAGAGGCCAACAATACATCCATGAATAAAACCCCACATATTTCCACAACTTGGGCATCATTCCCAGAGGTAAGGTATGTGCAAGGCTCCTGAATGTTATCATTTGACAAAATCAACTCCTTCCTTCCCTTTCTCATTCAAACTTCTGCAGTATTGCCTTTCACCTTGGTTTTCATGCCTTATGTACTGGAAGCAGTGAGAAACAAAGTAACTGTCACTCTAGGACACAATCACAGGGTCAGCTTTACAGGTGGAATGACACCATTTCATCCACTTCACAACCCAGGTTAACACTCTTCCTCCCCACGTTTAAAAAGCAAAGTGCAGAGACACAACTAAGTCTTCTGTTATAATATGGGAAATTTAAAGGATCCCTACACTAAAAGCAGCATATCTAATAAAACTCCTGTTATTCTTTCTTTTACTCTAAGCAGAGTCTCCTTTTATATATCCCCTGATTTTATTCTGCAGAAATTCAACGAACCTTCCTTTAAGTAACTTTGGTCCACTTAAGACAGACCAGAATTGTGGAAATAGGTACTACGGCCTGCACAGCCCTTCATTTTTTACCAGTGTGGCTTTTCACATGTGGAGACAAAGTCTTTGGCCATTACTTCTCCAAAGTGATGAAATGAAGTTCAGGTTGTGGGTCAGGAGATGTGGAGATACAGTCTGAAGACAGCAGGTGACAGATGTGACCCATCTGCCTCTCCAGTGTCAGGCTCTGTCCAGAGCAGCTCCCTTTCCTCCCAACGAGGCTGCTGTTCCCAGGGCAGCCCCCTCTGCATCACCAGAGCACTGCTGGCACACACAGATGTATTGTACCAAACAACCTACAGCTGCAAATTCACTTCAGCTTGCACAGCTGGAATAAAGATCCTGTGGCATTACTAAACCAACCTACCCTTGGGTAAGGACTTCCAGTAGTTGCATTATTTATAATGGTTTCATTTTTATTTACAGTAAGACTATCTGAACCTACTGATGCTGCAAACATCTTAATAAATTACAATCCCTTAGATAGGGGACCTTTAGGGCAAGTAAAAAAGAATATATATGAAAGGCTTCTGTTCCACACAGCTAAGAGAACCCAGTGGTGTCCTTTATCCAAGGATAAATTAACATATTACACAGAGGAAGAGAAGCAGCAGCATCAAAATTTACAGTGGCCTGGTTTTGAAAACACTTGGCTAGCAGAATTCAGGGCAAATTCCAATCTCATTATCTTTAAAAACCCAATTAACGGGCCATCCTATAAGGGCAGGCTTGATGCAGAAGAATGGCAGTTACCAGAGTCCTCTATCTTTTGAACTCAAATTCACATTTTTGGTTTTCCATGCCTTTTAAACAAGGAAAGTACCACATTCATGAAAATAAACTTTACTGGAAAAGCCATGTGGGCTTGCCTGGTTCCACCCCCAGCTAACCAAGTGTACTCTGGCTTCTGCTTAGTGATGTCCAGAAAGGAAATAAGAGACAAATAAGTGCCATACATATCAGGCCACACCACCTCCTCCTATGCAAATCAAGCATTTCAAAACAGATTGAAAGGGAAATAGTTTATGAGAAAGGCTGTGGCTCCCAAATCTTCTGTAGAAGCTTCACAATTATCCTGATAATCTGAAAATGCTGATGACACCCCTAAGCATTCACACACAATGCTTCCATTATGTAACTACCAACAAAATAAGAGGAAATACTCTCAGCAGATTTTTTTTAAACATTTGCTTACATAAAGCTGCATTTCCCTCTTACAGTACCACACACTAATAACACACTTTCTTTCATGTTTCAAACTCCAGTACCATTCCCTCATAGCACAGAAAGGGTTACATTATGCTGCTGCTTGTTCAAAGTGGCAACGAGATGACACATCACATTCAACTCAGGTTACAGTTCATGAATTATTGCATATTGTACCCACAGCTAGTTGTACCAATTAAGGAAAAATCCATGGGAGAAAATCCATCCTGAAATTAAAGTATCATTCATATTAATCAAGCAACAGAGCAACACTCACGGCAATTTCCTTTTTCACTTAAGAAAGCCCTTAACACCCCCCATGATGTGAAAAGTCTCCATAAGAACTGTGCCATTTTTCCTGTGCTCTATGACATTTATGTTACTCTGACTACAGCTCTCCAGAGTTGTCACTGAAAGATCAACTTGTGCAAGGGAACTCCAAAATGCATCAAGAGACACAGTACATCATCTCCAGAAAATTTCCAGCCTCGGGTGGTTTGACTGACCACAGCCTCAGGTCCAGGCACTGAATTCTGTTGTCCCAACACACATGTGAAAAGCAAAGCACTACGTTCAGGATGCTCCTTTATCATTTTTTCATCCTTTTTTTTTTTTTTTCATTTTTTCTTTTAGCAATTTACCTGACACTGCCTTCTTTCTGCAATCACTCAGAGGAGTGTTTTATTGCATGTTAAAAGACAAGATATGTATTGAAAGTAGCAATTTTATTTGAGTTAAAATTATTTACAAAAACCCAAAGACATACTTCATGAAACTGGTACAAACTATTTTTCCTGCCGTTGGCTTTTGCTCCAAAGATCACAGCTGAGAAATACTGTATAAAATAAAAATAGGATTGGATTCAGAAAAGTACTCTACTGTTCTAATTTCCAATTGAGAGTATTTACACAAATATTTACAATGGAAAAAATGTTACTTTAAAACTTTAATTTGCAAGTTGACCTCAAGTACCCTTTAATGCAGAGTTATTTGAGGGTCTAACACACAAAAATGCACTGCAGTTCACAGGGTGATTTCTCCCCCCACCCTCAAAAAAAAAAAAATCTGCATTTGTCAGTGCTTGACAATTAGTTACATTAAAAAAAAAAAAACTGTTAAACACTGAGGTAAATCAATTCCCAGTTACCAGTGTAACAAAGAAAGGTAGTTGTCCCTGCTTTCCCCTATCGTATTTGCATCTTCTTTTCTCTTACCATCTCTCCACATAAAACTACATAACCAATTTGAAATCTCATTATACATGTGAAAAATCTCTAAAACCCAAGAACTAGATGGGCCAAATAATTTCCTCCTGATGCAGATCATCTACATACACCTTTTCCCTCAATACTGTTTTGGTTTTCTTTTAAAGAAGGGGAACACAACCTCAAAAACTTTTCTAAGTTACACTGATACGCTAAGTTTTAGAAGGTGATGAGAGAAAATGCAAAAAAATATGACCAACATAGGATTTTTGCCGTTAATCAGTTACTTCCTTACAGAATTCCCAACAATCTGCATTATCAAAAATAGGAAGACATAGAAGGCAGCCACTGTATGTAAAAAATTTACAGCTGGCACTGATACAAAAGCACAAGTTCTTAACTTTATACACGGAGATAACACAAGATCTAAAAGCAGGTTAGATTTCCTGTTATTTCCCCCTCATTATACATAGAACTAATATTTTTATGGCTTCAAGTTTTACAAATTCAATGGAGTAACATGATGTAACTACCTATACAGGTATTTAAAAATGTCAACGAAGCAGATCGCAGAACAGTCTGCAAATATTCAAGACCACCTTAATAAAAATAATTAATAATCAATTCTGTTGGTCTGAATAGTGAGTGCAAGAAAAAAATCGTTACAAAAGTCATGTATTTTCTGGGATTCTCTGTTCCACTCAAGTCCTCAAACACAATGCTTTGCTGTGAACTAGACCTCAGACTGAACAAAATCTTAGCTATATCAGCAATTTAAGGCTTTGTGTTGTATGCATTTCAACTCTGTCATACTACAGAAGGATGAAATAGAAAGATTATGTCAGCTGGAAACATTAATCCCCATTGGTGTTTTAGCTTCTTTAAAATTCTTCCCTCTAAAGCATCCAAATTCATTGTATTCAACATTATAAAACACACCTTGAGTTCTTCCTTGAAACAAATTAAAACAGCATTTCAAAATTTTTGCTTATCAGAAGTGTAAACTACCCTGGGATTGAGTGTTTTTTAAATATTTTTTTTTCTTTCTGTATTTCACTTGCATTTTAAACAGGGCACAACTTTTTACAGTCACTATTCCTTTTGTGGATCACATACCCTCAATGGCTTTACGGGTCTGCGTGCTCTTGGAACTACGAAGCGTGATGGTCTAGCAGGTTACAGTACATGGGCCATGGGAGTTTTAGAACTGAGAAATAGTTCAATGACCTAATTTCAATCAAAACAGTATAAAAAATAAACTATCCAATCCTCGCCTCTTTGGATTCCAACAAATTTTAAATATAGACAGTAGTTAAAATCACAAAAGTATTTAAAAATTTATATTTTATGATTTTGGACTAGTCTAGTAATAAAAAAAGCAGGAGCAAATTAAACTCAAATAGGAGCGGTGCTGCTGTCCAGAACTTCTTTATTAGAACATTTGTTTGATACCTCAGTAGCTAAGCTGCCTTTGCACCTGGCTGGCATGAAACAGTGGCTCAACAGTAAACAGCAGTTGCACTATCAGCAGCAAGTTTTTCCCTTGAAACTTGTCACGAACAAAGCAAGAAAAAAAAGATAGGGAGGGTAAACCCTGCCAAAAATATTTAAATACTGCACTGCATCATAAACAGCAAGGTTTTCTTTATTTACTTTGCTCAGAACCTTTTTCCCCTCATTTTTGATAGTTGCAGATTGATGTAGTAACTGTCTTTTAGAAAATGCTGAATGCATGGTTAAGAGACCAGGTAGCCTTAAAAATCCGAACACGAATGACACAGATGAATGCTCTCGGTATATCCTTCAAGGACTTCTTTCATGACTTCTTCTTTTGTCTAAGGGTAGCTCCAGCTTTAGAGTGCCTGCAGCGGAAGTTAAGTATCTAGCAGTGTTCCAAGTATTCAATCACCCTAGAGATAGATTTCTGGCCTGTTGTTCCAACAGCACACTGGAAATGCAACAGAAAACACAAGTAACAAACAAGCATTTGTAGCACCTCCTTCAAATATCTGAGAGCTGTTCTATTTTCAGATTTTGAGTATTTACAATTATGCATCACTAAAAGCAACTAAGTTCAGGCAGACAATTCAGAAATATCTTCCTGACCAATCATGATATGATGACAGACAAAATTATGACAGACAAATGGCTTTCAGTATTAGAAAGCAGTGCTTTTATGAAGACACAAACTGAAAAACGTTCATGCTTCTAAAAATGCATGAAATATTAACAGAAAACAAAATTACAGATTTATCTACATACATCAATTTGAAATGTGTATTACTTACAGTAAGGTTCATAAAACTGAGAAATTTTTTGAGCATTTCAGTCATTATCGAGAAGTCCCCTTCAGGTAAGTACTCCCTCACAGTAGTCACATTGATCTAAGAAATAAAACAATCTTGTCTTATTTGGGAAACATTTTTCTGACACAGTGCATCTCACAAGGAGAGCATTATAGTTCTAAGACAAGTATATTCACAGCATAAAGATAGCTTTTGCTGCCATCTTTATGATAAAAGTCTCTTTTAAGGAGTACTCATATCTTTACTGTGTTTACATTTCTAGAAAACTATTGCTGAAGTGATTTTTTTATTGTTGGTTTGTTGAGGTTTTTTCCTAAAAATAGGAAAAAAAAAAACCCCACAAAAAACCGAAACAAAACCAACAAACCCCCCACATAAAAACCCAACAACAAAACAAAACCAAAAAAACCACCCCAAATAACCCCAAAAGAACACCCCCAAAAAACCTAACAACAATAACAAAAAAAATAAAAACAAAAAACCCAAACAAACAAAAACAAACAAACCAGCCAACCAAACAAAAATCCCCGAAAAACCTATCAGACATCCTCAGGACCTGCAAGATTATCAAGATCTAAAATCCCCACCAGATCACTCCCCTGACAGGGAGAGGCTCTCCTTTTACAACTGTGAAGGGTTGAGAATTACTGATCTCACTGTCAGTCTCACTCTGCTGTTCTGGACACTGATCAGTCCAAAGGCACAGAACAGCACCTTAAAGGCCATTTCTGCACCATGGTAAATTCAGACAAGCCTGAAGGCAGGTCTAAACTCATTCTCATGTGAACATATTTTTGATGGGAGACTTATATTGAGTTCTCAGCCACTGGAGTTCCATATTTTTAACTTTGGTTTTCTTTACATATTTTCAATCTGATACAATTATTTTGAACTAACAGGGACACACACAAGTTCATCTGATTTCAATGGAAGAAAAAGCTAAAGTAGACTGATAAAGAATAAATAAGTCTGATGGTAACTTGTTTACTAGAACTACTGAGGAGGCACAGGCTTAGTCAATTTTCCTCTGTCTTTCCAAGTTAATACTTTTGCTGGCTACAAAGAGAGGTAAAAGAGGTCAAATATTCAATTCCAACTGTTTTTGATAAACACAGTGATGTTCAGAAAATTTGTTTTGGCTGGAATAACTCTGGCAACTCTTCCCAAAGCTGTATACATCAGTGTAGCTTCATCAACATATTGCTCACACTGAAGCCCAATTTAATAGACCCCCTTCAATACAGCAAATTATCACTTCATTAAACATTATACTGGACTTAAGATCAACTTATTCCTTACTGGACTCTCCTGGCAGAGACAGCCTAGAAGCAATGCTGTGTATGAGGCCACAATGCAGTCTTCCATGTGCTTCCCAGCATGCTGAAGAGCTGTAAAAGAGACAACAGTCTATTGTATTCTCTAAGCAGCTGGTAGATTTTACTGCTGCAAATACAATCCTTCATTATCACTTTCTAGAATGCTTTTTCCTCAAACAAAACGAGCTTTTGGACTGAGATTTCAGAGATCAGGAAACGCCACTCTTACTGACTCAGCAGCACATTCTTGACAAGAAAAATGGTCTTCATTCACTTTCAACTTATTCTGCTGCACAGTATTTTGTCATTTGCCATTTCAATGTGCAAACTTGTATGCTGAACACCCCAAACTACCAATGCAAATGTTTCATGTGATACTATATGCCTCTAAGACTTCCCCCAAAGTAGTTTATTGTGTTGAGGATAACAGGCACAGCATTATTGCTGATGACTCAGCATTTTGGGAAAAACTACAAATAACTGCAGACATGAGTTGATGTGAGCTACAAAAAGGAAGGAGGATATAAAGCAAGGAGAAAGTAATATACCACACCCATTAACATAAGATGAAAACACTATTAAAAGTCATACACTGCATCTACTAGTAGAAGATTAAACAAGAAGGAATGATGTTTCAGACCCATTTTACGGAGACAAAATACGTAACAGGTCAGAGATACTCAAATTCCTGGAATAAACTACCAAAAATGCAGCACATCAAGGCACTACACAGGTACTTCAGACACCAATGATGAAGGGAGAAGACAGACACAAAGCAGATGGGGACAGAAAGGGCAAATAGGGAGAGGAGGGGGAAAAACCCAACCCTTAAAGGAGCTTGAAACAAGAACCCTGGAAAACAAAATGAAGGCAGGTAACTTTCAAGGACTCTTCCAGAAGAATGAAGTAACAGCCTAAAAGCCATCCTTTCCAGAGTATTTTGTACATGGAGTGTCCCCAAAAGGTATGGGGTTTTTTTTTCTTTTTTTTTTTTTTTTTTGTAAGGAATAGATAAAAGGTAAAAGCAGTATAACTACTTCCACTTCTCATGCTTCAGATCTAAATGGCTCCTACTTATGCAGCAGTTTCACCTGGGATACAGTCAGGAACTCTCAGCCCCAGAGACTGGATGTAGACAGGAAGCAGAGGACAAGGTGGGATTTTATGCAATCACTGCTCTTTGCCTTTTCTGAGCTCATCACAGCCAGACAACGTACCTTTATTAAGATCAAGTTCTTCATCATCTTCCTCCTTCTTCTCCTTCTCCTCAGTACTGTCTGACTTCTCTGTGGAGACCCACTGGATCTCCCCACTTGTCTCCTGCCATTCCCCACTCTTATCATGCTGAGCAGTGGGAGCCTCTTTAATCAGCTCGTCGGTCTGGCTCTCGGCCAGCTGCGCCGCTCGCTCGCACTCCAGGAACAGCTAATGGGGGAATCCAGGAGAATTGCTGTTAGAAACCCTAAAAAACATTGACTTCATACTTGTAAGTTTATTTCCTGCTCACAATTTACCCCTTAATACAATTAGCCTTCCATATTTTTCTTAACAATAAGTTTTTCTTCTTCAAAGGAAAATATAATCTGGCCCAACACCAGTGCTGCACTCCACAGCAAGACCTCCCTGCCTGGTGCTGAAACACTTGCCAGGCTCCTCTTGGGCATCATAAAAGTTTAATCACTTTCCTTGGGACACGGCTTGGAGACTAAAAGCTGCCATAATTTCCTGTCCATTTTTGTTCTCTACCGATTTTCCTTTTCTTTTCATGCTAAATATTCCCTCTTGGCTTTCTTAGAGCAAAAATATGAAGGAGTCATTTAAAATGACTTAGCAAAGAATGTGAATGAACTAAGAATTTCATACTAGGCACTTATTTCTCGTGAATTATTTCCCAAACCATACAATGACCAGTTTTAAATATTGTTTTGCCAAGCTACATACATTAAGATATTTAATAATATTATTTTTACTGGGTTTTTTTTGTCTGCTACTGGACAGTTATTTCACAAAGTTAAATACAGCTGCTAAAAGTATTCATAAAATTAAATCCACTGAAAGAAGACACCTGTGATTTCCTTTCATTCTTTTCATTTTAGTTTGCATGGTGAAACTCATTTACCAAAATTATTGGTGGATTTCTTTTTTTTTTTTAACAATTTCTTTTTTAAAATTTCTTAATTTTACTGGTGGATTTCTTTTTTTTTTACAGTCAATTTAAGAATGCTGTTTCACATCCATAATCATTGCATCTGTATTTTATTGCTTTTTATACAGGACGATCCTATTTTTTAATTTAAAGGTGCAAAGTCCCAAAAACATAGTACTTAAAAAATTATGGAAGCAAAGTATGTAAGAGTATCTTACAGCTGGTTTAAAACAAAAGTCCAAGTAAATAACCTAGCAACAACAAAAGCAGAAATAAATTGTATGGCAACAGAAGAGTTTTCCTGGATGTGTGTAAAGCAGTGTCACTTAGCAGGGAAGCTGTTTGTGCAGTGGACAGCACTGCAGAGTCAGGGTTGTGAGCAGCAATCCTCCCCCTACCTTGCTCCACTCCTCAAAATGCTAAACACAAAAACTGACACATTTTTATTGCTGAGGTCTCCCTCCCCCCTGACAGTCTGGTACTGAGAGATGGGAAGTACTGCAGGACAAACACTTCTCACCTGCACTAAAGCCTGAACAGCATCAATCTGTCCAGTTATCTTTAGGTTCTCATCTCCCTCTCCCGTACACAAGGAGTCAAACGAACACGATGTTTCCATGTTGACAAGGCAGTGCCTGTTCCGGGCACTGTACTCCACGAGATTGATCAACAGACCCAATCCCTGTGACATTGGAGAGCCAAAAAATATTACACACACTGGAAAAACGATCATTTAGCAAAAAGCATCTATTTAGATAAACATCTTTGGCCTTATCTTTCTGAGAATACACAACTTATGAAACAGTTTGACAGATAAGGGGATCAGGATTTAAAGGAAAACAAGACAGAACAGAGATCCCTGTACAGGAACTTTTATGCAGGAATCTCTTTTTCCAACTCCGAACATAAAAAGATTTTTGGAGCTGAGGATTCCTTTACAGAGGTTAGGGATTCAGGTGTCCAACCCTCAGCTTGTGTTTGTAAGAGATCCTTCACATACACAATTTCACTGCTGCTATTAGGCCACCCTGACCCATTTTATATAAGCACAGGTAAATCTGACAAAGCTTTTAACTCAATAATATCAACCATATTTCCAACATTGAAAAGATGTTTGAAAATTATTAATTCACATACTTATTTAGCTAAATCTCTTTGTTTAACAAGCAGTGCACTTTTCCTCCCCAAAGACAGGGGAAAAACCCTCAAACCCACCAAATCCTTATAGAAACTCTAAGTACCTCACTTTAGGCACATATCTGGTCACTGAAAACCGTAGGGGAAACTATTCCTTAATGAGGAACCAGAGCAGCTCAATGCACAAGGAGGAGGAAATGCTGATGTAAGAAGCACAAGAACTTACCAGCACCCGAATATCAAATCTCTGTTCTTGAGGTAGGAACTTGGGAACCTGAAGCACACAATTCATGGCTGTGCCTATAAGACCATCTTGTTCACCTGTTTTTGTACTACCCCATTCTGCAAACAGAGTTCAGAGGCTCAGTACTGAAAGCACATTTATAATGATAAGCAGCCTAATAAAAACCTTTTGGCTCCAATGACAAACCAGCCCCTGTCAGGCCAAGCCCTCCCTCATCTGAACATTTCGTACTTGCAATTCCTCACCCAGCTTGCAAAGACAAATTACTGAGGGCTGTAAGCAAACATCTGCCATGCATAACTGCTTTATAGCACTGGACTTGAACAACCATCACCAATACAAAAAAATATTGACACTAATGGTTCATTTGACACTTCACAACAGAATATGCAAGAAAATGTGTTGTCTTACCATTATCATTTGTCAGGTTGAGCAAGACCCCAATGATGGCCCTCATACAGTCTTCCACAGCTTTACCCACGTGGTTAGTTACATTCTGGTGAGGCAGAGACTTATTGTCTGGTAAACAGATACTGTCTTCAGCACGATTATATCGCTGGATTAACTCCTCACAGTGCTGCAGTGCTCTGCAGGGAGAAGGTGCAGAACAAAATTATCTTCCCAACACACACAGCATCCCACCTTCATACTTGTTTCACAAGTGGAAAAAAACCTGAAACACAGAGCTTTAGGCTGAATTTTTCTGATACCCAGTCTGTAGGGACAGACAATGAACTTATCACCTATAAAATCTTTTATAAGTTCAACTGAAAATTGTGAAAACAAAAACCTAGGAATATTAGGGCTTTATCAGCTTGATATTTCAGGAGCAAGTTAATTTTCCTTTCTAGCTTCACCACATGGTCTTACAAAAGATATCTCCTCTTCCTACAAACCCAGACTCTCATATCCTCTGACCATCAAGGCACAACATTATTCTGACAGTGTTACCACAATGTTCTCTTGTTCTCTTCTCAGAACTATTTCCATTCAGTAAGGAATGATACATGACTTCCCAGCAGTAAAATCCTAATCTTGTAACACTAGTGGGCCACAGATTCTACTGCATAACATCAGTTTCATGTTAAACCACCACACTGATTTCAGTTAGAAACAAAACCAGAAATGTCAAAAATATATACTGGTTTAAATAACATAGGGAACTGTGGTTTGCTTCATTTTAATTTAAAGAAATACTCCAAATATCTAACTTATAACCATGAAATCATGTTTCCAATGAGGTCTGCAAAGTCAAACTTTCAGCTTCGTTTGTTCTCTTACAAAGACCAACACAAGTGGCAGACAGGCTCTGCCAGCCAACTGAGACCTCACCCAGATTGATAAATGGGTTAGAGGTGTTTGTACAAGAATCTCTGCCAGGGAGAAATGCCAAGAACAAAATTTCACTATTTTAATTCTTAGTTACACTGTCAATTCTGCTCTGCTCCATTCCAGTAAACACTTAAGCACGACGAAACCACAATAAATAGATGCCACTTCACCCTTTTCTGTGTTCCTACTGAGTACAGCAGGAGCTGAATCCAGTCAGCAGCTTCTACAGACCTAACAGTAGCAGCCCCACACACTGGTAGTACTCACATAGCTGCCCATACCCCCATCTACATTAACTTTACTCAATGAAAAGCAACAGTGGAAATTTCAGGGTTATTTGTCCCTACAATCTCCCAGTAAAAACCTTTTTTTTTTACCCTATCACGGGAGGTATTTTGCAAAACTGGAGTTTTTGGGAATTTTTTCTACAACTTACTTAGCTGAGGAGACTATGAGCTGTGAGTCTTTGTATGCTATCAGATAGCTCTGATTTTCAGGATTATGCACAGTTACCTAAAGAGAGAAGGAGAGAGTAGTATTAAAAATAAGACAGTTTCTTTCCCTGAAAGAGAAGCATTCCCTTTTACTACCACTATACTTTATTCAGTTCCACATTTCTTGGCTATTATCCAGTATAAACCTTCACTTCTCATTTTTCAGTACTTCCTTGGAGTTGTCATGTCTAAATAACTGTGGCATTGAAGACAAAACCATCTTCCCTGATAAAGTACAGAAACCATGCAGCAGAATGTTTTGCCACAGCAGAACCCTGAATCCATGTTCTGGGACTACAGCATCCCAAGTGTGTACAGAACATAGTTTTGTATGTGGTATTTTAAGGACTTGACTTCAAATCCACTTATGAGAGCTTATTACAAATCCAACCATAACACACAAGGTTTTCCTTGATTCCCCTGACTGAAATTTGGAATCAATTTTCAGCAACAATAGAAGTTCTTCTCTTGGACTTGCATGATTTGGTGTGTTTTGAATTTTGTCATCTCTCCCAAGTGTCTAAGGATCTTACCACATCACAAACACCCCCAAGTCCAAATTTGAATATTCTAACACTAGACAAGGCTCTTCTACTCTTGCTTGGCAATTCTATCTATTGAATATAAAAGCAGAAAATTACTCTGGATATTTTTTTTTTCTCACAGCTGACAAAGGTAAAGAGAATTTTTAAGACACCCTTCAACAATGGTTCAGGTTTCTCAGTTTTCAGCTTGCATTTACACAATCTTTAAGTTTGTCCTTCTATTTTAGTGAAGAAAACAAGTAACCACTGTAGCTATTTGCCCTCTAATTTGGGTTTAAGGTGTTGAGTGAGATTCATTGACCTGTACTCTGATCCCAAATGTTTTCTGATGTGAGAAGATGTGCTGTTAGAACAGAAGGAGGCTCTTCTGCTTTCTTAGGGTAAGACAGAAACAGAGTAACACCAGTAACAAACAGCAAGCTCAGTGAAACAAGGCATTGCAGAGAAACACACACACACACCCCCCATTCCTGTCATGTCAACTCTACAAAAGTACCACATATTTTGATTTTCTTCCAAGCTCTGAAAGAAATATTTACAATCTGCCTTTACACACTCAACTGATGACAGGACTCGTTTGCCTTTCAGGGCCATTTTCTCTTTCAGCACTTCCCCAGCTGATGGTTCAAAGCAGCAATTCTTAATATTGATTTATTCCTTCTAAGAAAATCTCACTTCTATAACGATTAGTTATTACTAGACACACATTGGAGGGTCAAACTCATGCCTCAAAAACAACATCCATAAACAGCAGCTTTTTGTAGGAACTTAAGAAAAAGCATCATGTTATACTTGGGCTTTTTTTTATCAAAAATAATGTTGAAATGCAGTACACACATACAAAATAGTAAATTAAATTTTCAAACATTACAGAAACACTGATAAGCATCAGAAAGTTAGTACAGTCTATTAAAAAAAAATCCACCTTCTAGAGCTATAATGTGAGTATATAGTGAAAGAATGTAAACCAGAACTGCTGAAGAAGCAGCTTGCAGAAATGCAAAGGATCTGCTCATACTCACACTTTCTAAGACCCGTAAACATCTCTCTGCACCCCATAACGAAGCAACCAGCTTCTCTTCGTTTTCATCACTGCTTAGGTGATCCACACATTCTTTAACTAAACACAAAAAGAAGTTGTTTTCCTCTGTAAGTAAGATGACTTCAAAAGCCAGGTGTACAAACTAACCAGCCACTCAAGAGTTGTTATCGACCTCATTTTACACTTTGCCCACCTCTAATGGCAGGAAACAATTATGAGGACATCATCAGAACTCCAAAATCTTTCATTTCTCCAAGTAAAAGAAAAAAACAAACCTTACAATTTTGTCTTTACAAGTTTGAGGTTGTTATTACAAATTATCTAACCATGTATTTTATTTTCTCCTGCCAGTAACAGTGTCCAGCACATGACTGTGCTACTAAACTCTAAGGGAGTCTTTTAGAAGAGGAAAGAGACAGGGCAAGCACACACATCCCAGATTTTACAAGTGTGAAACCATAACCTGAAACTGTGTTCAAATTGAATACTTTCATCTCTCCAATCCTTTTGTTCTCCCACTGCTTACTTAAGACCAAGCTTTATTAAGGTCAAGAATTCATTTAGAAATGTCCCTTTTCCTACCTAGGAGATTCTGATCAAAACACACTAAATGAGACATATCTTTGAAAAAACAATGCCCCTTCCACCCCCCTCCCCCCAATTTCTTCTTGAAGGGTTTACTTCCTTTGGTATATTTAGTTTAAAAATATCTGGTCTGAAAATAATTCTAGAAGACTATAAAGGAGATTCTATTCTAGAATAAGTGTGCTGTACAGAGATATGTAACAGCATTCTGTCCAGGCTTAAGCCATTTTTATTCTCATACATTGTAATTCAACACTACACATTCTCTTTAACATGAAAACTACTTTCAATCCCACCTGCAATGGATTAAAATCATTCCTATTTCTCAGTTACTTGATATTGAATTGTGTATTTTATTTTTAAAACTGCAAAGAAAAATACCTAAAATTTCTATTTTTAACCACAAGAAATAAACATCACAAAAAGCAAACATTTCATTACAATTCACTATGTTTTCATGCTGTCAAAGCAGCATTCCCACTGTACCTTTATCTACAATATGATCCAGACCACCCAGAAGTCGCAGCTCTTCTTTAAACCAGTCCCCAGCTCGCTTTGAGGTGAGAGACAGTAATGTCTCCATTGCCAAATGACCAGTCTGAAAGAGTGAGGGTCTGGAATTAGTGAAATCACCACGTGCAGCTGCAGCCAATACACCAAGTCATACAAATACACGTCACATGAAAACCAGAAAAATGCAAGTATAGATTCTGAGCAGAACCACCACCAGAGGGAGCAAGAACAGACTGGAAATATGCATATCTTAAAAAATATGACAGTACTGATAAAAAAGGTACTCTGCCATTTCAAATTTTCTTTCTTAATAGCTTAGACAACCCAAGCAGACTCCTGTCATCTGTTTGTCTTGTTATCAAAATAAACAAGTGGAGGAAGCAAATGGACAAATCAGCCAGGCAGTAAAAAAGTTAAGAAAATCCCCAGTGAACACAGCTTCCCAATCTCTCAGATACATCAGCTTTGCTGCTCATAGATCACATTTGCTTCCATTTGCTTGTGTTTTTAATTTAAAGCCTACAGAATAAAGCAATTAAACTGAACAACTGCAGGAAATCTTACTCTATTTACTGATACACTTTTTTGGAAAATAGGAGGAACACACAGATAAATTCAACAATAGTAAAGGTTAAGTTCTCTCCCTGCAAATGGAACAGTACTCACCAGGCTTGAGCAAACACTCCATTGTCTCAGTGTGAGCCCTCCCCTCACCCCCCAGCATCTCCAGCTGCTTTCCTTGCTTTCAAAACACTTGATTTCCAAGAAGAAAAAGAAAGTTGATGATTAAAGAGGAGTTACCACCCAAGGTTATCTCTGGGTTGTAGGAGCAAGCCCTGCAGCACACTGTAACCATGAGCATAACACTAACAGCATTTCTCCAGAGCAAATGGAAGCATCCTTGGGTCAGCAAAGTGTTGTGTGGATCAAGAGAACACAAGCGGCAGCAAATCTACAACAGGTCAGTTCATTTCCTAAATACCTTCACCACAACAGCTCAAAGGCCACAATATTTAAAACAGTGATTAATTTTCTGCCAAAGGGCAATAAGATTTCAAACAACACTAGAAGAATATAATCTGATATATGTACACACTTAATAAGGATGCTAATTTTCTTTCATTTTAATAAAAGCAATGAAACCTCATAACCCTTTTGCTTTTGAGTAATCTATTACATTCAATTTTTTTGTCAATTACTACAAAATTTGAACACCAAAGGCCCAAAACATGGTTGCCCCAACATTCCAGCCTTATGCTGAGAGTGAAAAGCAGAATAAGCTCTTTCACCATCTGAAAACAGAAGCCCCTCCTGAAGGATTTTGTTATGATGTAGCAGTGAGGAGGTAGCTGCAAAAGCAGGAGCTCCAGAGGGCTGCACTCACTGACAGGTGAGGGCCATTTGCTGAGGTGAAGGCCAAGTTCTTGAGGTTTATCTTCTAATGCAGCACAAGGAGCCTGGAACAAATCCACCCTGCACACACCACCTCGGTCTCTGGGTTCATGTTTTTAACATAAATAGCCATCAAGAAAACAGAACCTTTGAATATTCCAAAATCAGTCCAGCCAAACCTCTACACAGACACACAAACAACGCTGTCTGTGGAAAGAGGGAGGCAAATTGATCACTTTTGCCTGATCCGTGTAAGATTCAAAAAAGCAAAGGTGTGACTGGTGAGGCACAAACTGGAGGTATAAAAACATCTGCTGCAATCCTTCTCTTTCTCACTGGCTATGTCTGAGTCTGAAAAAGCACAGAGGCTTTTCTTTATCTCCCAAAAATTTGTATCTTTGTTTGCCTCTTCTGCCTGTCATTGAGTACAAAACAGAGATTACTTACTGTATCTCATGACAGGGACCTACATGAAAGCAGCTTGATCTTCAACACAGGAAGTTCATTATTGTCTCAACTTACCATTGCTACTATTTTAAACTGGAAGAGAACCTAATCATCTCATTTGGCTTGCAAATATTCTCTAAATACTATACAGTCTCTGCTTCTCGATGGTGCAGCTGGGAGGAAACCAGTTTCCATCTGTGAGGTACTACAATATTCAATGCATTTACAGCAACAGCTCGAAATAAATTTAAGAAATAGAGCTGCCTCAGGGAAAAACCCTCAAATAAAGCAGCTGAAACTGATGGCCTAGGATATTAAGGCTCTTTACTCATGAACAACTTCCTCACAAGACAGAGACCCTTTTGATACATCTTCTCCTTTTAAAACCCATGTCTAAGAAAACACAAGAACAGAACTACGGTTCATAAAAAAGCAACAGGCTAGATCAGATTATGAATATGAGAAAAGCTCAAGCAGGAGACAGTGGTCTTTGTGGCTGGATGCTTTAGCAATGAGGAACCTGCACCAGCTGTTCCAGGCTTAATAAAGGGAGCTGTCTTACATTTTACAGTGCAAGAGATATCCTGGCACTGACAAACTCTGCTATGTGAGCTGCCTTCAGTGCCAGAACAGCACTGAAAGAAGACTCTGATTATACCAAATCCTCACTGATCACCACCCAGAGAACAAACTTCATTCTGCAGTGGTATTTTCAGACTGTAAACTGAAAGTGCAGAATATAATCTCACATTCATTCTTTCTTTGCAGATTTCCAAGGCCAGAAAGTTAATTCAAGCTCCCTACTGGCACCTTTCATATGTTTGTATGAAACAAGCCTAAAATTGAAATTTGTAATCCACTGTCACCACAATCTGATTACCAAAGTTAACAATGATGTCATGGATATTTTCTTCCTGGCCCAAAATTCAGCTCTTGCTAAAGCTACAGAATAGTGACTCTTCGTACCAATTCAGCTCTGTGTTCCATTGCCAGAATTTGGAGGGAAAACACCCCAACAAAACTCTTCCTAAACTGACACAGAAGTCCCAAAAGCTACAGAAGGAAGTGCCAGCTCAACAAGGCACATCATCTTTTAGCCTAACTGAATATGGAACACAATCCTGACTGCGGATTACTGCCAGGAGTTGGAAAATTACTTGCACAGACAAAGCTCTGAAAAGCTCACTTCATAAGCAATAAATCAGAGCTTCTCCCGCTGGGGATAAGCATTACAGAAAAAATGGCAAAAACCCTAATAAGAATCTTGAAATGAATGTATTACAGGATGTCAAAAAATTAAGATCATACTAACATCCACTACATTGAAATATGGCAAAAGCAGACACTTCTTTTTGTCATTTATGGCCACTCATCTAATCAATCTGTCAATCAATTCTTTAAATACACTCTTCTAAAAAGCCTTGCAACTTATCCTTTTTATTTTCTAAGCTAGCTTGATCAAACCATAGCCAAATTTATTTTTAAACAGAACCAGCTCACTCTGCTGCAGATGAAGGTATTTTCATAAAGAGCAAATATGTTTGAGAAAGGAAGGAAGAAAATTCATCCACATGCACAGTAAGCAACAGAACTGCCACCACACTTGGGTAGGGAAAAATCAGTTTCTAAAGGATAGGTTTTGTTTTTTAAATGTGAAACCCTGCATCACAGTTTTAATTTAGCCCACAATACTCTTATTCCCACGCACAAACCCCTGTTTGGGAAAGTACTTATAGAACTCAGGCAAGGAAATGGAATCAAATAATCCAAGTGTGGGCTTCAAACACACAGTTATTTAGTGTTACTTGTTTGCAACTGCTCCCTGTAACTGGCTACCCATAGCAGGGGAAACAGACTGAGACAGCTGAAGAACATCCTAACTTTATCCTACTAACAACCTTTGAAAAAGGAAATTTCAAATTTGAAGAAAACACTTGCAGCGCAGCCAGGTATACATTGAAAGTAGATGAAACACCAGGAGTCCTTTGCTAGGGATATGAAATGAAAGATTGTATTGCAAGTTCCATTTTATTAAGCATTCCACAACTGCCAAGGCTTTCCAATAAAAGCATTGTACCCACCGTGATGTTTTCGAGATCAAGATGTTTGTTGTGAACAGTTTCACAGAGTCTCCGAATTTTTTCCTTAATTTTGTTCATGTCTTTTTCATTCAGCAGTTTGGCAGAAGAAGCATCTTGCTCCAATTCCAGAAGCCGTATCATCAGATCCAGACTAGCTCTGTCTAAATCCATGTTCAAGCGATCTCTGCTCAGGATGTACATTAGAGCTGCTGTACAAAGGGACAAATTCTTGTGTTGGGAGAGAAAGAAAAAAAGAACAGTTAGCTTTTACTAATCATTTCAGGCAAACCATTTACTGTTTTTAATAAAGAAGCTGAAGATTCATAAAAGAAAATGCCTGACAGGCCCCAGTCTTAGCACTTGCGTGAGCACTCACTGTTGAATGGAGATTCCTTCTAGCAAGTTACTAATGCATTCTCCTGACAAATAAAACTGAGACACAAAGCACTCAATATATTTACAAAGCCCTAGAAGAAAAGCAGGGATTTCTACTTTTTAGGGACTCAGTGCTGCAGAGTAAGAAACAGTTACTCCAGTAAGAGAGCATTAGACAGGAGACAGATGGCAGGGGAACAAAGTAAAACAGCTCAGGGCACATGGCGAGGTAGGTGAACATTCTGGTTCAAGGGGATGGACTGGTGACAGCACCAGAAAATCCAGAGATCATGGGGACAGTGTCTGCAGGGAGGGAGTGCCTGAGGACATAAATTCTGATTCTGCCAAACAGGTCTGTCAGTTAATAGTTTATCCAAACTTTTCCAGCATAAGCACCTTTTCTTCCCAGGGGAATTCTGCTTTTTGGAAGTAGGCAGAGTATAAACCAGCTTCCCCCTGTTCCCCTGTCCATCCCCATCAGTCCTTAGTAACTGAATGTTATTGACCTGACTGCCCATATCTTACACAGAACTGGTGTAGAGGCACATCTGTCTGGCTAAAGAACACTTGATTCTTCTTGAAGAAGGAATTAAATTCAACCTTCATGAGGCTCCAGAAAAGCCAAGGCAGAAGATGGCTGTCAGGAAGGGACAGATGGCAGTGAAGCAAAGCCACCCATCCCTGGTGTCTAAGTACTGCACTTGCACTGAGCTCCAAGTTACAGGAAAGAGGAGAAATGTTCACTGGGAACAGAGGTGAGCTGGGCACAAAACTGTCAGAAACCTCTGGAACTAGCTGGAGGAGTTGAGAGCTGGGGGTGTGTGGGGCATGTGTGTGTCCTACTGAGTTCAGCCCTCAGGAGTCAACTGGTTGTATGCATCCATTGCAACTGTTTCTGTATAAAGTAATTTAAACATGGAAACAAACCAATTCTGGAATATAAATGTTGTACAGCTCAACAGGAAAGAGCAGAATTCTGTGTCATAGCAGATTAACATCTTGTTCAGAGTTCGGCCAACCACCAAAGCAATCATTACCTGCTCTGTTTATTTTAGAAGTAAGTAATAATCATACCTGGTCATACTAAGCAGTATCAGCATTTCCAAAACAGGATTAGGCAGCTGACAATCTATCAAAAGCTATGTCAAAACTCCTTCCTGTCTGAGTTAAGATGATCCTCAGGTGAATAAAGACTTTAATTTGCCAGCTACCAAAGATGCATTTGAACTACTGAAGGAAGGAAGTAAGGGCTTCCAAATGTACATCTTTCATGAATGCTTGAAGACAGGGTTGTTAAAAAACCCCACAACAAACTCTTAGCTGTGAGCATCACTACCCCAGCCTCTTAAAACTACTCCAGCCTTGCCAGATGTAAGGCAGAAAGTATCTATGCGACCTGCCTGCAGAGTATACGTTGTTTACCCTTGATCTTCATTAACTTTCTTCAATAAGCCTTGCAATTTCATCAATTAAAAAAAATGTTTACTCTTCATTTACTTGCAGCTGGCTTAAACTGAATATGCCAGGTTCCTTGAAGAACTGGGCTCTTCCAGAATGGCAGTGAAGGACACAGGAGTACAAACATTCCACAGGAACCAAAGGTAAGCTAATCATTGTTCAGCCAATATGGGACTTCAACATCTATGAAGGACTATATTTTAATGACCAGCATTATCTAGGAGAGTTTCCTGGTTTAAAAAAAAATGCTCAAGGTCTCAAGGGACCTTGACATGCAGCAGTTAACAGAGGGAAAGTGCTGAATTTATAATCTGGGCTGCCATTATTTAGGCATTTCCAAAAGTCAGAAACTGTTCTCAGATTATTTCTCAGAAATGCCTTACAGATACTCCAAAGTCTGGTGAGGGCAATCACACTCACTCTGTACCAAACCTCTGTATACCAAGCCCTGCCTGTTCCAGGTTCTCTTCTTTACAACTCAACCAGCTTTCCATAATGAAGGGAGTGATGGGTTCATTTTCCCTCTGCGTCAGCTCTGCCAACACTTCCCTGCAGACCAGTCAGCCAGGTCTCCAGATACCTAAATGTGATCACGTCACCCAGACATGATGCAGGAGGTGGTCAGATCACCAAGACATGATGCAGGAGGGCTACTGGAAAAGCAAAAAGGATGGACTGGCTCTGTGTAACAAGAGCCAGGTTCCTCCCACAACACAGACACAGGAGGGATTCAGGCCAATAAGCCTCCAAATGCTGATGTGTAACAGGAAAATAGTGATGATATAAAAGTAAGGACCTCAAATGTGAATGGTGCTTACAGCATGGAACAAACCTGCTTTAGCTTCATACCAGTGATAGGGGGTTTGTAAAGCTGGTTTCTCCTAGCCCCTATAGGCTTCCTCTTGAATAAAACAATTCTACATTTTGCTATGATCTTCTGTAAGTGTTTAATTAACCACACTGCCTGAAAGCTATCTCACGCCCCACCATACACACAGCTCTGAGCTTGGAATGACAGGAAAATTGTTGGTACAAATAATTTTTGATCAGTATTCTCAGAGAACAAAATACCTAACCAAAGAACCAAATCAACCCTTCCAAATGCCACCCTGACCGACTGCAGTAGAAGAGTGATTTTTTTGGGGTGAGCTTTCCCCATCCCATTCTATTCCTCAGGATGTGTAAAACACATTCTGCCTCCAAATAAATGCAGAGAAGAGTAAAAAGTAAAATAAATAGAATTTGCTCTAGACACAAATTTCATGGTGTATCTAACTATGGATTTGCACTCCATACTTCTCCAGAATTCAGGAAAACATCCTAGTTTGAACACACACTCCAGAAATGGCAGACCACTTACACCCACTCTGATCCTTGTCTTCTCTTGCCTGTTCTATTTATACTCCAGCTTGTGGGAACAGATGGTTATTTTCTAGGGTTCAGCACTACATATAATGCACTTTTATCTTTTTTTAAGTTATTCTCATGCTGAAGACATTATAAAACCACATTTCTGTGCTTAACTACTGACAGATATAATGGAAATACAGTTTTAATTTTAAAAATTAATAATACTTCAAAATCTTTACAGTGCACCACTGAAGAGACAAAGCCAATTAAAAACTTATGCTTAAACACAAGTCTACAAGAAAAAATTGGTGGAACAAGTAATTTTCATGTGGTTATTTTTGGGCATAGCTCTGTAAGATAGCTGGTTATTTTGTTTTCCCTGCTGGTTAAAGAAATGCCAACTGTCAGTACTCCTTATGGAAATGTTAAGAGTCTCCTACACACTCAGTCTATACCACTGCATCAGAACAATGAATGCAGTATAAACTCCTATTTGTTTCCATCAGCAATGTCATTGTGGCAGTTTTCCCATCTTCAAAATACTTTAAGAAAATATTAACCAAAGAATTGTGTGTTTTTAGCTCAGTCCTTACTTATCTTACAGGGATTTGAGCCATGCATGCAAAGCTGAGTGTGATTTACTATTCTTCAGTTACTTTGAACTGAGATTTAGTGGAGAAATTTCTACTCATTTGGAAAAAAAATAAAATTCCAGTGAAATAATTAGTGAATGAAAGGGTAGTACAGACAGACAGCATGCTTCTCCAGAGATGACTCTGTTGAAACACATACTGTCAGTAGTTAGGGCATATCCATTTGCATTTATCAAGAGTAGTTTGATAAGTCAGTAATTTCACAATACTGTAAAACCTGTACCAAGAATGTACTCTAATGATATTCAAACATTAACTATCAATTTTTTCTTTGACAAAAGGGAGCATTTCATCAAATATACTGAAAATAGTGAATATAATCAATGCTTTTTGTTACTGCAGACTAATAATAGCATGCAATTTCCTTTTGAACTTTATGTGCTAGTTCTTTTGAAAATGAAGGAATAATGGTAACTGTTAAAAGACAGCCAAAAATACACCCAGCAAGCTTGTGCATTTTCCAGGGAACTGTAGCTGTCCTCTGCTGATCTCTTGCAACTCAGTGGTGGCAACTGTCCTAAATAGAGTGACTGTACTTCATTTATTTCTAGTATCACTTGGCACTATTTTGACAGCTCACAAAATAATGAACTCATTGAAGCTGGTGCCTATGTTTTACAGTTAGCCACTGCTAATTTTTGAGGGAGATGGAAAATAAGCTATTATTCTAAATCAGTTACTTAAAACTACAGCTTTTCCCCCACCCACAGTAACATGTCAAATACCATCTCTGAAATGCCTCTTTCTGTGGGTGCAAAGTTGCATTCTGCATTGTATGTCATTCTTGTAGAGCTATTACAGAAAATGATAAACCTGACTGATATACATATCTAGCACCCATTTCAAGCAAAATCTCATCTTTTCAGCTTTTGTAAAAATATCTCAAGGGATACCCCACAGAGGTAACATTGATAAGAAGGAAAACCAAACTGTTTAAGTGTTTGGAAGTTTAACTCTCAGGTCATGTTAGCATAAATAGATGAAATTTACCTTTCCTAGAATTCAACAGAACATTATATACGCTCTGGGCATCCTAAAACTGCAATTACAGCAGTGCCCGAGGAGACAAGCACAAGACATGAAAAAATCCTCAAAATAGCTACAGAAAAGGTGGCAATTCCCATACAAGCAAGTGTGGAGCCACCTCTAAATATGAGGAAGGATCCCTTTCAAATGTATTTGAAAGAATTTAAAACACAACAATAAAACTCTTCAAAAAGCTTAAGAATAAATAAAATAGCAATTCAAAGCACAGTCCATTTTTACAGAATCCCTACTTTTTTAAGAAAGAATTTCCAAACCCAGAAGGACATAAATCCCTTATTCCACTGTTTATCAGTGGAACACAGGTGCTCTAATTTTTTATACCACTAATGAATGCTTCCTAAAATGGTGCCACTGATTCCAGAGGCGCCATTAGATACACTACACTATACAGATAAATATATATACATATACACACCAGAACACACAATACTTGACTTGCATGCTTGACCTTGAACAAAATCCCTGCCCAGCAGAGAGATATGAACAAACTTCAATGAAACTGACAATGAATCCATACCTGATGGTGCTGGGAATCATCCAGTGTTTTGAAAACCATGGCTACCATCCCGTGCGCTCGCAGGTGCATTCGGAAGCTGGGCATGGCGCACTTGGTCGCCAAGCTGATTACACTGGAGAAAATGAACTGGGTTAGAATGACTGAAATGACCACACTGAACAAGAGCAGCAGATAAATAAGTCTTCAACACAAGACTGACAACATGCCTCAGACCCTGGCAAACTGTTGGAATGTTTCTTCTAAAGTTTGTGTGTGGCAGATCTGCAATTGGTGAACGGTGACTGGTGAGCAGTGTCTCATTCAAGTGGCAACTGACCAGCACCAAAGTATGTCTGCTTTAGTTGAAGCTTGGCTAAAACCAGGATTTTTAAGGGCAGCCTGAATTTGCTTTTTTTAAAAAAAGCTGAAAATTTCCAATAGTTAAATTGAAAGTAAAGTGCCATGGATTAAGCATGAAGCTGTGATTTAAGACATGGGAAAGATCATTATGGAGCTTCCATTGCTATCTAATGGTTATCTAATCCATTGCTATCTATTGGTTATCTGAGACTGACCAGTCTCACTTATGCATAACATTACCTATACATAAAACTTTTTTTATATTTATTGCTGCATTTATGACTGATGGAAACACTATAGATTTCAGAAAAGATGTGACAAATGTATCAGTTAATCAGTGACCAGCATAAGAGTTTATTTTAAAAATGGCAGCTTTCCCCTAGCTTTCTCTGTAAGCTGTCTGCCATTTCTAGAACAGTGCAACATAACAACTGCTAAAAATACACTGCTTTTAAATGTGCACTAATGTGGGAGTGATTCTGCAATCAAGTCTTCCATGACTGCTGAGGAATTTGCCTGTAAGAAATTCACACAGTAAGGTGTCTAAAAGAACAAGTGGTCTTTCTGTATCCAATCACAACAGCAGCAGTTAGAGCTTACCTATCTGACCTATAAGCTTACCTTACCTATCTTACCTACCTTTTACGTCTACTCCTATCCTTACACACTGATTTCCTTTGGAAAAACACTTTTCTTTTAATTTGTTAACTGAAAGAAAAGATTTTTTGTTGTGTTTATATGCTACAGTCCATTATATAACTTTATGAAGAATTAGTTTAAAATCTGAGTAAGTTTGCCATATGAGCAAATAAGGGGTACTCGTATGAAAAATACTCCTGAACTGTCGTTATAGTAGTAATTTATTCTTATCATAGTGTATAAACAAACTGGGTGATAGAGTTCTTGTACTTATACTCCAGCAACAATATTTACTGCTAATGTCTATGAAACAAATAAATTTTAAAGTAGATGTCCTAGAGGCACAGAAAGCTTTTTCTCAGCCACAGCCAAATTACAAAGCACGGCCATCACCTCTCTCTATGGATTCAAGTTTTTCTTTCTTGCTGTTTTAGTTTTACTGGACACAAAGGAAAATTCAGGTATATAAAAAATATTATTGCACTGTTATTTTATTTAACATTATTACAATTACTTTCATGTCCAGGCAATTGACACTGGTATCAAGTCACAAACTTTTTCAAAGCAAGGTTAACATTTTTGATGCCAACTTCACGATAATGTGTAACTTGAATATTAAGAGTAGTCCAAGACAAGTTAAGGAACCTCCCAATTAATATTGAGGCCTCAGTCCTTCTATTGGGTGCCAGTTATGTTATTTCTCAACAGAAGATAAAGAACAGGCAGTTGAAGTTAAACAACATCTCACTATTACCTCAGTTCTAGATCTTCATCAAACTCTGCAGTCTTAGGGATTTTATTTTAGAATTGAATTTGCATTAAAAACAACATATCACACATAAGATGCACTAAACAAACAAGTTATCAGAAGGTATTTTTTTAATTTACAGCAAGGATAACAAGTGTGTCAAAGATGCCTCTTACTGCACAATTTACTATTTCATCTTCATAGCCACACTGCTTATGATTATTCCAAAGACACTATCTTAATTATTACTCTGAAATTTTATTCTTCATAGCAGAAGTGCCAGGTAAATGTCAATAAAGCATGGTCACTTCTTTGATGAATAATTAATTCAGTATCTCATTTAAATACAGGTTCCATGTGTTGTATTAAGATGTCTTACCTAAGGCAACGTGTGTTTAGGGGCTGATTGCTCTTCAATCCACTTAGCAAGTACTCAATATCATCTGTGAACTCTTGATTTTCACCAAATTCCACTACATCATTGAAGTGCTTTACATGCTGAACAACAGTGTATAACTGGAAAAGACAAATATGTTGACCTAAGTAAGTTGCTACGGGATTGATTATAATCTTTAACAAGTACAGTTTAAAAATCTATTCAGTTTTAAGTGCAAGGAAACGTTAAGATGTTAATAAAGGCCATTCAACTATTTAGATAAAAATATTATTTTTAATAGGAAAGCCAAATTGTGTTTTGACACTGTTCCTTCAGTAGTTAGGATTACTAGTAATTCTTTATCTTAAAAATTTTTTAAGAATACTTACTTCTTTGTCTTCTTTCCTACATTTCAATGCAGTTACTATCTCTTGATAGGGCTGAGTAGGTATTGTCACAGTTTTTATCACTTTGGGAGGTGGTGCAGGAGCCTTAAAAACTCCATCATCTTTATGAATTGCCTCCTTTGAAGATAGCCTTACCTATTAATAAGAAAGTGCTAAAATGGGCAGATGTTTTGAGCATGAAAACATACACTAAATACATCAGGAAACAGTACAGGTGTGCAATTGTCAAATTCACACTTTGGGACTATTTAGTCCTTGCCTTGCACTACCAAGATGTACCTAAGCTGTGTGACAATGTGTCTACTCTTAAATACAAAAAAATCCCATTTCCAAGTATCAGGAAAGCTCCAGCAGAATTCTGAAATTAAAACCAGCGGAAGAATAAAATGTCCTTTATACTGGTTCCTTAAGCTTTAGGGTAAGTAAACCAACCAAGTTCAGCGTTTATAAAGAATTACTTGTTGCTCTTTGAAGTCTCTTACCCCTGTGCACTGGAGTTTCCAGGAATGGCCACTCTGGTTGCACTATGGAGCCCTCAGAAAGTACCCCAGCCTGGCCTGCAGAGCTCAGGGCAGCCCTTCTGGCCCTGCCTGCCACAGGACACTGCACTCCTGTGCAAGCCTCCAGCCTCACATCCAAACTCCACCTGGCCTGGAGGCAGGACACTACCAGGACAACCAGTTTGTAGCAGCACAACAAAAGCCACACAGAGCAGTGACAGGCACAGAGCAGGCCTCAAACCAGGTAGAGCACACTCTTAGTGTTCTTGTATTTGTGCTGTTAAATATTTTAGGAGCATAATACCATAGCACAAAATAGAGCAAAACCTGTTCTACAGGGAGTAGGGAACTTGATGTTAGGTCTAGAGTAACTACTGACAGGTTTCCAGACAACTCAGGCAAGTATTACAGGCTTCTCCTCAACTTACTTTGCTGCATTAGTTTGAGGCTACTACAAGCTGAAGTGCAGCTTATCTTCAGACTACTTCTTTGACACAAAATCTGATACAAAGACAAACTACAGCAAACAAGGCATATGGAAAAAGACCTCCAAATGCCAAATTCTAAATGTACAAGTGCCAATGGGCATTTACTCACCCTCAATCTCTCAGTAACATAATGTACTTAAGCTTCCTTACACGGAAAAATGAGAATATTTTAAAAGTGTGACTGAAAAAATAGAATTAACATGCAGCCACAGAAGATGCATGACCTGTTACTCCAGGGGCTAGCTGGAGATAAAAGCCTTCCTGTGCACTGTACATTGACAGACAAAATTAAAACAAAAGCCAAGAGAAGCTGCTGTATTACTGAAGTATTCTTTACATTCTGCCTCTACCACTGGGGCATTTCAGTACTCACTCACTTACGTAATGGTGGCAAAATGGTAATAAACCACCCTGAAAAACCGGTTTAGAGCACACACTGGAGGACTGATCTTATCAGTCTGTGAACACAGGAGAGCCACTGAAGGATCTCATCTAAGTCTTGGTTAATGGCTGCCCCTTCAAAGCAAACTCCAAGGGCACTTGGAGAGGCCCTAAGAGAATACTTGGCATAAGCAGTTTGCATGCTGAGAGTTTCACCATAAACCTGAGACAGATTTCCCCCAACCTTCAGGTGAGAAATTTCTACAGAAATTAAAAGAGGCAGGATCATATGTGCAGGAGCTACCACTGAACATTTGGATCAAGGCTCATTTACTTTGGAACTTTGAAGTATCACATGCATGGAAATCATGGTTAAAAACCTCGTCTGAAGCAGCTTCAGATGCACATCATAACATGAGCAGCACACACAAATTCCCCTCAGTGCTTTGTTCAGCCAAACCTCCACCACATTACTGAATTAATATTCTGATGGCTCCAGATACAAAGTGGAAGTCTGACAGAAGACAAAAGTGACTGTCTGGATGAATGATCCAGACATCTCCCTAGCCTGAAAAAGCCATATTCAAAGTCTGTCTGACAAGACTCACACAAAATCTGCCCTTAAGTCAGCTATCAGAGTACCTCACAAACATCAGCACCAAGAGATTCAGTAAGCAACAAAACCTTCACTTCAAAGGTACATAATTTAAATTGAGAAAGGGGTTTAGGAAAAACCCAGGGCTGAAATTTCTGCTCTCTCCTCAAACTCTAGTGGAAATGGCTGTTTTCAAAGCAGTCATCTGCATTTTCCAGGCAGTGCAGTTAACATCCAAAGAAGGCTGTTCAGAATACTGTGAGAAGGCAACCAAAAACAATCACAAATCAAAGAGGAAGAAGTACCAGAATACCACAAACAGGGGTAGAATGAAAAAATAATAATTAAAAAAAAAATCAAAAAACCAACTACAAACTGGTGACAAAAACAAAAGCTGAAGACTTATCACTGCAAAAGTATCTACTTTCTGATTTTCTGTTCTCAGGCCAGTACTATCAGCAAGGCACCAAATGAAATTTTGTTTACTGACAATATACAATGCTCTCTTAAAATAATCAGTAACAACTTCCACAAATATAAGCAAAGACCCTGGATTCTCAGAGTCTCAAAAGAGTTAAAAAACAATTACTCTGAGTATCGAAACAACCACTGACTTTTGGACAAACAACTTCAAGAACTGTTTTCACTCCTGGTCTATTTTTTGATATCCAGAGTGTTGGTATTAGCATTTCTGACTGTACACAGAAAATGACATCTCCTTCACAGTAGCTAAAGACTTAAGTCAGCAATCAGCACTACTCCATTAGAAAGGAAAAATAAATGAAAAAGCTGTTTTCAAGTTTTTCCCTTTTTCATCAGTAATTTGCTGACTTCTGTGTTCATTAGTAAGTTGATCCTGGGAGTTCTCTCAGAAAATGAAATGGAGTCCATTGTTAAGAAAGCTTAACTTCAGCAAACTGGGGAACATAACTTGAAGTATTTTTTGGTAACTCTATATTGAAGAGATATGAAAGATCCTATTCTACAGTATCCACTAACAATTTATTTTCTAACAAATTCCAATGGCTCACATCACAAAGTGGGCTTCATTCTGAATTACTGTGACATTACCAGATAGAAAGAACTCAGGTTGTTTTGTTGTTTAGTTTTTTTTTTTTTTTTTTTAAATATCAATGAATCTTGGAAGGAGATTTAGTAAACTTGAGAAAAAAACAACAGTCTACTTACTGGGACACTGGGAGTTTTCAAAGCTGGTGGTGCTGGCAGAGCCTCTGATTCTGGCTGGTTCCAGTGTCTAGCATTATACACTGCTTTTGTGGGAGACTAAAAGATAAAAATAAAAGTTATTTCTTAAATAAATTACCAGTAGTCACTATGCACTTCAAAAATTACTGTAGCAATACTGTAGCCAAACAAGGAAAATGAGCCTCATTTTCCCTGCTGAATTCCCAGCAACACAAGTTCTCAATATCACATGTATTGGAAAAATCAGACAGACCTTGAAGCATCTGATAGTTTTAAAGACATACAGACCCACTCAAATGGCAAAAGACATGATATGTATGTATTTCAAGTATTTTTCAGTTATCCCATCTCTTAAATTTATTCAAAGGCAAAAGGTCTGCAACCTTCCTATAGACAAAAACTGACAGCTCAGGGGGAAAAAAACATGTTAGCAAACACCACGTCAGTAGAAATGACTGGTTTAGAATCAAAATGTAGAATCAAAATACAGACTTTGATGCTAGGAGGAATAAAAACACTAAAATGAAATGCTTTAATCCATATTAATAAATTAAGATGCCTTTTTTTCATCCTGCTCAAAAATGTGTCAAGGCAAATCAAAATGCATCAAAATTTACTGTCCTTGAATTTTTGGGAAATATAACATACTCCTTAGAGGAAGCAAAGAATTCTATTTCTACATTTGTGTTTACCAATCTACTTGCATAATATTGTACTAGACTAATAACACATTACAATTTTCACAATTTCCCACCAGCCCATGTATCATGTAAACTGTAAGGACCTGCTTCCTCACAGCACTTCCACAGCATTTTAAATGTGAAAAAAAAAATTCAAATAAACTTTTTCTGTCAAAACATAATGTATCAATTACTTAACCCAAATACAGCTCAAGCCCACAGAGGAGCTACATGTGGCAAGCCTTAGGACCAGCCAGGGACTGAGCACTACTACACAAAGTGCAACAAGGCTCTGGCATGTCAAAAGCTAGAAAGCCAAAAACTCTACTGTGCTGCATCCTTCTGTTCCTCACAAGAGAAAGCCCTACCAAACAAAATTTCAAGGAATATTAGCAGAATGAAAGCCTCAGCTGAGAGTTTTCAGAGCCCCAAAGCACTAAACCATTCCAGTCTCCAGACAAGAGAAAAGCCTCTTTCCACCCTAGAGTGTGCTTTGATGTGGTCATGAGAAACTTGGGTTGTTAAATTATGTTCCTAAAGCAGTGCTCATGTCCCATTCATCAACATGTATACAGTAGTTATTATCTTACATTTCATCAGTTTGCAAGGAAGCTCTTTTAGACAATATCTGTTCAGATCAAAAAGCTTAACTGAGAAACCAGTCCCATGTTCAGGATACTACAGTTACAAGAGGACATCTGGGCCCACAAACAGGAAGAAAGTGTCCTATGGATCCCTATGTGAAACAAGGTTACAAAATGGTTCAGATGTTAACTCTCTCTTCTCCTATACCTTTCCCAGCACCAAATATTTACCAGGAATCTGACTCAGGGTCTGCAATGAACAAAGGAAGGACAATTTACAAAGACCTTTTTTTTTTTAATTAAGAAAGAGACAAGTTTCACAGATATTTGCAATGGAGAAGAAGCACTGAGTGGTTTTGTTTCTCGAATTGCTCTCAACTGCTCCACATGTCATTTTAGTGCATATTTAAGACTGGCAAGAGTGGGTGCCCTATCGTGGTATACAGGATAATTCAAGGAGGGAACACACTGTCAAATAACCCACATGGTACAGCGTTTTATAGAATCAGACTAGATTGGGGTGAAATTCTCTGCCTGTGTGTTCCTTTTCCTTCAGGCCTTGTGCTCCAGCAGGAGCCAGGCACAGCCCCTGGCAGGCCCAGGGGGAGCACAGTCAGGGTTTGAGCTCATCCTGGCGAGGCAGCAGCTGGGCTGGTCCCTCGCTGACCACACCACGAAGTGGCTGCAGTCCCCTTGTCTTTTCCAAATCCAGCACCTCTGCTGTGCACACACACACACACACACACACACACACACACACACACACACACACACGGCAAGGAGGCCCGGCCCACAGGAAGCACATTCAGTGTTTGGGAGGGAGTTGAAACAAAGCACACAAACAGCTGTGGCAGTGCAACCAAAAGGGCCACACAGCATTAATGTGCCTTCCCCAGCAGAGAGCAACAGCTGATGCGTAGGAAAGAGTTCAACAGGGCAAACAGATAAAAGCAAATTCCTTCTAAATACTCAGGGCTCACAGGCTTCCAAAGATGGCATGCTTTTTGTTTAACAGTCAAAAATGGGCTTTTCTTCTCCGATTTCCCTTAATCCCTTACTAAATCAAAAGCTAGGGCATCCCAAAGTGTTTTGTGACATGGCACTTTACAACTTAACCGTTACTGGTGCAATAGAGAAAAGAGGCTACATTTTACATAAGAAAACAAGGAATGCCACCAATAAATGCCTGCTCTGAGAAACGAGGACATCTGCATTTAATAGCTCTCTTGTAACAGAGCCTGAAGTGCAGCTGGAAATAGTAATTCTTAAATCTCAAATACCTACGGAAGGTTAGTTTCAGCCACCATTCCTTGTAGGACCTTCCACTTCGAATCATAAAAGATCTAAACGAGTGATTAGCTGGTGATTCCATACCGTCCCAGCAGTATTTCCTAACACACTACCACTTGCTATCTGGTCAGTACCACACTGCCTGCACACAGCTGGTCCACCAAAACACACCTGCCAAAATCCAACATCACTTTCTAAAGAAATATGTTCTAATCAGTTCTAACACATTATGCAGAGACTTTGGAGCCTCTCTTACAATTCACATGGATTTTGCCATCAGCAGATACATCTCTCCTTTCCAAACACCTCTTACAGCAATGTTCTCATTTTCCCTTGCAGCACCGAATTAGGATGAATTTCTGGAACAAGTGCAAAGAAACTGCCCCAGTACTGATGAACCAGTGAGCACTGCGTGGACTTGCTCTGGATTACTGTGTGATAGAACTGAGGCCAGGAAAAGTATAAAAGATCAAATGAATGCTAGTGAAGAAAGGCTTTTCAGAAGAGCTTGATCACAAAAGTGAAGAGGTTGGTCTGTTTGATTTTGGGGTGGATTTTTTTAAGGCAACTCAAATGCTTGTGATAACAAGCTTCCCTGAACAAGCAACACTGATATTTAAGCAGCAATAATTTAAGAAAGTTTCTCTTAATGCCAAGAAAACCTTGCAATTATTCAAATAACACCAACTTTTCTTTAATAATTCCTTCTCTCAAGACTAACTTGGATTAGATGCAAGTGGAACTACATCATTCCTTTGAGTTCTGTGCTCTCAAGGCAAATAGGTTCTGCAATATTAATCAGCTGTAAGAGCTTCTGCTGAACAGCAGCAGAGTTTCCTTTTTCTGTACATCTAGAACTGACAGCTGCTTACACAGAGATATATGTCTGAAAGGCTGCAAATATTCCATGGTGAGTATAAGGCATAAACTACTGGGGGACTCTGCAGGTGGTTTTGAGGGGGTGAGTGCAGATACAAAACCAGAACTAATGCCAGGGATTTTACAAAATGCACAGAGTTGTCTCTTTTGTAAGATCCTCTCCAAATGGCATCAGCTATGGGTCATGCTTAACCTCCCCATCCCTGAAAGCCTCAAAAGCTGAAATTTTCAAGAGCTGGCACTCTGCACATACTGATGCAGCACTGCCTGCCATTCACAGATGTAAGAATAGCAGAAAATAAGAGCCAGGGACATGAGTCACACAGAAAATACTAGCAAAACAAGAAAGAGCATCTATTTGCAGACAAGAATACTTTCCAAGGTAGAAGACAATGGCAAAAGAAAGCTCCAGTATACTTTTAACAGATATCCTGATAAATGAATTATTTATATCTGAATGCATTCAGTAACACTGTATGCCAGATGCTTGTCAAAATGACAAGCTCCAAAAAACACAAATAAAATATATGAGTTACCACTCTGTATTCATCATCATTAAGAGTACTATCCTGTCCTGCATGTCTCACTTTGAACAGGAAAAAGCTAACAAGCATGTTATGCACCACAGAAATATTCATAAGGGACTGTTTCTTTTGAAAAGGGAAAGGAGTGAACATCACTCAGAGCAATGAAAAAGAAATCACACTTCAAAACAGGAAAATGGAGTATCAATTCAGCACAGGCTGAGCCACGTTACAGAACAGAAAAAAATATTAACTTGGACCCCAGATAAGACAGCAGTTTTCAACAGCAGTTTAAAACCTGCACCAAGTCATTTCTGCAGTGTTCAAAATCTGAACTGCATCTCCATTATTTGGATCAAAGCAGCAGATTAGTGCCAATAAACCACTGTCATGGATCACTTAATTGTCAGGTGCTATTCCATTTAAACACAAAACACAATGCACACATGTAGCCAGACAACTACAAGCTGTTAGTCATATAAGGTTTAAGAATATCAGACAACACAAGGAGCAGGGAAAAAAAATGTCACTGAAGCTTTTCTTGCATCCAACTTCTGAAGAACTGCAAAATGCTTTTTCTTCCTTCAAGCTCAAAAGGAGGCCCACAGGGCACAAAATGATGAGTCCAACACCCAAGTGAAGCATGAAAACAGAACTCAGGACAATCTGATAAATGAGATTCGTTAACAGAAACAGCCACTGATGTTCTGAGTGCTGCTTATGCTGAGTGTATTCAAAGGTCAGCTCAGAAGCAGAAGCCATATGGTTATGGCCACTGATTCGGCCTGAAACCTTTATTAAGTCTAATTAAAAGGGACAGGGTACAATAGCTTAGACCTATCACTGCAATACTGGATACATAATGCTTTGCTCAAGAGAAAAGAAGAACCTGCAGTTCAATAAACACCCTGGCACAAGCACTTCCCAGCACAAATCACACAAATTTCCTGCTCTCTTGGTTGTGAAAGGCAGAGAGAAGCAGGCAAATACAGACACACATCCCCCTCCCCTCCTCCTGTTCATCCTCATCTACCCAAAGTTTATCAATCTACCAACAGGAAAGCCTTACAAAACTGTAAGTGCAATGAAATTCCAGTAAAAAACATTGCTCAACTAAACCTCCCAGATGTCCTCAGTTACAGCTCTGGGCTTTGCATCAGTGAGTCTGAGGATGCTGACCTGACTGCTTCCCAACGTGACCAAACTTCAGATGCACCTCCAGAGAGCACCTACCTCACGCCACCTGTCAGCAGGCTTTGCCTACACCAGGTCAAAATACAGCTAATTCAAAGTAAAAACTGAAATGTGTCCAACAAGGCCACTGGGCCCTCACCAGCACCCATTTCCCCCTCCAGACGTGTCATCGTTCAATTATGGAATGCACAGCAAGCCACAGACGGAGCAGAGTGAACCAGCCATGCTCATACAGTACACAGGAGCTGTGAAGACAATTTCACATGTTCATCTGCATGTAAATTAAGCTCCCACTGGCAAATGAAACTGGTGTATTTTAACCCCTTTGAGCGTTTTTCCTATTTTAGAACTTCCTACAGGACTGAGACCTTGTGCAATGTAACATTTATCCTACACAGTTATCCTGCATTGCCAAACTACTACAACATTAAGTTAATTACTGGAACTACAAAACTGATGTGTGCATGAGCTTTCTGGCAGGGAATGTGAGGATGCAAGAGAGAATCTAGTTTCAAAAATACTTTAATCAATCTTTGCTTCTTGCCTTAGAGCTAATACCAGTAGAAACTGCAAGTATAAAATGCCACATTTCCACCGTGACATTAAACATTTTCCATTCAACTTGATTTTTCTACTTCCTGAAAGGTCTAGTGAGCACAGGGGGAGAAGGATTTCCATGCTTATTTTTCATTTGTTCCTCTTGCCTCTATGAGGACTTAGCCTGTTATGTTCACTTTGCACCTCTCCCCTTCTCAGACAAAGCTGCTAACATCTCTTGACACCACCTGGAAAACAGACATTTCCAAGAATGCTGTTACCACAGTTCTACCCAACAGCTGCCTATGGAGGACACTTGCAGAAGCAGTTTTACCAGGTGGAAGGATCCCAGCCTGCCATCTACCAGAACACCCTTTTCACCACAGTTTAATATGATGGACTGAGAAGAAAATAATTTTCATCAGCATCAAATGATTATCTTGAAGTGAAGAGACCAGCTCCTGGCATTTGTTTTCACTCCAAGATGGCTTTGAGGTGCTAAATCCCAACTCAATTCAGTAAAATTACAGCAGCTACCTTACTCTTCAATTTAGGTGACTAATCTAAAAACCTGCCAGTCCTGACTAGCATCCTGCTTACCAGCTTACACATTAAGAATTGGCTTTGGTCTATTTACATTAATAATAATAATAAAAAGTCCCTAAATGGTAAGCACTCGGAAGCCAGTATTAAATAAATATGCTTAGAGAAGAATTTGGTTTTGCAAATGTTAGATGAAATAATAGTGTCAATAGGAGATTTTGGCTTCTAACAAATCAGCTAAGAAACAGATTTATTGTCACCTTTTATAATATTTTATCTTTTTAATTTATTTTTATTCCAGAAATATAAAAATTGCTTACAATAGACAAGTTAATGGTAACTGGCTGGTACTTGTAACAGCTCATCTCTTGTTTATCATTCCAACAAAACGTATTTGGACAAAAAATCCCCACAAAAACCACTTCAGTTCAGGACTGGGCAGCCAGTCTGCCAGAAGCACCAATCAGCAAATGAAAGGAATGCACTGTAGAAGCAGCAACAGTCACAGGTTGTCAGCACTGCCCAGCACCATTTGTCAGCCTGTTGACAGACAAACTGGGCTTAGCACTGAACTGAGAGGTCACAGAATATTTCAACTGCCCAAATTCAGCTTGACTCCTCAATGGAGTCAAAACAGCTTTTGCCAACTAATAATATTTCCTCTTAAAAACACACAATTTTGACTTTCTAAATTAGAATGCAAAGAGCAGCTCAATGTGCATAGTTATCAGCACTTTCTAATCACTAAGAAAATGCTTTGTTACAACTGTTCATCCTTAGGATAGGACACACTTTAGCTAAGGTTATGCAAGATGAAGACAAGCAGTTCTTTTTAAAATGAGCCTTGGCCAGTCTACTCTGATCCTACCATTGGATATATAGAAAGGGCTATGACTGATAGCAAAACTTTGGAATTATGATTCCTCTGCTGTTTTTCCAGGACTATTTCTTTGAAATAAGCTATGGAAAAGTAATTAAGCAAAATCACATAGGTTTGTGCACTTAAGACAGATTATTGTTCATGTACTCTAAAACTTAAAAATGAAAGAACAAAGAAAAATCTTTAAAAATCTGATTTGGGGAAATGCTGATTCGTTTGCAGGCCAGCAGAAAGAAACGTTACTCGCAGGATGCCTTTGATAAACATCTACTGTACAGTACAACACCAGCTAAGTGGAAAACTACAGACCACAGTGCAGCCTAGTTTCTGTCCCCTCCCACGCACACGTCATTGCCACATTAGCCTTCAAATTACTCAGCCAGCCCAGAGCAGGCACGGGTTCGTACTTCTCCAATTTCAAAATACTTTCAATGACCAGGTATAAGCATTTCATCTTGAACTTCTAGTTTACTTAGACCCAGCATTTGTTTCAAACTGGTATTTATAGCTCCTTCCAGTCAGCATGAAACACCAGTGGACAAAGCCCCCATCAAACCGTAAAAGACCTTTTATACCCTTAAAACATGTATTACAACAGATGCTATTAGAGACAAAGGCTCACATGTAAGTTTTTTATTCAGGTATTGACAGTTTCTGACAGTGCCTAACCTTATAACAGGAGTATATTATTTTCCATGATGAAACTGACCTGCCTGTAGGACAAGAAAGATGCATTTAAATAATGAACTAAGGACTGGTCGCAGATCAGACTGAAATCACACACAAGAAAAAAAGAAATTTTTTTCCTGGTTCAGCATTTGGTAACTGGAAATAAGTGCTCTTTACACAACATCGATTTACCATGTCCTTCCAACTTACCTGTCCAAAGACCACACTTGGACATCTTGAACACATTTCTGTACTTTCTTGGGTACTGAAGTTATTCTTAAAACTTGACTAAAACATGAAAAGCAATAGCTACAGGGTTATAGTGGCTGACGTTTTTCTCTTGGATACAAAGTTCAGCAGCAGTCTGTTGGCTAAGCCATGTCTGAATTCAGCAATGCTTTCATTCACATATTTGACACCACTGTCAGTGCTAACCCTACCAACGTCCCTTGATCAAAGTGCTGCACGTAATCCCGCTAACGCCGCTGTGTTTAGTGAGCATTTCTCAGTTGCAATGTTGACTTAACCAGGTTAAGATGACTTAATCTCTCTTCCTGGGTCCCCTCAACTGAGTAGATACAATAGTTTAGAGTTTCCCAGTGAACTGGACTAAGATTTATGTTAAATGTTTCCTTTTCAGTGAGTTATTTTTATAGTAATACATAAGGTTGGGAAACTGAAGGCACAAGGAAACAGGAGGGAGCTGACTGACCAAAGGAAGAGCAAAAGCAGCATAACCATGTGCTTCTATTAGTATTTTCACCTGTTTCAGGTAAAACCAGTCCTTACAGTAGATGGGGCTTTGCTGGGTTTGGGACTGGGTTTTTTTGGTTGTTGTTTTTTGATGCATAGTCCAAGAAGATCTCAGCTTTTCCTGGCAAATGCAGTCCACACCGTGGAGGAACTTTCAAGCAATGCCACTTTAGTGCACTAAACTTCAACAGTACTTTAAAAGTACTGTTAGCAAAATGTTCCCAGGCACAGCAAGCAGTGAAAGCCAAATGCCACACCATACAGTAAGGCAAAAGGGCCCCATGACAGGCAGACACTTGTCAATTAACAGCTAAAATGCACTAACAGCCATCAGTTTGATCTAGCACATCCCAATCAAATCTGTCACCATCTCAAACCCACTAAACCTCATGGAAGCTGCCAAAAGGGACTGCTGTGATTTAACCCCAGCTGGCAACTAAGCCCAAGCCAGCTCCTTGCTTACTCACCCTCAATGGGATGGGGGAGAATCCAAAGGGTAGAAATAAGAAAACACTAAAAGAGATAAAGATGGTTACACTGGGAAAGCAAAAGCCACGAATGCAAGCAAAACAGAACAAGGAATTCATTCACCACTTCCTATGGGCATGCAGTTTTTCAGTCATTCCCAGAAAAGCAAGGCTCCATTGAGTGCAAGAGCTACTTGGGAAGACAGAGGCCATCACTCCAAAGGTGGGTCCCCCCTTCCTTCTTCTCCATGTTTTTGTATTGATGAGCACAATGTCATATGGTATGGAATATCCCTTAGGTGACTGCATCCAGCTGTCCCCTCCAAACTGCCTTGTGCACCCTGTCTCCTGGCTGGTGCCGTGGGGTGAGGAGCAGAAAAGGCCTTGGCTCTGTGTAAGTACTGCTCAGCAATAACAAAAACATCCTAGCACTACCAACAGTGTTCTCAGCACAAACCCAAAACAGCCCTTTAAGAGCTCCTCTGAACAAAATTAACTCTATTCCAGCCAAAACCAGCACACAGAGGAAACTGTGGTCCAGTATTTGAATGGGCCAAAGGAAACACCATGAACATCAAGTTAGTGGCAAAGAGGTTTTTCCATTCCTTTTCCTGTACAAGCCAACATGTGCACAAGAGGAAAAGAACAGGCCCACTGATGTGTCCCCAATCACTGGGTACATGTGGGAATGTATACAGAGTCACAAGCCAAACAGGTATTCTAGGGCTAAAATTTCAACAAGTGAATTTAAAGACATTTCTCCAGGCATAACAACGTAAGAGTTAAGAAAAAAAATTAAGATAGCTTCAAGTCATTTAAACCCAGTAAATTTTCATTGCAAAAGTGAGTATTTAATTGAAATATGCCCATTTTAACTAGAGTCAGAAGTCATTAAGCAATGCATTAGCCTTCAGGTTACTCTTCAGTTTGATCTGTAGTTTGTTAATCGCCAATGTAGACTGACCATGCAGTGAGCACTTTCTTCCTCATCTTACCAAGCATAAAAAACACATTTCAAACTCAAGAAAATTTCAGTATTTTACAGGTGCTAAAACTGCATTCTATAGTAGCACAGAAGCTTTATGAAATATCCTCAGTGCAAAAGATACCGACATCTAAAAAACTAATTCCAAAAAACTTGTTTCTAAAATTCACCTACTCTAAGGCATAGGAAAAAAAGAATCCTGATAAAGCACTCATCCAATTGAAATTTCATGCTGCTTTGAGAAAACATTAGACTGAGTCTGCTTCCATTTGTGCCAACTTGAGAGAGCCAGTGCTTTTTTTCTGTTCCACCTCCTCTGTCTCTTTCATGCAGCTCCCCAAGTCTTCCCACATGCCTCAGCAGCCCTGAAGAGCAGTAACAGAAAGATTATCGTTTCTGCCCCCCTTCCAGGCCCCTCAAGCTGAAAGACTCCCATACCTTTTAACTATGATTTGCAACTCTATCTAAATCCTTACCTTGAAATATTCAAAGGTAATCAGTATTCACCACGTCTAGGTTGGCTTCCTATGGCCACAGGCAGAACTAGGATCAGCACAGAGCTGCAGATCACTCATTATAAATTTTGAGTTTAAGAGCAGAGGGGCCATCCCAGAAAATGTGCTGTTCACAGGACTTGGTGGTCCCTAGTGACACGCTGGACAACATAAACACTGAACTGACACTAAACACTAAGTATAATCATTAATTTTTAGGGCTGACAGATCAAAAGGTTAAGTTTGGGGATAGACCAGTCCTCCTTATCTTACACTTTTAAGCTGGCTTTTTTCAGGTTGCTATTTAGAGACAGATATTTTGCATAAGACCAGAAGAAGCTGTTCCAGAGCATTCCTACAAAAACTGTTTCTCTACATTTGCTGACTCTAGCTAAAACCTGTTGTGAAAGCAGCAGGAGCAAGAAATCTCAGGAAATCATTTTTATGCTCCCTATTTTCAAGTCTTCAAGTCAGTAGATTTGGACCATAGCAAGAAAAAATTTGTCTACTCTATTGGGTTTGCCTGCTAATGGAGGATTAGTTTTATCTGCAGAAAGGGAACTCAGCTCAAAGGGGCCAGCAGCAGGTGGCTGTATCCAGAGCTCCCATCTGACATGCTCGAGCATGAGTTACCCAACCAGTTGAAT
The DNA here is from genome assembly GCA_024734555.1 of Trochalopteron elliotii. NCBI lineage: Eukaryota > Metazoa > Chordata > Aves > Passeriformes > Leiothrichidae > Trochalopteron > Trochalopteron elliotii. Next base: position 3,284,633 of record JANPWX010000054.1, read on the forward strand.
TAAAATTGTAAACAGTTGCAAACAAACTTCTGCAGATGTTACTCATGTATGCTTCACACCCATAATTTGCAACTCAAGTAATGCCAATATTTATGTACTGTAAGTACCTAATTATGTTGCCATGGAATGTAACACTCCTCCTATAACACAGGCTCAGGATAAAGAGGTTTAATTCACTTAAAGGCATGGCTCTGGTTGAGACTTTACTCACCTATCATAATGTCCATGGCGACTGCAACCAGGCAGCAATTTCAGTCCTTACAGTAAAAGCAGTGTTTAGAAACACTGTTATTCACTAAGTCAACGATGTCAGTAATATTTTATTGTACATACACTCAAAGTTTCTGGACTTTAGGATTTGGGGACAACGGTCAAAATTTCAAAACTACAACCATGGGTGAGAGAACTGCTGAATACAGACTGGAAAAAATACTTGAGCTTTCTGGATCTGCAGAAATTTAATGATAGCACCTTCTGCTTCCTGAGTAACACAGCTTTTTTCTTGGCAGCTCAGTCTGATGCAGTGTCACAGCTCTGAGCATCACCACCTAACAGAAAATATTTAATACTGTATCTGCTACCTCCTACAAGAAAAAATAAACGGTGCTGAGACAGTAAAGAAGTTCCAGAGATCTTTTTTTTAAGATCATTTAGTTATGATCAGGTTAATACTTTTAGTTTGTTTTTTTTTTCATTCCCAGGATGAAAATTCTCTTAAGATACAACAAAGATTAAGAGTCTATATCTATATTTTAGGAAAGTAATTATAGCATCTCTAATTACCATCAGAACAAGCTTCACAAGCTTTTTTAGTAACTCCATATAACAGCCATATGATTAGAGAACATCAAAGTTTAAAATCTGAATCTCAATTACAGCAACATGTACTTCTAGGTCCATTATATCACTACCGGGTCAAAAAAGCTTTTTCATTCTCAACTTCCCCACCTGAATTAAGTTTATCCCACCTGAGAATTTTCCAGAGTTGAAACCATCCTCCCTTATATAGTATGATATTGCTGTGAGGCTTTTTCCTTCCCCCCGTAATTTCATGCTATATACATCCAAAATTAATTAGAACCATTTGCACATAAAATCTCAGGGATTTAAAGAATAAAAATTAAACAAGAAACACATGAAATGCAATACAGAATATTTGTAGCATATAAATATTTAAAAATTTTAAAAATTCTTTATTTAGCAGAACACCCACAGCTGTTTCATGCCATTAAAAAATACAACTGAAAAAGTTCCAGTCAAATTTGTACTTCCTGTACTTCTGTTTCTCAGTGTACTGTAACATGTTCACTGATAAGAAGCTGAATTTAAAAAAAAAATATTATTTAATCAGCAGAGGCTGAGGAACTTCCATCTTCAAGAAGTACTATTTCAGTTCTGAAAACACCCTCCTCACTTATCTGACTTCAAACTCTGGAGGGAGGAGCTTCTCATTCTGTCCAAAGACAAAGCAACAAGTGACACTTCTTTTTCAAAGGGCATCACAACTGACAGGACCTACCAGTCAGGTACCTCCCACACAAGAATATTTCCCAGCACGTTTTGAGAGCTAAACCAATTTTGTCATCCTTTCTCCCCCAACAAATCCATTTTTTAAGAATGAAAAATTGTTATATATCAACACAACTGGGGAGATAATAAATCTTCAGATTCTGGAAGACCAATTAAAAAAAAAGGCATCTTGAAAAATTACTTCAAGTGAAACTATCATATAACACAAGTAATTAGTTACCTTCATGAGGAATTATTAAAATTCCTTAGGAAAAAATAATTTTAAAAGCTTCTTTGAACTGTTGGACTGAAGAGCACATTCTGAACACAGGTCAAAGACAGTTTCTATAATACCATGCAACTGCCAGCTCTTGCAAAACCTATGCAACTCCAAGGGAAAGGAGAAATACAAACACATTTCCCTCTTTCTCCTCCTAGAGCAGTTGTGGGTTGCAATGACAGTGAGACAGGGGCTGTTGTCACCAGGTAACATGAACAAGTCATGCAAAAAGCTCATGGAAAGGCCCTGAGCACTTGAAATGTCTGTCCTGGACATTCGGGTCGTAAAAGCTGCATTCAGTGGAGATTACATGGATCCCCCTATTGCAAACTTGTACCTGGTGGCTAAACTCAATTTTTGCTGTATGCACATTTTGAAAAGCCTCAAAATCCTAAGTACCCTATAATGACAGATAACCCATGTTTCTCTAAGATCAAGAAGATGAATAAGCTCTTTTCATGCTATGAAAGGGCAAATTCATACTGAGTACTACACAGCTGGGGAAGACTGAGCTGGGATTGGAGGTCACTTTTTTTTCCAACTATAAGAAAATCTCACTATACCAAATGCTATAAAGGCACTTACCCTTACAGAGGCTATACCAATGCCCAATTTGAAGTTTTAAGAAAAGCTGAATCCTGTAATATGATAAATATTTCTCGGGAACACAAAAAAAGAGACCAAAAGAGTTCCCTCCCCAACCACCAACAAACCACAAAGTAAAATACACAGAATTTACTGATGCTTTGCTTTAAAAATCACATCCAGGGAATGACCAAGTCTGGTCCTCCACAGCAGAAATGTGAACCTGAAAAGTGAAACTTTCAGCAATAAATACAAAAATTTTGCACTTGAATATTTTACTTTTCCAGAAATAATATTAAAGGCCAACATACAATCTCAAGTGCAGATATAAACTGGGACAAAAGCCCTGTTGCATATATAAGAAGAAACATCAACACTGAGCTCATTAAAATAAAAAGTTTGTATTGGTTTCAGCATCATTACTTACCCGCTTTGGCCCACTAAAAATCTTCCTGGTGTTTTCCTTAGATTTATCACCTTGTTTATTTGTGGATTTCTTATTGCCTTCAAGCACACCAGATGCATCCTCTGAAAACTCCAGATCTGCTAAAGGTAAATATAGACATGAAACAACCATTTTAGAAGCTGTTGAACTGCTAGAGCATTTCTTGCATCTGACAATCCCACACGTACAGCTACTGAACTTATAAAATGAAAAATCAATCTTGCTCAGAAAACTCAGCTTTAATGCCAAGCACAGTCCTGGATGCAGCTCAGGCTTGCTGACTGGATTGCAGCAATGCACAGAAGCACACAAGGTGCACGTCACAACTATGACAGCACCTCTTGCCCACTGGGAAAGCTTCAGGCTACTGCTTCCCATCCCATACTCCAGTAAATCCCAGAGTACCTTTGACATGAGCTTACTAATGGCTGGCCTACTGCTACAACCCTGAGCAGCAGAGGAATAAAGCAGCACATTTGGTTCTTCAAAAGTGGGAGATTAAGAGATTTAGAAGAACACACTACAATTACAGAACAGAAGAAGTGATCTTGCTTCACTTCTCACAAAGGCAGCCTGTTTATATTTGCTTATTCTGCTGTAAACAGGAAAAAATAGTGATCAGCTCAGGAAACAGTCAGCTAGAAGGAACTGCTGACATGGCCTTTCAACACATTCAATTCTTGCATTACCACTGATTCCAGTACCCCCTCATGGACTGTAAATCTGCAATTCACTCAAATTAAATTTTTGTCCTTCGGTTTTTTAAAAACTTGTATTGTTTTATTTGAAGCATTATCCCTTGGAGACAAGGGAAAGGGTTGACTTGGCTCAAACCAGAAGTCATCACAAATTTCAAGACGGAAATAAAGACAAGCACAGAGCAGCACTGTTTCATCTGACAAACTGTTTAGAAAACCAAGCTATTCCTGAGAAGCTGCTGCTGCTTGAAAAGTGCACTGCAAAAACACAAGTAGGTAGGATGGGTTACTCTAATCCCAAGTACATAGGACCAGCCAAGCTGGGTAAGAAGGCAAAGCAAAGGCAAAACAGGCAACCCAATTTCTAACGGCATTTTCAAGGATACAAAAACTTGTCTGAGGAATAGAAATATTCTTAAAATAAAGCTCCAAAGTTTCCCAAATTGCATTAAATTTCAAGAGGTTTGGCAGCACCAGGACTGGAAGGATGCCTGCTGCAAGGCCCCTCCTGGAACCAGCCTCTCACATTCTATCCCACTGGTTTTCACTGTAGTTGTGTCATATGAGCACAGGAGCCCAAGAACACAGCACCAACAGCCCTCCTGAAATCACATGACTGTAAAAGATGTTTGATAAAATTAGTGTAACTGAGGAAAAATACTACAGACCAATTTCTATTAACTTAAATAAAGCAAAACTACTTCCAAATATATGTAAAAGACAAGTCAGCTCTTGCTGAAGCCAATTTAAGGAGTAAAATCAAATTCCTTAGATAGATATACTTATAAATCCTGAAATATTTCTGAAGAAGTCAGGCCCAGAATGCAATTCTCAAAGGAAGTCAAACCAAGAGAACTGAACCCTCCTATTGTAGATTGAAAACTGAAAAGTCATTTACTTGACCAAAGCCATTACAAATATGGAAGTCACTCCAGAAACTCAAAATGTTTCACCCATGAAATGAGAACAGTAACTTGTGCTCTGTGCTATGACTTGGACCTGGCACTGCCTTCAATAATAATTAATAATGCTCTGCATCAACTAAGCCACAATTTTAACACTATCTTAAATTTCCTTGTTTGAATTCTACTCCTATGTGATTCTGAACTCTCCCATTTAAATTAGGTGATTTTAAATTCAAAGAAACTTCTTGATAAAAACATTTCAACTCCTACTTCCAATAGGACAATTCTGCATTTTCTGGTGTTGCTAGCACATCAAACACTTACCAGCTCTGTAAGATTACCTGGAATACCTCTGTGTGAGCAGTGCTTTTGGAAGCCTTCCAGGTACCCTAAAAGCACTCTGCATACATTATCTTAGCAGACTCCCAAATCTAAACTAAACAGAGTCTGGGGGAGAAGTCTTTTGTTAACATTAACTCAATGAGGCAAATACACAAGCAGTTTGGTAAGCAGTGACCCTATTGAAGCTTGATTTCCACTGGCTCTCTCCTGTATGGCTTTTTTTTAGGGAGGGGTTTGTCCCCTCACAGAGAAATTTGTCATATTGACCTTTTTTGTAAAGAGGAGCATGTAAGGCCTTTTCTTCTCTGTCCAATCATTTTCAAGGCATTTATGATCTTTAAGATAATTTGCCTCTCTTGGCTAGAACTGGAAAGATGTTCAAAGACCAACTAAGGCAACAACCACAGTAAATTTCCTGGGGAACGATGGAATTTTGTTTCAGCGTCTCAGGGTAATTCTGCAAAAGGTTTTGAAGTCCAAACAGGACTCTGATGTAGCCTTTGAGGACTTTGACGTAGTTTTAACTGGCTTAAAATATTTACCCAATAAAGGTGACTCAGTTTTTGAGAAGATGCAAAGGAATTTAAAAAAAAATAAATAAATAGTGCAAGTTGGCTCACCAGAACTGGGCTGAGTGCTGGATGCTGATATACAAAAGCTAAATTACCTGAAAAGATTACAGAAATCTCATCTTGATCACTGAAAGGAAAAATGAATCGATGACACAAAAGTTAAGCTGTATATGAGAACTGATTTACAAGGCAAAAGACTAAGTTGCAAAGCTGCAATACAGATTTCTCTTGGATACAACTCCCCGTTGATTACTACAGTCAAGTCAGTCACTTTCTTCCAGTATTCTTAATATAAATATTAATAATAAATCATAAATAATATAATATTAATATAAAGCTTCTCCTCACTGGAGTCATCCTGTGCTCTGGCCACTGAAATGATAAAAGCAGTGTTCAAATCTAGGAAAAGTCTCACCAGTACTTTTAGCCCCTGGCATTCTGGCAGAATCCAGCTGGGAGGCTCACAAGCCAAAGGGGCTTTTGCTTCACTGGGCTGCTACAGAGGAATTTGAGAGAATTTTAGACTGCAATGGCAAAATGAAAAGTAAACTTCAACTAGAACTCAAGGCTTCGGCAAAAATCTAAGGCTAATAAAGTTATGAAGTATTTTCATTAAAAAGAGAAGTGTGGTAGCAGCACCTAGAAATTTAAAAAGTGCAGATTTTTTTCAGAATTGGGAGTTTTATTTGCTTGACTTTTGTTTGAGGGTTTTTTTGTGTTTTTTAACCACTTCAGCAGAAAAGACTATCATAGAAGTGAGCAACAGAAAAAGTTTTTCAACAAAAGTCAGTCAACCAAAACTGAATTTATCTGTTTTGCAATTTTTCCTGCACTAATAATACTGTTCCTGTAGTCTTTGTGCTTTCTTAGATTTCATTTATAGAAACATTTAAATTTGTATTGTTGAACTTACTTTCCCACTGTGAACAGAGGGACTGGAAGGAATAGTCTTTATAATGTTTCATTATAAAATCTGTCATATGTTTTAAATTAAGGTTCTAAAAGATGTTTAATAAAAATGCACCTAGAGTATGGCAAGTAACCAAATCAGTATTATGACAAAGTAAGGCTGTGACTGAAAGCATCAAAAGCATCAAGTTTCTTGCAAAACTGATTATGCCATGTAACATTCTTTATGCACAGAACAGCAAAATCAGTCTTGGGATTTTCCAGGGCTGAAATTCAGAGAGGCAGAATGGCATTTCACCTGTCAACCTGGAACAGGAACAGTGGATTTTTATCTGGGGATTTATTCATTAGTACAAAGAAAGAACAGCACATACAGAACTCAGGTAGCATTAGCACCTCTCAGTACTGTTCATCATTTCAGGACAGAGTTTTATTGTGCAAGATGTTCTGAAAGCTGTTTCTCAGGCTTGGAGTCAAAGCTGGCATTTTTCATGGATGTAGAAGTTTCATTTTTTCAGTATGCAAAGACAATACCTCAGAGCAATGTCACATTTTACTGCAACTTCAGGCTTAGATCCAGAAGTTCTTGAGAAATTCTCAGGCTCAGCATCACAATATTTAAGGACTCTTCATTGTGGTTGTTCTGAGCAATCATGATGCTCAAAATTTGCAAAAGTCTGAGAGAAAATAGTCTGAACTTTAGCAAGGAGTACCACAAATTTTAGGGCAGCATCAGACTCCCTATTTTCATAATCTGTACTACAGGACATCACCCTTTCAATCTCAGAAAAAAACCTGCAAGTCAAATCTCACCTGCCAACAGCAGCACAAAACAAGAATCAAATGAGCAAAGGAGATGCAAAATAAAGGGGAAGCATCTCCTGGCAGAGGGACTGAGAGGTAGCTCTTACCTGAACTGGAAAAGTGCATTAAGAACTAACAAAACATAAATTTACATCTCCCTGTGCCATGGAAATCTCCTAGGAAAATATTTCAGAGAAACCATCTGTGATACCTGGGAGCATAAAGAGCTGCTTGGTGAATGCAGTGCCAAATGCAAAGTGTAGATATTTTGAGACTTCTGAGGACAGCAGCTGAAAGGATGATTTGATGGGTCAGCATCTCAGCTGCATTAACTGTACAAGCAAATTTTTCCCCTGGAATAAATGGCTGAACAAAGACTCATTAGAGACAGGGACTGAGAGTACTTCTTAAGCAGCCCTGTAAGATAAACCCATTTTCCAAAGAGGCTGGAACCCAATTGCCTAATCATAAGTAAATTTGATGAAAACAAATCATGGGTTTTTTTGTTTGAAAACACGATCTTCTTGTACAACATCAGTATCCATTTGCTCCTTTCAAATCCACAAAAAAAACCCTAGCAGTGACATTTACTTTTGATTAAAAGACTTACAGAAAGTTCTAGTTTTAGAAACAACTATAATTAAAACAGAGAAATTAACATTTTTTCCTCTGAAATTTTATTTCTGGATTATATTAGCAGAAGCTATTTGTAGGAAAAAACCCCCCAGCTTCTCCAACATTTGCAAGGCTAGATTGAAACCCTCCCTCCCTATCACAATGAAATACATCTGGCCCAAGTCTTAAAATGTAACAATTTGAGTCCATACAACTTCTCATGCTTCATGCTCCAAAATGGAGGACCAGAACGTTCCCTAGAACAGTGGCAGTGGTTTGAAACATTTATTCCAACACAAGTGATTCTTTGGCATTAGACTTTTTCAAAACAAAAGAGCTAAAAGCAACGTTCCACCAAAGTTATTCCTTTTGTTCTTCACCAACACACAGGACCCAACCAAGCACCAAGCAAGTCTAATTTTGCAAAGGATTTTAACCACCAGAACTTGCTCAGCAGCTGCCATGTGTACACTTTTACTCATATATATGAGTACACACACCCTGCTCCCCAAGCTGTACAGAAGAAGAAGATATGTAAAAACTGAAAACAAGAGCAGAAACAAATATGCAGAGGCTCTCCCAAAGTCAGTTATCTGACTGGCACTCCATGGGTCCCCACAGCCTCTCCCTTGAGTCGTGCATCCTCAGATAAGATGGAGCTTGAGAAAGATCCAAACTGCCAACAAACACATTCAAAAGCAGAAAAACGTATTTCTCATTTCTTCAGAGCTACTCAAAAGTGAGCACTTGGCTCTGTAATTGTGGGCTGATCTGGAGGCTCTGTGGGAGGATACCTGCCTTCCAGGCATAGATACTTATTCTCAACACACCAAAAAGGCACAGATCTTCTGTTGGAAAAGAAAAAACCCCTCTACCTCTGGCAAGAGATCAAGGGATATAAAGCACACTTCAACAGAGATATGAAACACCAGACAGGACCACAGAAGTGAGTTTAACTGTTAGATTTCAAGTCAGTTTAACTATTACGTTTCCAAATCAGTGGTATTGTTCAACAAATTCCTAAGTACACTGCGAAAAACTCAAAATATTGAAGTCAATTAAAATTAAACGTCACCCATGTATTCCAAAAGAGTTCTACTGACCTGCATTAGTGCTGAGCTGGCTGTCCTGGGAGCAGTTCTCATTGCCATCAGAGGTTGACTGTAGTGAAGCAGATGGTACAGCTCTACTTCGCTTTTTGTTGGCCTTCCTTTCTGCTACCTGCCACTCTTCATCTTCGTCCTCACTCTCACTCAAGTCATCAAACCCAAAGTACTTGATTTTGTAATTGGAACTCCCAGAACTTCTAGAGGCGCCTTCGTCTCCCCCTCCCTCATCTTGATCATCGAACCCAAAAAATTCTAACTTGACATCCTTCTTGGATTTGGTATTGCTGGGTCGGAACCTGGTTGTGGTTTTAGTGGTGGCCATGTCAGCCTTTTTCCTCAGGCGCCCGGCTTCGCCCAGGTCGGTGGGGGCTGCCGAGGTGAACTCATCCATGCGCTCCATGGTGTCCTGGATGGTGACATTGCAAACTGACAAGCAAGACGGGTGCAGGACTGTGTAGTCTCTAGTCCGTCCAACCGTCCCTCTAAAACTGGTCCCACTACTTAAAGAAACTTTTTTTCCTGCGTTCAGACCGTCATTATTTGACTCATTGTTTGCTTTGGATAAAGACTGACTAGTGCCATCCATTAGCTTGTCAAAATTTGTTGCCCCCTGCAGTTTTGCTTTGTTGGATCGACAATATGTCCTACAGTTGCTCGGCCTAGGAATAGTTTGCACGAGTTCTTCACTAATGGCTTCCTTTGGATTTTCACTATCTTCTTTATCACACTCCTCATCCTTGCTCTTCACCTCTGAGAGATGCTCATTGTCAAAAGCTAATATATACTCTCCAGTTCTGGTGTCTTCAGTTTCATCCTCCCATTCATACAAGTGAGTTCTTAGTGGCCCCTTGGTCTGAGATGTTTCTGATGGAGAATCTGTTTTTCCCACGCGGGAGTCCCAAGAATCAGGCAAGTCCTTGGCTTCAGTGTTGCATCGCAAAGTGTCTGTGGTCTCAGCATTGGTTTTAGTACTGTCTCCAGCATTGTCATAGATGAAATGACTGTTCCCATTATCTTCTTTCAAGTTCTGGATTTTATCTACAAGAAAAGATATATTTATTACTAAAATGAAATATTAAAAAAAGTCACCCATGTGGGCAACTTTGGAAAGTTACAATATAACAAAAAATATTCAGTGATCATTGATAAAGAACATTAGAGGTCTTTATCCACCTGGTTTATACTTTTTAAGCCCCCCAATGTAAAGGTTTTGCCAGAATAAAGTCTTCTTGGAATTTCTACCAAAAAAAACCCCACCTTTAAGTATCACTCTGAAAATATGTGCATCATGTAAAAGACAGTGGTAAATCCTGAATACAACCACTTATCTACCAAGGCAAATTACACAAAAAAGAAGAAACTCTGTGGTGAAATTTTCACAAAAGACAATTACTGAAGTTTCACACACAAGTGATTTATAGTGAATAACTAGAGATAAAGAACAACTACAAATTATGTAAGAAAATAATTTATTCTTGTACGCTGAACAAGAATAAAACAGCAAACAACTTCAGCTGTCACTTTTGCTGTTTCAAACGAAAATATTTGGATTTACAAAAGAAATATAGAAAAATGCAATTCTCATCAATTTTAACTTCATCACTTCTGAAATTCAGGTTTATGCAATGAATTTCTGCATCTCTGAAGATGAGCTGCTGCCAAAAGTTATTCTTACACTTCCCCAACTCACAGCCACACTCCCATCTTACACTGTTCAGAGAGCAAGTTCCACTATAAGAAGTCAGTTTTTGTAAGGTTTGTCTCTAGTCACCCACACAACAGTACTGACAGGAGGTAATGCAAGTACTAAGCCTTCCACCTGCTCTCCTCTAAACTGGTAGGGAAACCATTCCTTTTGTTTTCCCTCAATACCAACAAAAGCTTGGTGGATTTGGTACCAGAGTTTCATGATGACTACATCATTTGCTGTGGACACCACACACATGCCCAGACACCCAGCAATATGAGAGGGCTATTTCCAGGAAACAAGAATTTCTTGGAAATGTCTGAGACAGTATCACCAAGCACAGGACCCCAGGTGCAGTGCCTGCCCTTACTGGTGGCACTGAAATGGCTGCCTGGGCCAGGAGAAGCAAGATAAGTCTGACAATGCAGAAGACTCTGGTGCACAGAGGAGTAGCACAGGATGGGATAGACTGGAGACACAGAAGAACTGGGACAGGGCCAAGTGACAGCAGAAACGTTAGAAGAGAACATGCTGGGAAGACACGTGCAGTGCAGAACACTGCAGTGATAAAAGGGGCTCCACTGGCAGAATGCAACCCCAAAGGTTCCAATTTTTTAGGCAGCAAAGGCTTCCTAAAGTGATCAGTAAAATGAAGGCTAAAGCTTCTCTTTAGCACTAGTCCTGACCACACTGAATTTCATCAGCTCCCATTTACCCAAGTGGCACAGACATTTCACAGCACTGACCAGAAGATTTCAACCTCCTGATGAGGGAAACAAGCATCAGCACTGTTCCAGGGACTCTGGCACACTTGTTTTCAAATTAAAATGGCATCATCTAAATGCCATCCTTGCACATATGTTTTATAGAAGAATTTTAAAGTACTGAAAATTCTAGTAAAAGAAATGGCTACCAAACCCAGTTTGCAGGAAACTGGTTTAATCCTTGCTAAAATTCCTCAGAGAACCAGAACAAGTAATATCTGACAAACTGCATCTAATTTTTCTGTAGTCCAGCTGAGGTCTTTCACAAAAGTTATATATACTCAGCTAGAAATTAAAAAAGCTTTTCACAGAATATATGAAATACAAAACTAAACTCCTCAAAGAACAAGGAACCCTAACCCTGCCATCTCCATGATGGAATCTTGGTTATTACTTTTCAGTATCAATATGTTATACAAGCAATATTGTTATTCCCATTTCAATCTCATGCTTGCAATAATCCAAGAGGCACAATCAAAATGAATTTTTCTGTAATCAAAGAGGGAGTTTGACAGTGTACTGTGTGTTCCTTTCTCCCATATGTTTAATATTATTGTGAAGCTGAAGACTACCACAACACTTAGACATGAAAAACAGCAAATTAAATTTAAAACACTTTGATTTCCTTTCTAAATTACACTGTTTTGCAGTCTCACCATTACTGTTCTAGATATAAAGGAACTTCTTGTTTCTCCTCACATGTAAATGTGATCAAAATCACTTTCTCCAGTCAGCTCAGCTGACTAATAAGTAACAAATCCATTCTAGCCCAGTCAAATGGCTTTATTGATGCCTGGTTTACTACACTCCCAAGAAATGTTAAAAGGCAAAGAGCACTAACAGCTCTTTATGTTCACAGCAGGACTTGTGTTGCCTCTGTGTAGCCTGAGCATCAGCAGCTTTGAACCTTGAGCTGTATGAGAAGATTCAGTAAGTACCAACCAAGTGTTGCATCTCAATTTTACCTTTCAGTTCCTAATTTAATACAGCACACTAGGGCACTCCTAAATAGCAAAAAAAGTGGCAGTTAACCTCCCCCTTGATTCTGGGGCACCAAAATTTTAAAAATACACAGAACTTCAAAAGTCTTAGTAACTGCACCAGGGAGGTTTTTCCATCTCCAATAATAAGGCTGATGGAAAATGGAACCACTGAACTCTTTAGTGTATACCAGGTGGAAAGTTTGGCTTTAAAACTGGATCATCACAATGCATTACTGGAAAACTAAGCAGTGACAGTTTAGAGGAATACTTCCTCTAAGGATCCTTTGTCAAGGCACTGTTCTCATCTCCTCAGTGAGTCAATAGCTGTCAGCCTGAACCTTCAATACCAGAAAGTGCTAATCACTTCCTAATTGCCCAAAGGTGTACAGGAACTGCAATTCCAATAACCCTGAGTTTAAAAACTACAGTATTTATTGGCAGCAACTACTACAGCAGAAGCTAGCATGACTGTAGGAAAAAAAATATGAGAAAGGGAACCAGTTGTGAATTACCAGATATTCTGTAGTCCATAAGAGGTATGGAACTTCTCTTCCTATTTTTAATTGCAATTAGGCTCTCTTGGGGCTCAAACACCAGAATAACTCTTCCAAGTAATTCAAAATTAGCAATAGTATATAGCTCCCCATCTCAAGTACAAACACTGTATACCTAGGAATCATAACAATATTCTGTGGTAACCATGATTTATTTTCTGTTAAAATCGCCAAAGGTTGCTTTATTTCACGCTCTAGTTTATGCCACTTAACAAGACAGATGTCTTCAGCATTGCCAATGAATTAAAAAACAAAGCCAAAGTAAAAATTCCACTCTTTCCCACAAAACATGAGACGTTTTCACACACACACAGATGCATATTACTAAACCTGTAAAATTATATTTAAGTAATGATGATTATTATTTCAAGTAACCTTAGTAAAGTTACTACTAGAGACAAAATTTCAAGTTCAGACAATGCAAGGTAGTAAATCTACATAAAGCAATGAGGTTTATACTCTTCTATAATATACAGATACATGCAAACACTCAAACAGCAGGAATGTAAGAGAGTTGTCAAAAGCCCCCTGCTTTTTCAGTAACAAACCTTAAAACATAACAAATACGCATCTATACTTACATGGATTAGACTAGATGGATATAAAGATAACATTCTGTTCCTATCTTATCTTAAAAAACACTTACTACAAGCACTCTCTTGTTAGATGGAACAAATGCTATTCTACACATTCAACAATAACAGTATATGCCTCACGACTACCACAGGTAGCCAGTGGTACTACCTCCTCCCTTTTAATTTTTAAGGTCACAGACAAAATGAAGAATGCAATACTAGAATTAAACAACCCCCCCCTTTTTTTTTTAAGTGAAATTATTTTTTTTAGAGATAAGAAACCTACATCCTTCAGCTCAACATCTGACAATTCTGATATGAAAATGTCTCACATTTCAACTTCATTTTTTTCTTTAAGTACCTACAACAGTAAAAGTTTGACAGAGGAAACAATGAAGTTTAGAGAAAAGATAAAAAATTCTCTCCACCAAATACTGAAGCTGTAAGAGTTAACAATTCATACCCTGAATCTTCAGGTGTAGCATATACCAAAATGGAATCCAAAACAAGGTAAAGTTATCCTTTAGGATCTGGGCAAGAAAACCAAGCCACCATAGTCCATCTATCCTCCACCCTAGTCTCTGTTTCACTTTTCTTTCATTTCCATTTAACTTACAAGACTAAGTCACTGGGCTCCAAGTCAGCAAACATCATTTCCTGCTCCATAAAAACCAAATCATCATTAACAGTCGAACACTAATTGCCTACAGTCAAACATGACATGTTTTAGTTAACTCTGCAGCGGTAGAGCTGCAGAACCTTATTTGCTATTTTTATGTTACTCAGCACAGAGCAGGATCTTGGTCTCCTACTGTAAATTTCTACCCTGCACAGACTCAGAGCTCACAGGGCAAAGCTGGCCCACAACCCAACCATCATCTCCTCAACAGCAGCCTGTGGCTGGGCAGGGGACGGCGCCTGCTGCGGGTCACGCACCGCGACATGTGCCAACCCCACGTGCCAGCCGGGCCCTGTGCTGCCTTCCCGGGGATTAGGGAGCCAGTTAAAGCCTCCTCTGCCTTTCCACCACGCAGCCAGCAGGGAGGCAAGGGCACAGATGACACCTGAAACAGCACTGAGTCTTTGAGAGCTCTCTTTACCATCCCAAGTTTGATCAAAACCGCTTGAACAGCACAAATGTTAGCAGAAAACTGAAGAACACAAAAGGACAATCAATATTAGGCTTGGTATGCTACAAAACCATGTCACAATGTCAAAATACTATCACATGTGCAAAATAAATGCTTACTCTTTCCTATGTATTCATGGATGAGTTGCCAGGGTTACAAGTTAGCCTCACTAACCTGAAAACTAACCTTGGGTTAGTTTTCTCTCTTAATTAAAGCCAAAGAAAGTACCCTTCGAGCTATAAACAAAAGGCATATGGCGTTCATGCCTTTGCAGCATGAAACCTTACACTTGTTCATTGATGTGCAAGTAGCTGTACAAGCCTCCACTTTAAAAAAGCATGATTACTATCCACAGGAAACAACTCAATGAACACACAATGTTTCTTTTAGTATTAGCCACAATGCACCTTCTTTTACTATCAGCCACAATCCACTGGAAATATTAAAGGTAGTCAGAAGCAATGAAATCTTGAGAGCAGGCAGGTGGCATGATGCCACTTTTATATTCCTCTTGATTTCTCTTCCAATGGACACCAAGACTTGGTGGCAAGAAAAGGAAACATCAGGAATTGTATGCAGGACCTTCAGAGCCCTCCAGCTACTGGGGGCACACACAATTAACAGGCTACAGCTCAGGGACAGATCGCTGACACGGGAAGGAGGGAACAGTTTGTTAAGCTCATTATGAGCTGCTGCTCTGCCTGATGTCCCTGAGCACTTGGAAACATTTATTATGGCTCCATTTACACCATCACCAACGTTCTCAAGCACAAAGCTACATCACTTCACTCTGCAACTTGCAGCTGACCAGGCTAAAGGAAAGGTGTTTATATCACATCCCTCATCTCCAGGAGGAGGGCCCAACTGAGACACACAGAGTGTAATCTCTGGTTTGGTCAGAAAACTAGGAACTGCAGAGAAATCATGCTTTTTTCCAAAGTAAAGAACAAATTTCGTTATGCATTGGAAATGAAATGTTTTGATTGGTAAGATGAAAAGGTTGCAGACTAAACTCCTTTGATCCATTTTCTGTCTACAACTGAAGAACTGGAAAACTCCAAAAAAAAGCTCATGGAAAGAAAATACACAATTTATGAAATGGGCAAAAATTATTTGAATTAAGTATCCATCAGTGCCTATGAGATCTTGAAAAGCAGTGCCTGTTAGCAGGTATGAAGAGAAGACAGGAAGATTTGACTCCCAAGACCAGTTTCATGGTTGACAATCTCTAAGACAGCTAAAATTATAGAAGCACATCCATAGCTATGATTACAAATTCTTGAGTAACTGAATTCCCAACAAGTCTGCATGCAGGTGGGACAGACAGTGTTTGACTCTTTGCAGATGTTTTAAGTGGCACTTTCTTTTGCAGAAAAAAAAAATCACAGAAAACCCTAAAGTGATGGGACTTAATTTACTGTCATGACAGCACTATTTTCCTTAAGAGTAGTTTGCTGGTCTTGTTTCCTTTTCCAGCACTCTCAATATCAAAATTCTAAGGCAATTTATATGAAAAAAATTAACTTGTTTCTTACACAGTCTTAACTAAGTTCTCAATGACACTATGTCTCCACTTCAGTTAGCTATTCTTCTAAACATGAGACAGAAGATACCCCAGACACCTTTTCAGTTCTCAAATCACCTGGATGCATCTGTCAGTCTGGTAACTCACTGTTCAGCACCTCCAATAGATCATTCCTTTCATTCCCTGAGCCTAACAAGATTTTCATGTTTTCAGAATGTGCTGCTGGCACAACATCCCCCAGTGCCTTGGCTCCAGCCCAGGAAAGGCTGAACCCTATTCATGGTGTTATTGCTTCTAACCTTGCACCCCTTACAGCCATTCAAGTAATTCCTCTAACACTTTTTTCCACTTGGAAGATGTGCTACCAGGAGGCATTCTGAGAAGTTATGTCATGCTGGTACATTTGGCAGCCAGTGTACAATTCTCTAAAAAGTCCTTGTATTCAAATGGAAGTGGAAGCCTTTCACAGGGGTGCAGGCTGACATGGCCACCTTCCCTCTTGTGCAGAAAACATTCACTGAATTAATCCCTTGCCTCTATCTCAGGCAATATTTTTAATGCTGTGACAAGATGACTTTTGAAGTGGGGAAAAACACAACGGGCAGAAGAGCTGCTGCACTTTGCAGTGCAAGAGTTGTCAGAGCCTGACATGTGCTCACCTCTCATGCAAAGTCCAATGAGAGACACATCCCTCCTCACTCCAAGCTCAGAAGGGCAGCTGCTGCTCAGAGCAGCAAGAGAAAGGCAGAAATAAACAATTCCTAAGTGTCATGGGCAGCATGAGGGGCTTACACACATCAGAAATACCTGTTGTCACCAACTTCTCTAGGGTGAGCTGCTATGGGAAAAAATTAAAGCATGCTATAACACAGCAACATTAACAACTGTTAAAACAAATGTATACTTAGGCTAAGTCAATCTGCACTGAGACAGTACTCATGAATATGTTGAAAATCTTTAATAAATACAGAGCAGTTTCTTAAATGAAAAGACGAACTAAGTTTGAACTTGAAGAACATTTTCCATCCAATTAAGAAGACCTCAGCAGTTTGAGTCTGAAATGGCTTCCTTACCAGATGGTTTCTGCTTGCCTTCATGCTTTGGCCCACTTGAGAGGTATGAACCTTAACAGGGTTTTTTTTCTTCCACAAGCACTGACCAACTGTTTCCAATGCAAAGAAGCAGTCAAAATGATCTTTTAAAAACTGTTCATTGTACAAGGCCATGATGCAAGAATGATTTTAAATGTATGGATTGCAAAATACACTGCTGTGTAGGAAAGGGGAACAATAGATAAAGGGAAATAAGTTCCATGTTCTCTGGACATGGACATACATAGCATGAACTGCCCTTTATTAAGAAAAATATGTTGCAGAAATCAGATTCTTTCCTAAACACTGGGGTATTTTCTGCATTGACATTTTAGCAGACAAATATAAACACTGAGATTTAAACAGAATTTCAACTATTTCAGACTTTTGAAAAACACCTCAGGAAAAAACCAACAAGCCACCACTAAAGAAGTAGATTAAAAAAAACCAAGAGAGAACAATAATCACACCAGTTTGAACATGGGCTACTGATACAGCAGGAAAACTCTGTGTGTAAGGGGAAAGGGGATATCTTCAAAAGGGGAAAACTTACCAAAAAGCAACTAAAGAAGAGAGGACCTGTGGATAAACCTCAGTTGTCTACTTTATGTGGATAAACCCATCCTAACAACCACCATCCAAACAAACCTCATAACACTGAAATTCTATGGGTGCACGTATTTTCTGGCAGATCTTTCCCCTTCCCTGCTATCAGTTTCTTAATGCTGTGACCCAGCCAGGGCACAGCTGCAGTTCTTTTCCATCATGGCTGCTGCCAGCTGTCTCCTAAGACTGCCAAATGCTCAGGCCTCACTCAGGTTCCCCCAACTCTGCTCCAGTTTTGGACAGAAAATGACTAAACTGAAATTCTTTCTCACAAAGTAAATAACTTACTCTCAAAAACTCTGCAAAGGAAGAAAGATACTACTCTGGCCTAACTATTATCTTTAATGTCCATGTCAATGTTAAACACCAACCAGAAGTTTAAAACCAATTTGAAGGGAATACCCTGACCAATCTGGTGGTCAAATGCAATTATGTAACAAACCTGCACTTCGGAATTTGAAACTTAACTCTAAAGATAGGGCTCCCCACCCACACAAGCAGGATGCAGAGGCTTTGCACACACAGTCACTAAGGTACTATCAGGATAGTGTGTCAGGAACAGACTTGATGACTTCAACCATCTCCTTCCTCAAGGGCATCCATTTTCTGCAATTTACTCTGTGCTTTTCCAGCAGCCAACCACAACTGGATTCTGCATCCTGGGCCAAGAAGTAGCTGAGCACATAGCCCTTTGCTCCTGCACTGCACAAGCACAAGTTTTTTAAGAACTACACTTGCCATTGTGATTTGCTACCTGTAAGTGCACCAGCCCCAAGTGAAAAATGAGGGCATTAAGAACTACCTAGAAAAACAAAAGAATCAAACAGCAGTCAACAGACAAACGCTCTCTTATAGCACCAAGAGCAAAACTACTGCCAGAACAAAACCTGTTTGAATACCAGGACATAGTAACAAATGACAAGATGAGGAATAGCTGTTTTCATTATTGCTCTAAATGTTAAGGGAAAAAAAAATAATTTGTTCTTTTAATCTTAAAGAGCCTCCTCAAAGGTCACTGCCAACACAACAACTACAAAATCTGTACTTAACATTACAACACAGCAGAAAGGGACACAATTCCTATGCCCTTCTGTAGTCTGGAAAGACATTTTAAGTCATTCTATTTCTCCACAGCAAGCAAAACACATTTTCAATAAATAAAATCATAGGGTCTAAAACAAACTAGACTTAATCCATGCCCAATTAAAATACTTCTCCATTATGCATGATTAAATACCAATCTTTTTTCACTTAGAATTAATGCAGAAAAGGAATATTCTCTCACAGTCCATAAACCATAAAGTATGCAGAGATTAGAAACATCTCTCAACCCAAATGTCCTCTCTGATGAAGAGTATCAACCCCTTGGACCAGACCCTCTGAGGGCCTGAGTTACAGAGCTCAGCACTGTGCACAAAAGCAAAAGGCAGCAGATCATCACAGCATCCAGAGTTAAAATGCAAACTCACACTACATTGCCAGAAGTATTCCATAAACTGAAATATCCAGACTAGGCAAACTGGCTGTCCAAAGGGAAACATAATGATAATCTCATATAACTATGAAATGCCATACCAACTCCTAAAATTCAAACTTTGACATTAATTTTCATCTGAAAAATTGTACTACATTAATTCAACCTACAAGCTAACAAATATTCTAAAAGAGCAAACTCACAAAATCTGCTCTGCAAGGCCATGTTTTTATACCAAAGCTTGTGTACAGATGAATACAGCATAAAACACTATTTGGGTTTATGTCTTACAGAATAAGTTCAACACTTAGAAAAAGAATAAATCCCACCAGACTGTTTCAAAAATCCAAATATTGCTCTGAAGGTTTTCACCTTTCCCTACTGTAAGATTCTCTCATAAAAACCT
The DNA here is from genome assembly GCA_024734555.1 of Trochalopteron elliotii. Classification (NCBI taxonomy): domain Eukaryota; kingdom Metazoa; phylum Chordata; class Aves; order Passeriformes; family Leiothrichidae; genus Trochalopteron; species Trochalopteron elliotii. Next base: position 3,304,201 of record JANPWX010000054.1, read on the forward strand.
CATTTTCTAACTAGTTGCATTTTTGCTTTAGATGAACTACCACCGTGATATTTTTCTAATAACACAACTTACTTTCTAGCTACCAAGTTCTCCCTACCTTCACAAAGATGACCTAACAGTAACTATTAATACTGAAGAGTCTTTTGTTGTTTCAAATTTACCTAAACCCCTATCTGCAAATTACCTGCTACATACAGGATTACTCATAGACACTCTTCAGACAGTATTAAGTCTTGATCAAGCAACATTAGGGTAAGATTATGAGAAGCTTTCCACATTAAGAGCTTCTCAAAGCCTTTAAAATGAGATTGTTACAAGCACTAGCTGAAGGCTATTAAAAAAAAAAAAAAAAGACCAGCAAGTTCTACCATTTTAAATAAAAGATACAGATCCTTAACTGTGTTACATGGCTGCACAACTACTAAAACAAACCCCCAAGTCAACTGCTTTTTAATACCAAACATTAGCTAAAATTAAGTGACATTACATCACCTCCATTTTAATGCCCAAAGAAGTGGCCACTGAGGCAGGATAATACAATTGGAGCAGAATTAACTGTACCTCTCAGTTTGTGCATAGCCATGGTAAGTCACATTTTTCAACTCAGCCTAATTTTTAGCATTATCTTCACCTAGGTTAAGAATTAAGATACAATGATGGCTCATGTTCTCTGGGTGTCCTGAGACCTTTATTCATGTACTGTCTAAGCAGTATGAGGACAAGGACTAGCAAATTGCACTTTAAAACAAATTACCAAGCACTTTCTTCAACATCAGTACCAACACAGCCTAGTTTCCCATACCCAGAGATAGAGTGCTGTATGTGGGTGAAGGTTGAGCTCACATTGCAGCCTTCCTTACACTGGAAATATTCATGTTCTTCTACCTGCCTGCTTGCCCTCCCAGCCCCCACCCCTTTCTTTCCTAATCAGGAATAGTCCAGCTTGCTGTCTCAAGGATCTATAAGCCCTTTGGACAAATCTGGTTGAACCTGGTGGAGTTCAAGAGTCACCAGGAAGGGGAAAATAATTATGGGGAGGGCGAGGACATGTAAGCAGTTGAGGTACATACACTTACACTCTGCTCCAGTCCCTTCTTCCTCCAGAACTTTACCCCAGATGAATCAAATTAACTCTCTGGAGTTTTGAAAGACCCTCTCCATTAAACTTTACTAAACAGTCACTACAACAAAGAAGTCTTTGCAGTACCTACATTTACACTGGCTGACTACACACCACTATCTCTAATTGCTCAGTGTGCTGAGCAACGTCCTCAGAGACAAAGAGACAACTTTTATTTATTTTGGATCAGTTTACACACAAGCATAACAGCAGCTTAAATCATCCAAGTTTTATTTACACTGACGAAAAGAAACACTATCACCAAGACTGCAGCCTTTAAAGAAGGGTAAGGAAAGCAAAGACCCTCCTAGGATGCTCTGCAAAGATTCATTCTCGGCTGAATTTTATTTCTGAAGAAAGATATGAAAAGGGTTTTTATCTTCATCTGACTGGGTGTCAACAGAATGTAATAGATTCTGAAAGAACAGAACCATCAGATCAAGATACACCTTGTCCTTCACTGCTTCTGGCTGAACTGCAATCAGTAACAAACACTTCAGAGAATCTTGCAGAATACACGTTCTGTCAACTGTTGTCCAAGTAGCCTCCCCCTGTGCATTCAGACCACCACCACACCCAAAAGCTGGATGGACTTATCCACCAAGATTCATCAGCCTCCTTCTGTTCAGAGCTGTGTATTTGTGATATACACAGGACTGTCTAGCAAGGAGTTCTAGAATTTAAATAAGCATCAAATTAGCGAGTTTTTCTGTGCTAAATATTTTATTATTTTCCACAGGACTGGAATCAGGAAGCACCAATGAAACTGCTCAAGTCTGTTCCTCTTGGCCTTTCACACAGTATGAATTTTCAGAGCTCTATCACATTTTCTCCCCACAGCTCTCTCACTTTCTTTTCCAACCTGAAAAATACTGTTCTGACAGAAGTTCTCTACAAGGAAACCATTTCACTGCAAAACCTGTTCTACTACAATCTCTCATTAACAACCAAGGAAACTCATTACTATTTCTTTCCCTTAGAAATACTGGGGAATGGACTTACTCTGTTTCTTATGAAAACTATATTCAAACCTTAAAATCCCATAAATTTTATTTCCAGTCTGAAGATGAATCATAGTTATAGATAGCTGCTGAAAATCATATGAAAGCAAGAAATATTTTAGCAGCAAAAATCAAGAGCAAGATCAAAAGACAACTACACATCCTACCAATACGTCTGTCAAACTACAGCTCAGATCAGCATTTCCTGGTTTTTCTTGAATTAGATCTCTAACATATATATTAAAAATAACTGAACTGTGACTAACTTCTAGAATTTGGTAACCTCTTGTTTACTGCATTAACAACTGAACAAGTACACTTAAATTTCTAATCCCTGGGTTAACTATATTTGAGAAACGAAAGTTATGTAAGTTCTTCTCATTAAAATTGATTTTGATAACCCAGAGCAAGTCAGTAGGTGTCATCTTCACCTAGGTTCATCTAATGTGATCTTCTACCCAATTATAGAAGCTGTGGTTTAATCAGCCCATTATACAAAAGCCTCTCATGAGATATAACAACATCTGATCTTTTCCAAGAAGGATTTGAAGAAAATTACAGTGATGTTCAGCTCCATGAGAACTCCCCTTGAAAAGCATTCAGCTACCTTACAAACACTCCAGAGCCCAAAAACACCTCCAAAGGGAAGTATGACAGAATGCAGTTTCACAGGTCTGGTTTTTTATGTATACATTGATACAGTTGTGTTGTGCTAATTGCAAACAGAAAATGTTTGTGCAGCTTAAGTTCAGAAAACGACTTTTTCCACCCAAATAATGACACAAAGCATGGCCTAAGCTGTATCTGCACCCTCATGGCTGTAAACACATATCCACACTAAATTCTACTATTCACTTATCACTATTCAAAATGCATGTTTAAAACCCACAAATGCACTCAGCACCTGTAGAGAAGGAATGCTATTATTCCATTTTATGGAATAACTGGACTGAGTGGACTGCACTGAAGCTAAAGCACTGTACTTTGATCTGCAGACACACAGATTACAG
>JANPWX010000054.1:3312323-3383310 GCA_024734555.1 Trochalopteron elliotii
GGGGAGGCTCTGAAGGCGGGGCCAGCCGCGGGCAGCCCCCACCGGCCCCACCCCGGTGGCGCTCGGGCCCAGGTGGGTCCCGGCGCACGTCGAGGGTTCTCGGAGCAGCCCGGCCAGCCTGGAGCTGTACACGGTCAGAACCCTGCCCGGGAGTTCGTGAAGGCAGCAGGCGCTGAAGCGGCCCTGCGTACACTCCATTAAAAGTTTCCGTTGCCTCGTCCAGGGCACACGAGCCCCTTGCGCTCCCGGCCGCCCTGGCTGGTACTCACAGTGGGTGCACGGTGCCCGGCCTTCACATCCGCTCCAGGGAGGAAACATGCTCTGCAGAGAAGGCCCGCGGAACCAACACCGTGCAGGCTGCGAAATTGTGCCTTTCACATGCTCCCACTTCCACAAGCTGTTACATCCACCCACACGCGTTAGATTTATGCACACCTTTGAGGCTTTAATTAATGATACACACTGTGCAGAGAGAAAAAAACTCTCCACGAGGATTGTGTCATGTAGCAAAATACATATGGGCATCAAACAGTAGCAAAATACATATGGGCATCAAACCAAATCCAACATTTTATATTCTGTAGGCAATAGTTCATAAAATCCTTGTGGGATAGAAAACTAGAGATGAATGACCAGAAAAACATTAAAAAACCCAACATCACAGATGTAATTTGGTAATTTTTCAGAGGAGTGAGGAACTCAGAAAAGTCAAATGAAATTATACAACCTTTGAGTCCACAATGGTTTCACAACACATGCTCATACTCAAACCATCATTGGAGACTTTAGACTACAAGTCCCAAATGCAAAACTAATTAAAAGGCTGATTTCACTGCACAGAAGAGATTAGAGTTGTCTTGATAGCTCTAGGTTTTTTCTTAATTTTACACTTACCCAATACCAAATCACTGCCTCACAATAAGAAGATGCAAGACTATGGTTTTGTTTAGTGATCCTTTGAGTAAATCTGATCTTTGCCTCATGCCTACTGATGTGTTGGAGCTTTCAGACGTTACTTCTGAAGCACAAACATGCTGTGAACGTGCTCTCTAAAGCCAGGAGAAAGTGGAGATAAAACCAATGGGGCCTTGCAATGAGAAGTACAAGCTCCATTTGGAATGTGATTGAGGTTTGTGTTGTGTTTCAGACAAGGCTTACAAGCTCGTCTGTACCTCACCACCCAACTCAGTTACTGAATAGCCACTGAAAAACAGGCTACAAACTTTAAAATTCGTAATCTGACTACAAAAAAGTGAGGAGATTGTTCTCCTGAGAGTATTCTCGATCAGAGCTACTAAAGAGCTCATTTAAACTCTAAGAGTAAAATGGATAGCTAAACCTGTTTGAGTTTGCATAGTGTTATTTGGTGACTGATCTGTTAGGCAAAGAGGAAAACACTACTGTGAGAGCTCAAAACACTGAGGCGCTGAGAGGTTCTTTACAACATCGAAGTTTGTCCTGAGAACCAGAAAAAGTGAAGAAAATGGCCAGAGTAAGGAAGTAACACCAAGAAACTCTTAAGAAATAGTTTCTATTTTAATATGAAGTTAGAAGAGTTGAAATTAAATTAGATCTGTTTCCAATGTAAAGCCAGGGCTACCAAAGTCACTTGTACAGTAATGTAGAGAATTTTGCAGTCTAATGATAGTAATTGGATGTCATTTGAAAGCTCTTACACACCTTATACCTCTGGGCTAGCTTCATATTTCTAGCTGTATTTCCAGTCTTTGTAGAAACCCCACACAGAGTAATCCAAGCCACTGCAGATTCATGGTCATGAGGGAATTTCCCATGACTAACAGAGGATAAATTAAATGCATTTATGTGCTGCCTATTCTATCCTGGGTACCAGCAGAAGTCTGTAAGTGAAGCCTTTTACTAGGATGATGATGATGGAAAAACAAACCTTGTTGTGTTCAAGAACAGCAGAGATGTGCCAGTTTTACTGACCCAATGTAGATACTTTGAAAATTTGACACCCTGTATCTTAATAAGCTTGGCAGTTAACACATTAAGCTTTGCTATTTCCATTTGCATTTGGCTTACCTCAAATATGCAAGTACCATGGCAAAGCAAATAAAAGCCAAATCCCATCTGTATTTGGCAGTAGGTATGTTTCATTCTCAGAGGGTGGAATTTAACAGGCATTTCATGCTTTTTGTGAAATTATATTACTGATAGTTGCCATCTCCCTTCACACAAAATAAACCCCCCAAAGCAAAACATCAACCACACAAATCCTTTCACAAAAAAATCAGCCCATGGAACACTCCAGTTTGGCATTTGTCTTCGTGAGAACAGCAGTGTGAGATAAGCAGCCATTTCCAAAGTGTAGTTTTTCTACCTTAAAACTTTTGGGGAAAGTCAAAGTGAATCCTACAGCTTCCCATTACTGCTCTCCCTGCAACCCGTCCCCCCTCCCCCAAGAGAAACCATCATCTGTGCTGTTTATTATAAAAGTCAGAAAGCCCTGAAAAACACAGCTCAAGTACACCAAAGGTGGATATAAAATAGATAAAAGCATAGTAGCAGAAGGAACACATAAGAGGAACAGAACAGTTATTTGGATACCTTGTATCTTAATACACCCTGGACCCCTCTCAGTTCTCGTTTTGAGATTTTGTGCCAGGACCTGTGCAGAGCAAACAACACAGAATTTTCCAAATGAGTTGCAGCCTAGTACAGTAGAGCCTGTCAAAAACATTAAAACACTTTAAACCGTTTCAGTTTCTTCCAAAAGAAAAGGGAGGCAAGGCAGTAGGAAAACAGGTGGTTCCCCATGCAGCAGATACTCTTGGGGGAGAGGAAGACAGTCACATCCTTCCAGAAAACATCAGGAAGGTTTCTCAATGCTGCCTCATGGACAAAATATAGCATTTGACAGTAACAGAAGCATAGCTGAGGCTACAGGTTTTAAAGGGACCATAGCAGTAGGTCCTTTTAAAACCATATCCTTTATAGTACGTACATGAATTAGCACCATAACACACCCTTGCTCAAGTGCTTTTCCCACAAAAAGGGAATAAGCTTATAATCCATTGCTCTGTTTCCCTGTGAAGCACTGCCCAAGAAGCAAACACAGCTCACAGGAAAGGTTTCCCCATTGCTCTTCATGCCTAAACTGCACTCCTCACAACTGTGAAACCCTCTCAGTCCACTCCTTCTCCTCTGCCTCTTCCCTGTTTTCTGCACCTCAGCCTAGTCACTATTTGCCTTCCAAGTCCTCAGCTTCCTTCCTTGTCTCTTGTTCAGGTGGGAAGGGATGGGGGTGAAGAGGATGTTCTGCTGCACTCACAGCTGCTGCAGTGCTTTCATGTCCCAGTTAGCACCACGTAAAATGCTAAACATTTTGGTCCTTTTTGCTTTTTCTTTGCCAAAAGTCACCGTGCTCCTGTTGCTGTCCTTCAAATGTCACGGGCACACACGGGTGAGAGCACACAGGCCCTTGCCATTTCAATTCACTGGGGCAAGAATTTCCCCCTTGATATTTGCACAGCAAAGGTGAGGGGAGCGTGAAGAGACACATGAAGTAACCAATTACCATATTTCAGCCAACTTTTTCTCCTAAAATAGCAACTTAGACTTTAGTATTGCCATTAACATGCTGGAGGAAGGGCAGCAGCACCAGCCCCAGCAGCAGCACAGAGCAAGAACGGCAGGGTTGTACTGAGAGCTGCAGTGGCTGCACAGGGCAGATGTGGTGGGTTGACCCAGGCTGGGTGCCAGGTGTCCACCAAAGCTGCTCTGTCACTGCCCTCCTCAGCTAGGCAGGGGAGAGAAAATATAACAAAAGCCTCATGGGTCAAGAAAAAGGCAGGGCAAGATCACTCACCAATTACTGTCACAGGCAAAACGGAATTGATTTGGGAAGATCAGTTAAATTTATTACCAGCCAAGTCAGAATAGGATAATGAGAAATAAATCTAAAATCTTGAAACACCTTCCCCACATTCTCCCTCTTCACAGGCTTAACTTTGCTCTCAGTTTTCTCTATCTCCTTCCTCCTCTCACATATTCCTCTCTCCAGCTGCAGTTTGGCAGTTTTCTTCCTCCCCTTCTAATATCTGACCACCATCACTCTTGGGCTTGGCCTTGGCCAGTGGTGGGTCCATCTTGGCTGTATCAGACACAAGGAAAGCTTCTGGCAGCTTCTCACAGAAGCCACTCCTGCTACCAAAACCTTGCCATGCAAACCATACAGTAGAAAGTACAGGGGCAGGGCAAGAGGGGAGATCTGCAACCCAGTGTACAGCAAAGTATAACTTCTGTCAAGAATATGGCTTTTCTTAGTGAGGTATTCCAACGGAAAATGTACTGCTAATTTCTGACACTGATCTCTAAGAAGGAGGACTGAAAGGCACTCAAACAGGGGATCTTTATACAGCTTTGGATCATAATTTTCAGTAGCTGCTTCTTCATATGTAGAGGTTAAGTCAAGGCATTAAGTTTAGTAACCAAAAGGTTAAAACAAACACTGCTGGGCAGACCAAAGGAATGCTTATATGAGTGCAGCAAAGGTCCAGTTCTCCATGATTTAAAAAATAAAAGTTCCCTGGATCATGGCATTACTAAATCAGGCCCAGACAGCAGAAAAAGTTGTGCTACTCCACCTTCTCCTTGGCCTGCACACCCATCTGTTGCAATCATGTGAGAGGCAGCATCATCCCTGCAATGTCAGAGCCTCTGGAAAGACTCGTTTTACTCGATGAACCAACAGCAGTCATTCACCTACGGCTAAATTCTCAGTGGTTTTCTGTGCAGCTTTTTTCCCTAGGTGATCAGCCTGTAAGTCTACTGGAAAAACTTGTGGTGAAACACTAGTGGGAAAGCACAAAGCAGCTTTCACCTTATTATAACCATCAAGGTCAGGACTTTATTCTGCTATGCAGCATGCTCCCATCAAGCTCTGCTGAGAAAGTAAATCACCTGCGCTGTTTCCCACCGAAGATTTTATGATGTGCCAACATGTTTCAGGAGAAAAAACAAAACAAAGGCATTTGTAGTGAGGCTGCAGTCTCACTGTAAAATGCACAAGGAAAGTCCAGGTTCCTCCATCCTTTGAACAAAGCAAATTCCCATTGTTGTATAAGGAATAAAAAGGTGCTGTCTCTCTCAAATACCTGAGATCTCACAGACCTGTGGGATGACCAGACTGACTACCAGCCTTTCCCTCTTCCTGGATTTTTTTGATTCCTTTTAAGATTTCTCTGCTTCACTTTATTGTTGAATTTCTGTCTGTCTTTATAGCAACAACCCTTAAGGAAAGCTACCAAAGTGTGTCAGCATAGTGCTTGTTGAGGAAAGAAAAACATGGGAACTCATCAAAAACTGGTTCTTATAACATGCTCATTGGTGCAACTGTCATTGTCCCATTCTATTCCTCCTCCAGCAACAGGGGAGCAGCCATTTCTGTTGCATATTTTGTTACCTTGTTTCCTTCCTCCAGTCTTTTTAAAAGGGCAGGTATGTGACCAACACTTCATCTTCCTTTGTCCTCTTAGTTTTGATTATTGGGTTTGCATGTGGCTGTCACATGCAGATGCTGTAACATTACCTTGAGTTTTAATTTATAAGAGTTTTGGTTTCACCTTTGTGTTTCCCAAGTACTTGGTTCTACTTTTTAGAAAGAGGCCAGTAACTAAGCACTTCTATAGTAGTTACAAACTATTGAAGCCCAGCATTATCAGGTCAACAAATTTGTTGGTACACTGGAGCCAGGATGTGTGGCCATTGAGGATTGTGAGCAATGCTACAAAGGACGGCAACATCAACTACAGCTGGAGAAGAAAATCCACAGAGAATTAAAACTCGTGTAACTAATGAGGTCTGGATGGACGTGTCCCTGAACATCATGACAGAATTAATGTATTAGCTAGCAAATTAAGCTCATAAAATGAAAATTGAAAAAAAAATAAATTAAGATCTCCTCACGGGAATGTAGGAGGCAACAAAATATCAGTTAGTGACTTCATTAGTTTCCTGCCAGAATACAGCCTTGAACAAATTAGTTTCACCTTTACTCAGACTACAATGCAGCACCACAAAGAAAGCTGTAATGTGTTGCACAAGACCCCAGTATGTCCAGGGCTTTACACTGTGCCAGTTTTGCAGACCTGTTCACACTTAAGGTTCCCTGCACATGATGCAACCATGTCCCATGAAATGGGCAAAGATCACACCACAGCATGAAATAGAGGGCCTGTTAATGAGTGGTGGCAGAGTACACTCAGAAAAGTAGCTAATGATAACAAAAGGCTGAAAACATCTGTGCATTGCTGGTTCTTTAGACAAGTCACGGAAGTGACTCATTACTGGATCAGCCACATGTAAGGGCAACAGAGCTGGCAGTGCATTTACTGTCCAAACCCACATTATTACTCTAATAATACACTGGCCTGCAGGCATCCTCCTTATGCTAGACTTCTCTGCTGGATCTGTGACCTTGAAATTCTGAGATAAATGTTTATTGTGCAGCACAGTCTTTTTTTTTTTTTTGGGTAAACATTTGAAAGAAATTGGAGGAATTATTGATGCAAGAGTTTAGGCTCAAACTAAGATGCTTTGACTAAATCAAAATATCCCCCCAGTGGTTTTTATAAAGAATAAGCCCTGTACCATGGTGTGGGGAACATAAAACAAAATTCCCCTTTTATCTTTTAGTGATGATACCAAGTGTCTTGAACAGCATGCCAGTGTCTACCTGGTGGTTTTTTGTGCCTTTCAGATGGTAGACACTTAAGCATACTTGAAAGCTCATCTCAATCAAAACACCTTTGCTGATCAGCTGTCAAGCAAACACACAGCAGACAAGAACTACAGCTCATTCAAAGGAAAAAATCATTCCATGCTCTACTTCAGCTCAATTCCAAGCAGTCTTCATCAGCACAGTATGGTGTCTCCTAATATAAAGTGTAAGAAATTTTGCTCGTTAAATGCTTTCTCAGTCTTGCAGAGAGCTGATGGTCCTTCCTGTCCCAATCAATTCCCACACTCTAATTTTCAACACAGGTCCCAAAAAAGGGAGGAAAAAAAGTATTTCGTTTTTTTGGCTTAATTTTCCATTTTCTCCCCACCACTAAATGCAAGATTGGGCAAAGCATGAGTAATCCTACAGGCACTGCTAAGTGGTTTCATCTTTGTATAAAATAGTTGCTTTGGTCATTGTCAGCTTGGACCAGATTCATTCATACTGCAGAGAAAAAAAAATCAGAATCTTTCTCCAATCATTGAATTATCCACCAACAACTATTAGTAGCTAACACAGGAAAAAACAGTTGAAAGAACATTGATCACAGTTCATTTTTATTGTATGTACATCATCATGTACAAATACTGAATGTTCCTCTGTGAAATAAAGGTTTGATTGAGCAGAAAAGATGCTTTAAAGCAGTAATAGCTCTCTGCTGGACTCCAGTGACACCTACTGGTAAACAAAGAGGGTTCCCAAACATTTCTTGAAAATGCAGCAGCATTAATTTATGCACCTGCCCTTAGGATCACTAATAATTTTTTTGGCAGCTCAGGCTATGAACCACCCTACAGTCAGGTGTTAGAGCTAATGAAACAGTGTATTTATTTTTCAAAATTGGATTTTGACTTCATCTGATTAACTACTTGAAACTGCATTTTTATCACTTTGAAGGTGCTGTCAAGTCATATGTTTTGCTACTGGCAGCTGTAGATTAGGATAGGCCAGTTGATTTTTGGCTTGCTGGAGTTCACTGGGACATATTTCCAATTTTATTGTTAGTGATTTCATTAATATAACTATAGTCAATAAGTAAATAATTTAATATATCTCCATTTGCTTTCAGGTGCATTCCTTTTAGCACAGATTCCAAAAATGATGATCTCATGAGCAGAACAACTGACTGAGCTCATGGCTTTGCTTCTGACACCTCCTTGCTGTTTGTAGTGCTGAACTGGTTTGTCACAGCTGTGTTAGTCTGGCAGGTCAAACAGATATTCCTGCATGTCATTTCAGCCAGCACTTGTAGGAGAATAAATAGCAAGAAACTCTCTAAGTGACAGTTGTGGGACCAGAATTTCAATAAAACCTCACATGATACAAGGCTTTACCCACAGAAAACGGATGCAACATGCATGATGTACACTCAGAGACACCTCAGTTGCCAGGTGGGACAAGCAGGAGCAATACAGCAAGGAAAAGCAGTACTACAGCTCTGGGCATCAGACTCATCTCTTCCCCTTCTTCTCATCTCATCCCTTTCTACATTGGGCTCCATTGTGTAAACTAGTTCAGTGTATGGAACTAGAGTATTTCTGTTTGAGCCAATCTGTGACTGAGGGATTCCTTCTGTGATTGACAGAGAAATAACCCATGCAAGGTTTTCAAACCACAGTCTTGCCAAACAACTGGCCATAAATATCCCTGATGGAGCTCTAGCCATCCCCACTGCATTAGGAAAATTTGCCCTTACTACCTCTGGCAGGCTTAGAATTGTCTGAGTTTCACCTCTAACACTGAGGTCCTTTCAGATATGGCTGAACAAAGCCATGAAGTTTTACCTCTTTGTCCTGCATATCCTGCCTTTATGGAACTGAAGCTTCCTGTCCAAAAGTCTATTTTGGTTAAGTCTGACAGTCTCCAGTGCAAACTGTCCCATGAAAACAAAAATACTCTGTTATGGAGTGGTGAGGCCACCTGGCAATGGACACTCACCACCACAAATCAGCACAACTCTCAAAGCATCAACCCAGACATCTCAGAACAAAGAATGCACAGAATTTTTTTTTTAGTACCAATGTTTAAGTTGAAAAATCGCTTCTGACAGAAGACATCAGCCAGATTTGCACAGGCAGGAATATTGTTATAGGTTACTGGAAAGCACACAGGCAGGAGCAAGGCACTTTGGTTTTATGATAGAATACTTGCCAATTAAATACTGCTCCCAGTACTCAATAACAAAACTTCTAAGCTGGACTATAAAGACAACAGTTTCTAAAGCAACTGTAGGAACATTTTTAGAAGTCAGGCTATAAATCTGCTAAGCAATAGTTCAATAGGGATTTTACAAACACATCCATAATAACGGCTTTACAGACCTGTAAACATAATTAGAATAGGAAGATATTAGAGAAATTGCAGTATGTTGCAACTTCAAGATCTGCTCAAAGAATGTTGTTGTTTTGTTTTTTTTAAAAACATGATGCATTAAACTTTATCAGAGCAGAACTATGCATGATCCCATGGAAAGATGCCCTGATGTTGCTCCCTGGCACTGTGCATTTGGCCCCTGGATTAACCATAACTTCTGTGAAGTGCACACTGTTGACAAACTGATAGGAAGCTATCATGGTGATGAGCAAATGCATACAAAGGAATACATAAAGAAAGAACCATCCCACAAAAATCAGACTTTGTACCTTGACTAAATAGAGATTCACATAATTATTATACCAAAATTGAAGTGTCTCATAAATTAGATGTTAATTTCTCCACATGTGGAGCAAAAATATTTAAATTGAAGAAAATCCATCCAGTCCTTTGTTGAAGATAAGTGGAAAGCTTTTCTTGGCAAATGAGGGAAGCCAAGTAACCTGTTTCCAAGTTTCCCTTCAAACACAGTAGTTTAAATTTCTCATTATTAAAAAAAAAGACAAGCTCAAAGCTATCTTTTATGTGAACAGATGCTGTGCTGTCTTCTTGAAGCTGCAGGCTTAGAGGCAGATTTTTCATGCAGCTGCAGAATGAAGTCAACAAGCCCACTCTGTTCCAGGGTTGCTATTCAGAACCTTTTGGGCAGCAATGAAAGAAATCACATCAATTTCGTGCTGGTTTTGCTGCTCTACAAAGATATGAGCAGCAGACAGAGACACAAATCATGCCTAGATTGCAGGGGGAAAAGTGTGTCAAACTCCCCAGGAAAACAAGGTATGGAAGATTTAATCAAGTTTAACTTTTATGAACACTTCTTTTACTTCAGGGTACTTTTGGTGGTATGGCATTGTTTCTGCAGCAGCCCCTGCTCTGGCTGAGTTACAGACATTGAGCTCCATGTGCAATTAAGAACCATGAGCAGGGCCCCTGGATCCCAGCTAGAAGAGATTTGGCAGACATTGGCCTCTGGCCCCATCAGCAACATTTCCCTTGTGGCCCATGTAGGTTCTCAGCATTGTGCTCTGTATCTGACATTACACCTGAACTACAATCCAACACACTTGCTTTACAATATTAATTTAATTGTAATAACAAGAGAAACTCCAGCTGCAGGTACAGAAAAACCTTTGCAGGCAGGGAAACAAGGTACCCAGAGAGACTGTGCAGTTCCCATTCCTGAAGGTTTCCAAACCTACCTAGATAAAGCCCTGAACAATCTGGTCTGACCTTAGAACTGACCCTGCTTTGAGCAGGAGGCTAGATGAGAGACCTCCTGAGATCCCTTCTCAGCAGGACTGTTTTATAATTCTGTGATAAATTCCATATACTAGTAAGTGCCAAGTGATTCATATGCTTTTCCAAATTGACTTTATTTATACACACACTAATACCTATACATTAAAATACTTCAACTTCAGCTCTCCTATATTAAGAGCCTAAACTAAATATTAGTTAAGCCCACAGAACACCTTATTCTGTGTAACATTGATGCTGTAGGTTAGGATGGCTGCAGTGCATGGTTAGAAAATACAAGTTTCAGCACTCACTGAGTTGTTCAGATCAACAGAATAAGCATGCATGGCTAGACATTGTTTTTGCAGTATTCCAGGGGAGAGGATATAGGGAATTAGTAGGAGTTTGGAGGTTCATGGATTACCTTTGTTTTGCCACTAGTTAATAGCAAGCCCCAGCATTTGGGGGTTCAGAGTTTTGGAAGTAAAACTTCGCAAAAAAGCAGTTCAATGAATAGATACCAATGACCATAATCAGAGTTAACTATGCTGAGATAGGAACTCATAAAATTAGGTAAAAGTAGAGGCACAACAGAGCTACAAAGGGAGGTATTGCAATGGAGTCTGTCAAAAACCCTGTTACTGAGCTTTGCCAAATTCTTGTCTTTAAGGACACTCAGCAACCTCAACCAAGTGCATTCATATTATGTACGTACATAAACGTACATCCTGTTTATTTCTACTGATTTCTCATCTTTCTTGCTGAACTCCAGGAATCTAATCTCTATTTTTTTCCCCAGCACGAGGAAGTTAGTGTTAAGCATGCCTGCCAGCAGCACTGATTCATCCAAAGTGCCCTCAGATTGGTGATGTGGATATTAAAAGAACAGAACTTCTAAATTCATCTGGATGAAGTGCTAAAGGGTAAGCTCTGATCTGCTCCAGGCCATACTTGTGCATTTCCTTGATGACAGACAAAATTTGGTCTGTTTCCAACTGGAAAGACTTTCCCCTCACCAAAGCAGCAGATCTACTAACTCCATTGGGGGCCACACCTGTACTGCAGGTGTTTCCTGCCTGAGCCTGCACACTCAAACTACCTCTTCATCAGGTAGAAGACTGGAAAAGGCAGAACTGCCAGAATGTCCCTCCTGCTGGTACCCAGTGTGGGCAGATGGGAGCAAACTGGTGTGGCTCCAGCAAACCTGGTCTTGTATCCCTCTGCAGGAGACACTTGAGAAGGTGCAAGACAAGTACAGATCCCCTTCCTCTCCGCTCATGTTTCATTGTACTTAGTCATGTTACAAACAACATTTACCATTCTGCTTGTTGGCAAGTTATGACTCAGGAGACTTCAGCACATTTCTTCTTGAGAACAGGGATTACTATCAGATCTTTTCACTGACAAGATAAGCAGCCAGTCTCCCAGGAAACAGATCCATTCCACAAGATGTTGAAGAGGACAGCTTTGTACTTCTATCACCAGCTACTCTCTTGTTCAAATACTTGGTTACATGTTTATGCTGACAATTAACATGCCCTGCTGATCTGGACCCCGACTCATCTTTCTCATTAGACCCTGTCACAACTCAGCACTACAGACTTGTCTCACAATGGCTGTGGCTGCCACTGGGTCTTCTCAGCTCTTCCTGCACAAGTCCTGTGGGATTGGTGAGGCCACTTTCCACACCTGCCTTGCTGTCATCCTCAGCTTCTGGCTCACCTATGTTGCAGAACAGCCTATTATTGCTGCTCCCTGACTGCAATCTCTCTTTTGAACAAAACAGGAAGCTTAAATTTAGCCTAAAATAAAACCAAACACCAATTTGGAAATAAGGTGAACTGGAAAAGTCCTTGATGAAGGCAGTTCCATCTCCCAGGTCCTCTCCAACCTCCATTAAGAAAGCATAAAATACAAGCTCTCATATATCTTGGGTACAGAACAATTCAGACAACTGGTCCATAAAAGCAACACTTCAGAAAACATAAGATCAAGCTTCTCTGCAGCTTTCTTTACACATCTCCTGGCTGGAAACTTGCTGCATGCCCCTAGCACCTTATACAATGAGTCAGATTCAGTAATCAGTAGGAAACAGAATTAGCAGTGAAGGCAAAGATATTCATGCAGTGCAATTTACAACAAGGCATCTGTCTGTGCATGAATTAGTATTTTCCTTAATTATCTGTAATAGGAAATCCCAAGATTCTCAGCTGGCCCCATCAGTCAATATTAACTACAGACTTGGAAAATGATACAAAAATAGAAAGGAAATTGAATCCTGCAGAGGCTGCAGTAGCACTTCAGGAGGAATGCAAATAGAACTTCACTGGGAACAGTTTCACTATTGGCATGGTTGGTCCCACTCCACTGCAGAGTTTGCCAACACATCACACAACACAATAAATGTGACATTTAGTTAACTTGCAGCTCTCACATAGTGCAAAGAGACTCCCAGAGACAGAAACACTGTTGAAAGCAGCAAGTCCAGAGCAGCACGTGATGGTTATCCATCTATGCTCACCTTTCAATGTGCAATGGTTCACCTTTGCAAAATTCTGACAATTTGACTATAAAGGTGATGCAGTCCTGCAAAGAACTGTGTAAGGCACACTCCTGATTTTGCTTGGTTGAGGAAATCAGGTAGCTGCTGTACTTTACCAACAGGAGACCTATTGTTCCTTCTGTCAGATCTGGCCGTCTAATAGGCAGTCACTTGCTACAAGAGATGTAACCTGCACCTAGCAAGCAGGGACTCCAGGGATTTGGGGTGGGGTAGGATTGTCACTCTGATATTAGGTAGTGTCACTTAAGGTTTCAGAGTACCACTGGCACAGACATTCCTCAGATTGCATGACAAAGTCCATCTGCAGTTGCACAGGTTCAAGAGTACCAGTTGTCAAATACAGCAACTACAGACATGGTCTGCAGATTTCCAGGTCAGCCAGGCATACTTATCTTGGCCAGGTAGCAGCTGTAGAAGACAGGATACAGAGCACCTTGCTGAGTGTCAGTCCTCCTGCACAGTCATAGCTGTTTGACTGTGTTCACCATCCTGGAGACAGGGAGTGAAAACTGGCAAACCACACACTTCTCCATCACTCTTACACAAAGAAAGCATGCAGTCTTTCCCATTACCAGTCTTCATTCAGTCTGCTTCATCTGCTCACTGTGCCTCTGACATTCCACATCCATCTCTCTTTACCACATTTGTTCTCTTCCTTTCTTAATTCCCCTGTATTTCCCCCCTTGGCTTCTCTGACTCGTTTAAGAGCAGAACGGATGGCACACAAAGGCATTCATGCTATGTCTCCATCACTGTACTTAGCTTTGATCCAGCTAGATACAACTGTGCTCTTTGGCTAAATCAGCAGAAAGTTTAGAGTTTTCTAAGGCACTGGGGTTCAGTTCCTTTACAGGGAAGCAAGCACAAATGTGAATGAATAAATTATCAAAAGGCTTTGTTAGTCCTCACAGGCAAGTCTCCAGCAGCAAAACACTGGCCCAATGCACAGCACCCCACACCCCACACCATCAGATTTCTTTGCTTCATGCAAGCCAGTAATTCAAATCAAAATTACACTTTCTTAACAGCCAACAATCCTCAGGGATCCATCACAAGATAACTACAACTTACTCATACATTACTTAACAAAAAAAATATACATTTTATAACAATACATTCCTGTGTTAATCCAAAAAACCTCCAGAAGATTCCCACAAATATTTCTCTTTCAGGACAGGAGTTCACTCAAGTAATTATGTTCCAAAAGACAGCACAGTTAATCTCCTTGTAGAGAAATGCATTTACAGTCAATTACTTATTAACAGTGCATTGTGTCATACTGACTCTGAATATCAAAATCCACTGCTTCCTCCCAACCTCTTCTGTTATATAATTTGTGACTTGGAAAATGTCCATGTAGGCCCTGTCATAAACCCATAACAGCTCCAAATATCAGTGAGAATTATTTTTGTTGAGTAGGTTTGAATGGCTCTGCTTGTTATACAAGTGTACCTACACTATAAACAGGCCTTGGTGTGCCAAAGTATTACCCCTTCCATTGTTTGCAAGTGTCTGTCCTTATTTAAAAGCCTAAGTATATTTAGTATTTACTTGATAGCTTAAATGCATTAGGGAGCATTTAAGATAAACATGAATCTAAAAGTTTCTCTACACACAAAATAACTTCTTCATTCAGATTAAAACAGCTATGAAAACAAGAGATTTGCTTTCAGCTTCAGTTTCCTAAATGCTTGAAAAAAAAAAAAGCTCCTAGCCAAAGTTAATAGCCACCTTATCATTCTTTCCCAGGTATTTTATTGTTTATCTTTTCTACTTCTTGGGAAAAAACTTCAACAGGGCAACCTAAAGTTCTACCAGATAAAGAAGCTGCACCTCTCCTGCATATGATCTTCTTCCCTGTGAGAGCAGGACTGTTCCTTCAGATACAGTCATGACAGAGTATGAGACATTAAGTCACACAGAGCATTGGGGACTGAAAGCATGAGAAGAGAAGCCAGGTCCTGCTCTGCCAAGGGCTGTTGGTGTTGCACCAGGGACCACAGAAGCAGAATTTAAAGCTTTCTGAGAGCAGGTGAAGAGATCATTCACAGACTGGGGCCCAAGGGAAACACCAAGGCCTTTTAAGGGTTGAAGAAAGGCTCTAAGGAAGGTAGAGAACAGCACAAAGGCTGAGTGCAAAGCAGTATCCTTTGAGATACACTAGCCTGACATACTGGAAAAAATGGTGACTTAGGTTGAACATTAATTCCTATGTCCATGGCTCCATGATCAATTACACATCATATAAAAAGCATACAGAAGATGGTTTTAAAAAAATCAGTGTCTTGTGGGGCAAAAGTGACTTAACAACAAACTGCAGACAACTTGTAAGAAGAAGGCTGTGAAAGTGGGAGAAGTGGGGGGGGGGGGGGGTGGGGAAGGAAAATAATTTTCCTGCCTAATGGCAGGGTCCTGCTCTATACTGATGGAAAAGAAACATACCTGATACATTAGTCCTAGACTGAAAACAGATTCTCATGTCTCACTAAGAAGATACAATTTTCCTTCCTTGCCTTTTCTAGACTATCTGGTAGTCAGACAGGGTTGACCAAATTACTTTAAATACTGTCTCTAACAGCACCTATGAGAATCAGCAGTAGTATCTTTGATTGTTAAAAAATAGGTTTCCTATGCCATAAACATCTGGTCTGTTTTGCATAATCATGTTGCTGAGGCAGCTTCTGCTGCCATAGTCCCCACCTGACCTGCAGCAGCATCAGAGCCCTCCAGGCCACCAGGCAGCTCTAACCAGGAGCTGTAGTTCTACCTCCAGCTGGGTCATCCCTCAGCAAATTCACACCCACAAACACATAATTTACTACTAACTTCCTCTTTAGTAGTAGCCATAAGACAGAAATAATTCCTTTCTTTCTTTCCAGAATAACATAGCTTTCTCTGCAAGCAAGGACAGGCAGGCCTTCTAAACAAAGCTGGGACTCAGGCAGCCTCTATTTTTGGTATAGGCTTTCTGAAGAGCTTTACATGACTCTTAAATCACATGCAATTTCTGAGCTACAAGGAAGAGATACTACTTCTTCCTTCCTACTTTTTTTTCCTTTCTTCCATGTGGTTTTAGAGGGGACAAAATCCCCTTTCTTGACACTCTTGGAGCATAAACACCTTACCCCTTGCAGTCTTTTACAGCTTCCCTCTAAAAAGAGCTCATTCTATGGTGAGAAACGTTGCACTGGGGAAAATAGAATGCTATTGGTTCCCTTTATGAGAAGAGCATCTGGTATGGCAGGTCTTCCTCATAAACTATGGTAGGGCTTGACTGATACAACTAGAGTGGGCACATTTGAGTTGCAGTTTGGCCCACAGTGCACCATAACAAACCTTTTCCTTCTCACACTTTTAAGATAAGACAAAGTGAAAATACCCACAGAATAACCCAGTGCCATATAGATTATCCTGTCATTATTATACTCCTGGGATTCAGCAACAGAGGCTACATCAAACACCAAATAAAGTAAAAATCCTCACTAAAACAATTGCCTTGTAATTGCTTTCTGAAGCAGAAAAAGCACACAAAACTCTTCTGACTGCAGAACACTACAAGTAATTTAATAGGCATATCTAAAGAAGCCAAAATAGAGAGTTGCCATCACTTACATTCAGTCTCCACCAGCTTCCTGTACTCATTTTTGCTGTGCTTCATTTTCACTTCCCTAAACTGGCTTGTTATACAGGAAGGAAAAACCATACCTTTAAGATGCAAGGTAACAACAGGTTGCATAAATGAAAAGATATAGTCTAAAGGACAGTAGAGAAGAAGAAGCAGAAAAATTTCTGCAAGCTGTAAAACATTACCAGCAGGAGCACTACAAAAAAAAAGACCACGTTACATAAAAACGTAGTCACCAAAGTTACACAGGCTCAGACCTGAGTTTAAGTGGCATTCCTGGGCCAATAGGCAGAGTGTGTGGGAGGGAGTCTCAGATGAGGTCAATTAGGGTCATTAAGGCCTTGTCACTCAGGGCTGACACATTTTCATTCATCTAAAGCAGGAAAAAAAATGCAACACAATTCTTCAGAGAATTCACAGCTAAGCAAACACTGTATTTGCACAGACCTAGGATGTATTTGAGGAATTACAGTGTCTCAAACAGATATCACAGGCCCCATTGCTGTAACAATTTAATTTTCAAGTGATTATTGGCACAGCTGGCTCTGCACATGACTTGTGCCTACACAGCATGTGATCACATTCTCACAGCCTTGTGACAGCTCAAAACATTTTTCTTTGCCTATGCTCAGTTGCATCAATTTGGTTTACTGTTCTGAAAATGGCAGGAGCTCCACACTATTGGCTTTGAATCAATGTGCCCAGTTCTCTTTCCCTCCAACTGTTATTTTAAATATTATCCCAAAGTGCCTTGCAGAACACTCTATATGTGTACCTTCCCAATACCAGGGATCTTTGTGTACCTGACATCAGGACACCTGAGAGTACAAGGTGGTGCAGATTCTTATTATCCCTGTATATTTTCCTTTGTTGCTATTATTTTTAGTGTCCTATACCATTTGCTATTTTACCATGCAGAGAAGCTAAAACTGGTAAAAGAAGGCACGGAAGAAAGTGCAGCACTGCAATTAGAACAGTTAACATCACTGAAAAGTACTGCTCAACAGCAGTAACTTGCTGGGAAGAAGTGTTGTAGTGACATCTCCATTCTGCTTCCACAACCCAAACTATCACCTCTGCATGGTGCTTATTCTGTGGTGTTGGCATGTCCTCTGTTCTCTCCTTGATTCAGAGCATTCATTTGCTCTGTTGATAAAATGAAGGGGAAGCATGAACAGCCTCATGTCTACCTGATCTGACAGCTTGTTTAAGTCCAAGTTATAGAGAGCAAAAGAGAGGCTGAAAATTACTTGAGTATTATTCATGTCAGGAACTTAAAGAGAAACCAGAGTGAATTTAAATGGAACATGAGAAACACTTATGGATGTAATTTAAACTTGTGTGATCACTCTGTAATCTTAAAAGCAATGGTTTCTTTTTAACTTTTTACCTTGGTGAGTATGGCAAGAAAAGGCAAAATAAGAGCTATAAACGTTAGCAAACCAGCTGCTTTCAGGGGAGCAAGAGTGTTTTCAAACTCTCAGAAGCTGGTGTGAACTAACAGGCCCTAATTGCCCTGACCAGCCTCACCTGCTGCCTCCACCCAGCCCTCCTGATGAGAAGCTCTATTTAGCTCAGCCCTGGATGCTCTCTTCCTTTTTCTCTGTAGGAACACTGCTGGGCTGCAGCTCTAGCCCTGCTGTGTCTGTGTCTTTTTTGGTCTTTGGCTCTGACTTCTCAACTTGGCTGTAAAGCTGCTCCCTAAGATGTCTTGCCCTCATTATCCTTGGCAAGTTGTATCCTGAGGTAATTTCCCAACATTGTCCATGGGAGTATGCTGAAGGATTTGGACTCCCAGCTGTTCTCTCGACCTGGCAGCTTCTCAGGTAAAGTGGGGCTGGACCCTGGCTGGTGGAGGTCTCTATTCTCCTGGCTGTGCTGCTGTGTCTGGTTTCCAGTGCTGGTCCTGAGTGTTTTCTGATACAGAGCTTTTTACACCAGTTTTACTTGCTGAAAATCATACTTTGAGTATTTCTTCTGTTCTTTTACATTTGTAAATGACTGGTACTAACTTGATAAGGCTTTTATGGAAGGGTTTAATTCAATTATGCTTCTACTAGTGATCCCTGTCTAAGAACATTTTATGTGAAAAGACCTTCATCCTGTGATCCTTCCCCCTAGGGAACTTTGAAAACTAGTTTAGACTATTGTAGTCAGCTTTTTTTAGATCTACTAAGTCAATTTTCATTTAAAGCCTCATATTCAATCCTTTTAATACTATATTAGCAGAGTATTCTACTATTTATATCTGTGAGGCTCTCATTCATGTTAGAAATCACTGTTGTATAAACTGCAGCAATTCTTATATGCCACACAAATTGGTGTTAATCCTTTCTCTAGAGATAAAATATTAACGTAAGAGGTTAAAGCAACGGTATTTGATATTAAGTGATAAGTAAATAAGCAATTTCATCCCTCCTGGTACGCACCAAACCAAAATTCTCAGCATTTCCTGTCATCCTTCAACTTGCCAAGACTGGGAGAAGTAAGCTTTCACTGAGTTAGTCAACAACTCTGAATTTCAGGGTTGAGATTAAGGTAACAGGGTTCATGAAGTGTGTACAAGTCTTCTCAATTTCTAATTCTAAGTGGGAGCCACTGATATGTGTTATCTCATGTTGATTTATTACATGTAAAAATTGTTTCTGGCAAATGCAATGGAGAATTATTTCTACTGTTTAAGCTAAAGTCACCCTTGCAACAAAGCCCTGTTTAGGAAAGGCTACCCCTTTTCAAACTTAATTTTTCATTAATTGGTCTCTCTTGTATAGCTCTAGTCTTGTGACAGTGCCCCAGGACCCCTGACAGACTAACTGCTGCTGTCTTTGCTAATTAAAATTTGCATATTAAATTGGACAATTCTGTGGTATGTTATGAGTAGATATTTGATATAAATTATAGCAACGGTTCTTGGTCTTTCTCTGATGCCCCAGACTGTTCACTTCTGCAGCTCCCAGCTGAGGACCTTCCTTACAAAGTGAGTTCCTCATGGGTGGTTCATGTTTCAGATACTTTCTGTTCCAGCTCTCCTGTTCATTGCTGTCAGAATATTCAATCTTTTCTCCCATACCTAAGAAGTTGTTTTCTTGCTGTTTTTTTCCTCTTGCTGTAAGGAAATTGATAAGCTGGTTAGAAAAATCATACTATATTTTTTCATAATACCTGAACAATTTTCAGCCACACTAGAGCATATGGCCTAAAGTAACAGAAGGAACAAATGCTGCTCTTAAAACTGAATGTACTAGTGATCTATTTAGTGATTAATCAGAATCTAATAGATAATATAATCTAATCATATTCAGGAACAGTAGAAGACTCAAGGTTTAACTTGCTTTTCAAGCACTGAGAATTGCTTAGCTGAAGTGATAGCAGGGGAATAAAGTGGTGTACAACTGATACTACATCAAACATTACTACCAAAGCAGAAACAAGGGGGAGAAGTTTGAGAAACATGGACCTCCACAGGCTCTGTTAAGGTAAAAGACAAGTTCAATCAGAGAAGATCACTCTTCTCTATTTACAGAAAGGTCTTTTATGTCTTTCATCACAATTGATAACCAAGAAAGAGGTCCTTCTAAAGACTTGAGCTCTTTGCTAAAACTCGCTTTGCTCTATTATATCAGAAAGCCTTTCTTGGAGCTATCATTTCACTCAAAAAAAAAAAAAGTTTCCTATAATGTAACAAATCAACACTGGGTATCCTGCAGCAGAAGAGATGGAAAAAAGGCCCTATAGTTTTGTCATGTGATTGTAAGTAAAAGCATTGTGCCTTGTCAGTACTTTCATATAAAAAATCAATAGCTATTCCAATGAAACTGTATTCAAAGAAATCAAAATTAGTCCTCTTCCTTCATGCAGAGCATATTGCCCATCCCTTCTGTATAACACACTGCTTACTAAGACACAGCTAATTGGTTGTGAAGCAGATATGAAGCTTTAACAGCTGCCTCTGGCTGGAGCCTGTGTCTTATATCAGAAGGTAGTTAATCTTTCTGTGATTGCATTTGCTGGAACAATGTAATCATATGAAGGAACCAAACCTTGTTTCATTGTTTGGTGTTCAATAGACTGCATTAGATTGTAAAACAGATCCTAAAGTAGTTTGCCAAACTCACCTTAATGCTATTGTTTTAAAGAAAATACTCCCACCCTCCTTGTCTAGCTTCTAAAACCAGATTTATGCTGTTCTTGAACTAATGCACAAATAACCAGGTCAACAGCTATTTTATAAAACAGCTGTATCTGCAAAATAGTTTCTATATAGTGACATTCTGATAGTACAGACTATTTATTAAACTGTTGTTAGTTTTTTAGAGTAAGCACAGGCTTTTCCAAATTATATTAATTCAACTAGTGAATTATATGCAGCAACATGCAACAGTGTGCCTTTCCTCTGAGGGGGGAAAGACACATTTTCTTGTTTTCATATTTTCATTAAGTAACGTTATTCTCCTCAGAGGAGGCTTCCTTCATTACCTAAAAAATGTCCCTAGGTCTGCACCAAATATTTGAGTGAAAGATTTTAAAGCTCTTGTTAGAAAGTCTGTGTATTTGTTAACCTGCTGGGTGTGCAAAGAGCTCTTGGACAGAGAAGTAGAGTGGGACTGGCTGATGTGAAACTCAGAATTGTTCCAAGCAATAACAATCCCACATTGGTTTGCTGTTGATATGGTTCCCTGTTAAGAAAGAGCTTACTTTTGTGCTTTTCCATTTTCCTACAAAACTGACTGTTCTTCCTCAAAGACTGAATGATGGCGAAATGAAAAAAGGATAAGTAAGAGAATGGAATGAATGAGAGATACAACTTGGGAAAATGGAAAGGAATGAAGGATGGGAGGAAAAAGAAAAGACTGGGGTGAGAAGAACAGAGTAAGGTGAAAAAGGTGACAAAAGAAATACTTCATCACTAAGGCAATATTTATAGTGGAACAAGAACAGCATAAGCTGGGTAAATGAACTATTGCTTGAACTATTAAGCTTTCACAGAACACCATTTAAATAGTAATAAGTGTGATGTTAGGAGGCCATCTTACTGTTAATTTCTTCCAGTTACACTCAATTTCTTTCCAGCAGGACTCCAACTTCTAGGATGACATCTTCTGCACTGGTAGACTGGTGTATTCAATACTGTATAAAGTTATTCTTCCTTTCCTATACAAATTCCTGAGAGAACCCAACCCCTCCAATGCCCACCATTATGGGATTCACCACGTGTTCAGGGATGGCTGGAGTTCTTAGGACTGAGAACTCACCTCAGAGTCTTGCTTTTACCAGTGTGCCTTAGTCTAATACAGTGGGCTCTGGTCAGACCTGTAGGGATTGAATGCTCTTGATTTTTCACTTGTTTAGCAAGGCTATATGTTCATGAGTGAGATGAGCATATTAATGTTTACTTTTCTGGCCAACAAAAGGGCTGTTAAAACTAGTTATGCCTTAATCTACCACATACATAAACAAAATTAAAATCGACATGACTAGCATATGCTTTAGTTTCAGTTACCATAAGCTGTATAACATTATTAGGCTTGATAGAGGTTAAGTGATCCCAGTTATATTATCACACTGGTTCTTACAGGTCTTCTGCAATCTTATTTTAGGTCTTTTCATCTATATCTGAAAACCTGCCAGATATTTGAAAACAGTTTTATTAATAGAATTTGCATTAACTGTGATTAAACCTAATTTGGTATTTCCAGATAGTTTAGTTTTTAACTTGCCTTTCAAGGAAGTGACAACTTCTAGGCACAAAAAGAAAGGACCAAAGGGAAGAAAACTAGTAGTGGGGCTTGAAGTTAACAAGTCTTTAGAATGAAGAGGGAAGTAACATGATCAGCATTTGCACTAAATTTTGGAAGTCTCAAATGTCTGCTGGGTGCTTTAAAAAAGTATTTGATACAGAATTTCAGAATTCATTTTTTCCAGAAAACTGTCCTTGGTTTTCCTGCTTTGTGGACAATGAGAAAGATACATCTTCCCTTTCTCTTTGTGTGCTATTCACTATTAGGAACATCAGTCTTTTGGTGAGCAAAACCTGCAAGAGACCTTTTCATCTGCTTTGGACATTCAAAGGCCATTCCTGTCTGAGTACAGCTGCTCTTCAGAGGAGTTCCTTTTTTTAACAGAATTCCTGTGACAGACTTGCTGTGCAAATTTGTAATCTTCTCACATAAATATTATGTCAGAACCATTAGTAAGAACAAAATATTTCATGTCAACATGTTTTCCTTATACAAGATACATTTGATTTATTAGACTTATAACAGCCCTCACAGCTCTTTTCTTTCTATCTAAAGAATAAGAAAAACTCTGCAACAAAACATTCCTGTAATGGACCACCCTTTTCTTCTAGATAAAATAGATAAAAGTATCTTGCTTTTCACATAGCTAAAGGGGAAGATAGCAACATGGCACAGTCACTGAATTTCATTACTTCCTGTATTAACTTCTGGTGCTAGTCAGTGCTTTACTAAAAAGTTCCTTAATTGCTGTCCCTTAGCAAAAGACAGTGCAGCTAATCACTTTTTACTGATGTAACCTGAAAAAACCCTGAATATCCTCTCATAACCTTTTTGAAACAAAGATATTTAGAAGATAGTTTAGAAGCTCCAGGCAAAAAAATATTGAAAGGGACCTATCAAGAGACTTATTTTGACAGCTCTTTTCCTGAAAAGAAAAAAAAAAACCCAGAATTTGTTTTTCATATCACTTGAAGATATAATATTGGGTTTTGCACAGGCAAGACTGTCCATTCTCTGACTAGGGCTAATGTCAGTGTTCATGCAGTTTGCTTTTAATAAGTAAGCTTTCCACACCACTAATGACTTTTCAGTTCCATTAGTCTGCTATGTGTTATTGATTTCAGGCATTATTGATTAATGCTGTAAGTAGATTTATTTCTGTTCCTAGAGAGAAAAGGATTGGCACCTCTGTTAGATGAATGGTATCTTACTGCTTGCTTTGGTCAGTTCCATGCTGACTCCTTCCCTTCCTCTGCTCTTTGTCTGTCCCCTTTATTATGTTTTTTTCTAATACTTAGTTAAATGTTAGGTACTTTCTATCTACCTTCTCTGTGCGAGAAATTTGCACTAAACTTTGGAAAGTATAAAGTAGTAGAGAAATGGGAACCTCATGCATGTGCAGCAGTGTTTTTTTCAAAGTTAACAGGGAGATGTTTCATGCGGGCCTGACTCTGCCCGTGGCTGCTCCTCCTCCCCGGGGCTCACGGGCTGCCCCTGGCACTGTGCGGGCTCTTCAGGCATTGAGGCTCCTCATCCCAGCACTCCAGGCCCCAGGTATCTAGGATAACTTGGTGCTGGATTTCTCACGATTCATCCAGGGCAATACAGTGCACTTTGAATTTGTGACCGAGCCCCAGAAACCCAGATCCAGCTCTCCAGTCTCTTGAATTCAAAGACTATGAACTTTGGCTCCTTTTATCTTTTTAACTAGTAACTTATTACACTGTATGTGTTCTAGCTATCATTTAGTCTGCACTTCTGAATTACTTTATATGTTGAATACCTAAACTTCAGTCATCAGCACCTCTGCTCAGTACAGTTCTATATCTTTGGTTTCTGCATACTATCCTACAGCTGTCTGATGGCTTCTGTCCCTGGACACTACAGACATTTTGCTTTTTTATAGAGTATATAGCTCAACACCTGCACTTTTAAGTCCCTCACTATTTGTAATACACAGCTATAATAATTTGATTTTGTATTTTGCTGTCAGCCTCAATAATCTACACCATATTTCTAAGTCAGGGTTTTTTAAGTACTTATATGGTATTTTTGTGAAATCTTATTTAATACCAGGTTATCAAATGTCTGTGAGATTCAGTCAAGTCAATTCTCATTTTTTAGCATGTGCCACCTCCATCAGCTCGGGGACAGAAACACAGACATCACATGCCTGTGTAAGTTAAGACTTAGGACTTTCATATATATAAAAGTCAGTGCAGGTGATTGTAAAATAAGAGTTACAGAAGTTTTAAATGTACCTGGTTTCATGTGTCTGGGTGCTGTTTTTCTGTTAGACCCCTATCACCTAATAGCCATTATGTTTCTGCATGGAGACAGAGGGAAGCACTCTGTATTAAGTGGAGCAGAAAGTTCCTCAGCTGGGGACAGGTGGTTAAAGTTTTCCTTCCTGTGAAGGAAAAAGATTTAAATTAATTTAAATAAGCTGAGTAATTTCTATCTTTTGATAGATAAATAAGTTGTATCCTCAATTTAAACAGTGTCAACCTTCTGCCTCATGCAATTCTAATTATAAGAAAACAAATTGCAAATTATTTCTCAGAGTTTAGTTAGGTAAGTACCCTGCACAAAAGGTCACCAGCATCTTTGACTCCTACATATGTATTTTCAGAAAAGTACCTCAAGTGACCTCACAATAAATACATAGGTCAAGTTCCAGAACCAGGGTTCCAAAATGCACATGCACAGATCATCATTAAAGGACTAAAATACTCATCTCCCCATGAGTGGATGTTTCTCATATAGCCATAATTCTGCTGGCTACCAAAAATTATGAGCCCAGTCCCAGTGGAATAGTTGGAGAATGAAAAATAGTCTCTCTAAAATCTCCCCTTCTTTATTTTACTATGATCAGTGAATCATGATGAGTCTTTTACTGCTGTAATATCAATAAGCAAAGATAAGAAATTTAGAAGCACCATAAAAGTATAAGAAAAGCCAGAGGAACAGTAGTGAATAGAAACTATTCCCAGAATAGTGACTGTTTATCTTGCATTAGTGTGTTAGATTTTTAGTTCTATTCAGCCTCTCTATTCTTAGGCCTAATTCTTATACAAAAAACCATGTCCCTAAATCTTCAGGTGGTCTGGGTGCTTCAGTTGCAGGCACTTCCCTGGAATGTGAATCTCAGCTCTGACCATCAAACCTTGAAAAGCTGAGCTTTTAATAAGACTATCTGGGATATTTTTAAAAAATTAAAATGTTTCATTAAAATTGGTGAAGCAGGAATTCATTTTAAGAGGAATAAATTCTCTTCCAATAATTAGAAGAAAGGAAGGAAAGGGAGCTTGGGTCTCAGCTGGTTCATCCTGGCAACTCTTTTGAAAGGCACTTGCAAATCATAAAGAGAGTTGCAAAGCTGAACTGAAAACTGATTTTGTAGTATGACTGTGTTTTAAATTATACAAAGCTTCCCAAGAGAGGCTGTGTTAGCTTTCAGATTTGTGCTTGTGCTCAAGCTAAAGAGCAATTTAGCTTGGACCAAAATAACTTCATGGTTCACACTGCAGCCTTTCTTTTCCCAGACTTTTACATTGACAACTTGAAACTACATTCCTACCTACATCCTGAATCCTTTCACAAACCCACAAAAGCCCCATCAATGTTTGAGTTAGATCACTGAAATATGGGTTGAGAAGCACAGATTTATTGAGCTGCATGCTGTTTGAAGCTGAAAGAGTATTTTAGGGAAATCTCTCCATATTCTTGCACTCTTTCCTGGCATGCTGCTTTCAGTCACTGGATGTGGGGTTTAAAACATCTTTGGACTGACTCAGAATGGCCATTCTCATACTCCTCTGTTTATGCCCAGAAAATAGGTCTGAGTTTCTTTGGTATTGAACTTAAGAATTCTGCCATGAGGTTTTTTTGTTCATGGAGTAACCAGCCATTATCACTGCTGCCTTGCTGTGTGCAATACACCAGAGCAGACTGAGATCTCTGCAGTTGTCTAATGATGGTAACAAGTTCCAGTTGTTGCCCAAGGATGTTTCTCTCTGAACTGCAAGATAAACAGCCCTGCTTGCTTACTCTAAAAGAAATCCAAGAAGGTAACTGTGCCACAAGTCAATGGATTTGAAAATAAAGAGACTTGGTGGGCTTTTAAGCATGTCCATGGTCAGGAATAATAGCAAAAGTTTGTCCTGATTGCATGGTTAGGATGTTTTGAGCTTCATGTAAATTTGTGAAGACAGAAGTGACTGTATTTCTGTTTACCTCTTCTCCCTGACTATCAGTTACTATAAATGAACATTTAAAAAGTAGCATTTTCATCTCTTGAGTCAAAGGCAGCAGCAATGCATTTGTTTGGTAAGATATATGTGTACTAAGGGCAGAGGCATAACCTTTTGTCTGGATAGAGTTTTGTTTTGGTGGGGGGAACAAGAGAAGATAAGAATAATTATTAAATTTAATTTTGCAACTGAAGTTGCCAGAAGGGGTAGAAACACACAAAGAAAATGTTTTTGACATCAGGGATAAATGTCTCTTATATGTCCATTTTTTGTTGAGGTGCTCTGTAGTCTTAAGTCTCATTACTGAAACTCTGCTTAGAAAAGAGCACATTAATTTTTTTCCCTTGGAAAAGAAGCAGCTGAGTCATTCACTTGGAAGTGAGATAAGGCCTGTCTCCATCTGATGTTCCTCATCATGAATCCACTTGTTTATTACACAGAGAGAGGTCACGCCCTCACTGGTGACATCCCTAATTTTCAGTTTGTACAAGAAGGAAACTGTCTGGTGGTGTGGAAAATTACTCGGGTATCCTGGGGACTCAAGCCCATATGCAAGGCTATATGTTGTTAATGTGTGTTGTTTTTTTCTCAAGCACTTATTTAGCCATCTGAAAGAGCAGAAAGAGTGCAGTGCCCAGCTTTCCCAATTACATATATGATTTCAGGATATTATTTCAGTGAAAATTTCTTAGAATAAGTAGAGATGACATGTTTGTCTATGTTTGTCTGCTCTGCAGCAAAATTATCACCCAATTATGTTTTTGTGGTTTGCAACATCATCTGCAAGTCATGAGCAAGAATGCCAGTTCTGAAGGGAGTAGGCAGAATCTGTAGTTTAGTAAGAAGTAAGAAACTGCAGTTTAACTTTCTGAGGATTTGTGCCAGTGTTTGTCACTTCATAAAGGTTTGCTTTTGAGAAGTGTGTTTATTCAGAAGGCTTAGTCTTTTGTTTTTTAAACTCTGAAAACCATTTTCAGCTGTTCACATTTTCATTAAAACAGAACACTGACATTTTCTTGTAGTCATACTGAATTATTCACAAATTCACCAAAAAATTAAGCAGAGCATATTTAAGTGACTTCATGCATTACCAGAAAATGGAAGCCCTACATTTGCATTGCTCTAATACTCCATGTTAGGCAAGTCAAAACACGATCTCAGCATAGAATAAAAAGTCTCTGCTCCAAAGAGCTTGTCATCAAAGTACAAGGGGACAAGAAATGGAGGTGTCCTGGCAGGACAGAGGCACATAAATCAGACACTATAGGTCAGTGGTGTCAACATGGCCAGCAGGCTGTGTACCTGCAGCCCAGCTATTGTCAGTGTCTCCCATTGCCACTGCCACCAGCATGCAGAACTGCATGGAGACAAGCAAATCATGCATGGTGGAAACATGGTGTTCAGGGAATGATGGAAATGGGGATCACTGGCTGACAGGATGAGAGAGCTGGCAAGCCAGAGCTGTCTGAAAGGTGATAGCTAACCTGGAGACAAAGATTCTGTCAAGGCTTTTAAAAGTGAAAACCAGAACATATATCTGATTTGAGAGAAAAGAAGGGTTGGAGGGCTGTCAAAGGAGGGGATGGAGGGCAACGACAGTTAAAGAAAGGAGCTGGGAGAGGACAGGATCAAAATGAAAAGGGCTTAGACTAAGTTGAACACAGTGCACTTGCACACTTGCATCCTGTGTGCAAACTTGTGATAACTGTCCTTTACTTTCAATTAATTAAGATTGGAGTAAAAGGATGTCATAGCAACTGAAACAGAAGTCACTGAGGATCCAGAGGAGGCATTTAGCAGAGTAGGTATTAATAAAGGTTGCACTGCAGAGCTAAACAAAGATGTGTTCATTCAAAGGCCTCATGTAGACACTTGGGAAATCAGAGTCCATGGTGATAACAGGCTGGATGACAGCCTGAGCAGAAGAGTTTATAAAGAAACAGATATGTGGCTTACACTTCTGTACACTGAGAAGCTCTGATAGTACATCTGCACTGGATTCTGCTCTAGCTTAACATTAGGTCTGTTTGATTTCAGACAGTATTTCAAGTTGTGGCAGGGACAAACTCCTCATAATGTCTCTGTTCTCAGTGGCCATTACAGAATCCTGCCCAAATCTTGAACACTGTTGCAGCTGAAGCAGAATTTGGTGCAGGCTACTGCTGACCCTTTTGTCTTGTGTAGGACACAGAAATTTCTTACCAACTCAGCTAAAATATTCTCTGGCAATTTTAATTTTCAATTGCTCATCAGGCTCTTTTTAGAAACAATTCAAATACAAAATTTTGAAAACTTAGTGATGTAAGCGAGTGGTCTGTTTCTTCCTTTTCGTCCTGCTCCAGTTTCTGAAAGCAGTGGGCACTGTGCAGTCCAGAAGAGCACAACAGGGC
Organism: Trochalopteron elliotii; assembly: GCA_024734555.1. Lineage (NCBI taxonomy): Eukaryota > Metazoa > Chordata > Aves > Passeriformes > Leiothrichidae > Trochalopteron > Trochalopteron elliotii. The sequence goes on from JANPWX010000054.1 coordinate 3,341,247, forward strand.
ATCTGCCATGGCTGGGAGTTGCTGAGACTTGAAATGCCTGCTTATTAGTACACCAACAGAATTTTCTCCCACCAGTGGCTTGACAATTGTGGTTTGCTTTTTTTCACCTACATAACCACTAATGGCATTTCTCAAAACAGTAAGATTTCTTTCACAGAGATGTTGTAAGACAAGATGTGTGTAGCAGAAAAAAGTAACTGTATAGCCATCAGGGCAGCAAATTTATTCTCTGCAGATAATTTGTGGACAATAGTGCTATTATCTAAGGAGAAAGAGGATAATTCTTTAATACCAAGTGACACCACACTTTGTTTACCCTCTGGTCATCATGAACTATTATTTCTCAAATATCAGGGTTTACATTTTGATTGCTGTGTGTGGGTAAAAATTGCTTCATACTGTTCATCTTTCCTTACTGTATTCATCAGAGATCTATTTCTCTCCATTGCTGTCCTCTGTCTTACCTGGCAAGATATTTCTGCAGCCCCTCCCATAAGAGGTTCAAGTCACTGAGTTCTGTATATCTCAGAAGTAACTACCACATAAGCAGATGGGAGTAAAAAACCAACAGTCAAAAACCCAACAGTACCAGTAGTTCTTCCTGTAAGCAGTACAAGCTCTCTGCCAGTGCTGACTAAATCCTGGCACTGCTGTCTGCCACTGGCCACTGTGTGCACCTCTAATGTGCCAGCATTTCAGTAGGGGGGAAATGCTTGATACAATTTCTCTGCAGTTTTATTTCTCACCCCTTCTCTGTCAATAATCTTCCTCGTATTGGCATAGCATAGTAGCTGGGAAACACAATTCTGCTGTATCTCTGCATGAGCAGATATTTCATAATGCCTGCTTTCAGCAAAAATTACAAAGCAGCTTCGAGACCACCATATGCTGATCCCACACTTCAGCCCACTGTAGACTGACTTGTCTGTGACAGAGACATGGTTTATTGAGGGGAAGAGAGTAACAAGGGAAGTTTTCTTCAAGTTTTGTATCTAATTATTGCCAAAAAGATGGGACATTTTTCTGCAGTGATACAGCAACTTTTCAATTTATTTTTTTTTAAATATGATTTCTCCCTGCCAACAGTAGGCACTAAGCTGCACCAGCACACTTGGCTTTAGTTCACACATGTGAGAAGGTGAGAGCTCTTATTTGGGAACTAGAAGTAGGGAAGTTTCCAGCTGAAACCGTTTGAAGAGTTTGGCTAACCAAAGTTCCTTGGAGAAGAGTAGACTTTGCAAAGAGATTAAGCCATGAGAGACAGGGAAGGATGAATCTGAGAGCTCACTCCACAAATCAGGGTTAAGAAGACTTTTTTGGAGGCACTGCAAATCCATCTTGGCTGGTCTTGAGAGCCCTTTGTGCAACTACTTTGTGCTCACATTCTGTGAGGAAGGGCAGAGGTGGGCTGACCTTTTCAAGCCAGCTGGCCTTGAAGCCATAAACCCCCAGAGTAAGCTGGAAACACATCTGGGGGAACTCAGGCAGAGCAGTTGCTGGATTGTGCTTTGCCATAGACTTGCAGCCTAATGTCATTTACAGGACTACATTCAGACTGTTGGAGAGATCACTGATAGAACCTTTTCATCTCAGTGGAAAAGATTTTGGTTTTGCTAAGTATAAGAAAAAATCTTGTGTTTGAAGGGACTTTTCTAAACCATCCTTTGTGGTCTGGTCCTTGTGTTTTTGGCCCAGCCCTGTGCCTTTGCTGTTCACCATAGATCTTGGCTACCCTACAGAATTAGAACTACCCATGAGGTGAATTATTCACTTCTACAGCTCAGTAGAAACCATGTTGATTTGATTTACTGTTTTCTGTTTTGTCCATTGATTTTTGAGGAGTCCCAATGTCCTGGGTTGTGGTGTAGAACGTGCACGGAGTATTCTACCACCATCTTCATGAACTGTGGAAACCAATTGCTGAAGCAGCATTCTTCCAGACTCTCCCCTCCCTCTTTCTGTTAGGGTGTCTTTTGTTAAGGTGTCCTCTGCTAATGGGTCTTTTGATAACGTGTTTTCTGTTAATGGCCTGCTGATGACTTACAGATAACTCCCACCAGGAGTTATCTCCCGTTAATGGGCCATCAAGGACCCCCCTGTATGACTCATTATTCCATTGTGAGATGCTCCACCCAGGGGGAGGAGCCAAGCATTCTCACCTGCATATAATCTGGGATCTGGGACAATACGGGGTACCTTACCCACTAAATCTACAGAGGATCAGAGCTACCAGACCTTTCTACGGGATTGCTGCTGCCATCATCTTGCTCAGATTGTATTCTGACTCTGTCAGGGGTCTTTTGTATTATTGCATTTATTTTATTTCTTTTTTTTTTTCTTTTCCTATTAAATTGTATTTCTGACTTGGAGCCTCTCACTAGTTTTGCTTTCAAACCATCACACCCAAGAATATGCCTCCCAAGAAAGGCCATACAGAACTTTGTATTCAGTTCAACAGTTTTATTTACCAAGGGTCTTCTTGCCTCCTGTCCCCTTGCCAAGTTGCTGCAGGCATGAAGAACTAAATTTAATTTTTATGATTAATAGAGTACACAGAAGATATATATTACACAACTCTCTCCCTGCCTTGTTATTTGGGGTGCCAAAATTGCAGTGCACTCTCTGAGAACAGCTAGGAAGTGGGAGAGTTCCCCTCTCTTAACAGATCTTAGCTGTTAAAAGGCAAAAAGAACACAGATGGTTGAAACCAGAGTTATGTGTAAAACAAGCAACCAGTTTTCACCTGCATATTGAAGCAGATATATTTGTTGCAGGTACCAGTACAAAAATAGTGCCCTAAAAATGCTTCTGAGAGAAACATCTTTTCAGATGTTGCAGCCACTGAGAAGCAATACCAAAGGAGATACCCAGGGCTCACACCATACAGGAGGGGCTGTGTGGGGAAGGCTGCTCTGGACTCAGATTTTATAGTGTGATTTTTGCCTTTCAAAAGGCAGATACTGCAAATTAATGGACACTCAAATGAGAAATCAATAGTTCTTCCCTTTATTCCATCACTTACAGGATTACCTAGCATGTCTAGAGGGCAAGCAGAGCATATTTTGAGCACTGAGAATTGTCCTCCCCAAGATGTTTTCAGGAATTGTCACTATCATTCCCCACATCACAATGAGGGAAAAAATAAAATCACTCAACTTATTAACAGTACCAAACAACTTTGTTTTGTACCTCCTTTGTGGTAACTCAAATCCCAGACCTGAGTCTGCACACAAAGGAAAGTGGGACTTTACCTTTCCCATTTCTGAGTAGTCTGTTCCTCTCTCCTTATGCTGGCCTTGGAAACCTAGGTGATCTTTCAGAGAGTTTAAAAAAGCCCAGGTGAGCCTTTGTAAAGGTGTCTCAGAGTCATTAATGCCGAGCTGACCATGCCCTTGGTCTTTTAACTCTCCCAGCACTTCCCAAAAGCAGTCTGTTTATCTTGTAGGCAGCAGATTACCTGTTCTTGCAGTGCACTCTGTATTCCTGTAGATGAGTGAACACCTAATTCCACCCACAGCTCCCAGCCAAAGAAGAGGACAATGAATTCTTTTTCCATCATTGTGAAAGAAATCTTATACTCATTTGGACTTTAATTAAATTTTATCCAGGCATTATCTTTCCCTTTTTCTCTTAGACAATTTTCTCAGTTTCCTGGAAGGGTCCCCGAGTTTGTGGTCTTTCTGCTATTTTTGCCTGTAATTTATAAAAGACTGAACAGAAGTAAATTATCAGCAGCAAGAGGTTGCCTTGTGTCTGGCTGAGCTGGAGCTCATTTTCCACATGGCAGCCCTCCCTGAGCTGTGCTGTGCTGGTACCTGGAAAGGTGCTGCTCACACCCCAGTGTTCTGGCTCTGGCTGAGCAGTGCTGGCACTGCAGCAACGCTGTCCCTCCAACATTCCCCCCTTGCCTGTGGGCTGGGGGTGGGCAAGATCTTGGCAGGGGCCACAGCCAGGACAGCAGACCCAGCTGACCAAAAGGATAGTCCATGCCATTGTGATGTCTGCTGAGCAATAAAAGCTAAGAGAAAGAAGGAGGCAGGGGGCATTTGTTAACAATGTGTTTGTCTTGTGATAACTGCTGTGCCTACTGAGGCCCTGCCTCTTGGGAATTGGCTGGCACACTCCTGCTGATGGGGAAGTAGAGAGTATTTTCTTTTCCTCTGCTTACACAGCCTTTGCTTTTGTTTTATTAAACTGCCATTCTCTTGAGCCACAGATTTTTTCCATCTTATTTTCTCCTTCCCTCCTCATCGTGCTGAGGGAGGAGGATGGAGTAGCTTGGTAGGCAGCTGGCATCCAGCTGAAGGCAGGACTGTCAAGGTGGGAAGGCTTTTCTCACCATAGTTCAATGTGGCAGAATTCTGAGAGATTAAAGCCAGACAGGTTTTCCTTACTCTAGAAGTTACTGGAGAGCACCTGCTCAGACCTGGGCCATAAGGCAGGTGAACTTTCTGCATGTTTCACACACAGAACTTGTGGCAGAAATGTTTGAAAGTTTTAGAATGAGCTGATGCCTTTGGAAAGTACCTGGGGTCATAAACAGATCTGTTTTCTTCATTAGCTTCCCAGGAATACAACAGAGGTAAGCTTTTGGTAGAGAATAAACAAGGGAAAGAGAGAGGCCAAATTTCCTTCCAGGTCCACAAGTCTAATGTTTGATAACTTCAAGTGAAATAGCCTTAACTATAAAGAAAAACAATTACTGCTCAACAGAATATTTAGAACTGTTCTCTCAGGTTTAACACTGCATATAAAACAAAGAAAACCTGAGAGAAAAAACTTTTGTGAATGATTTGCTGCGTGTCTTTGTCTGACTCTGCAAGCTCTAGGGACAGAGAATGAGATGCCTCATACTTCACACCTTGTACAGTTCTTGATTCTTCTCCTCCCATGGAATCTGAGTCATGACACATAAAAGAGGGCAGCTGAAGTGCCTCTAGCAATTGGCCATAAAAAAGGATCACACAACTACTACCAACATATGAGAACTGGCCACGAATCTCAGTGTTAGGGGCCAATTTTCAGAAATAGTTTTCCTAGCTTGCAAGTGCCTGGCATTCACAGAAACAGAGTCCTAAGTCTAAGGAAGGATACCAAATGAATAGCCCTGTTTGGACTAACATCTGCTTCCCAGTGGGAAAACTTCCTTTCTCTCCTTTACGCTGCATATTCTTCCATAATATGCTCTCAGGAACTGCTGAACTAATCAAAGTAATCTCCCTGCAAAGGCATGTATATCAACACCAAATCTAATAAAGCAGGAAGACAGCTTCTATAATGTCTATTTTACCTTAAAATATATATATATTTATTCTATGATTTGATTACTCAGCCAAACATATTACAGGCTCTCCTAAAAATCCTAAAAAAGTCAATGCTTCCAGGCTAACTGGAAATTATGTATTTTCAGTGCATCGACTTGTTAAGATGAGAGGAAATAAGAAGGAAGAAATATGTCATCTGTGACCCAAGGAAAAGGAGAAATTTATGTACAGGCTGTATGTAAACAGATTGAGTGTTGGCATTGTCCAAAACTAAGACATAAAGCAGAAAACTAAGAGGCTCTAAGCAAAGAAAATGAGAATTATAAGTAAAAGATCACATCTGATCTAGTACTTATGCTTGTCTCCAAGATTGTATGTCTCAAACTTTATGTATTATCAGTTTGACAAGATCAGGATGTAACTGTGCAACTCCTTTGAGTACAGACAATGCGAGACCTCCCACTGTCTCATTTCTCTGCACGTCAATCATTTCTGTGCTTTCTGCTCTACTCCTCAATAAGCTTCATTTAAAGATGGTATTAACCTTTGCCAGTTTCCCATTGTGGCTTTCTGTCATGACATCTCCTGACTATTTAGTAGTAAAATTCAAATGTCTCTTCCAGAAAGGTCCTGTCCCCCAAAATATCCAACACCCTTTGCTGCAGCACCCTTACAGTGCAAGCACTGTGTATGCACAGAGGAGTGGATTTGGAGCTCACATCAATGTCTTTTGAAGTCCACACATTAATGTCGCAGCCACCATTGCCCTGATATTCACATGTCTGATGTCAGAGAGAGAGAAGAAGGGAAGAGCACACTCTACAAAGTGACCATAGAATCTCAGACATTGGTAGAGGTGAAATTTGTCAGTGGATCAGCCACCTCTGGGTGCAGTTCTGCCACAGCTGGTTTAAATCTGGCTTGGTTGTGTCGACTAGCACTGCAGGGCAGGGATGTTCCATGAAATCTCTCTGCCTTTCATAATGGGCCTGCTAATAATTATTCTTAGTGTGTCATGGTTTGAGAGCCTGTGGAGTCTAAGAAGCATCTCTGCTGGTTAATGTTCAGTGGCCTGGTGACAACAAGGACCATTTCCCTCCTTAAATGACTATCAAGGGAAACTGCAACACTATAGGTGAGTGCCTTTCATTGGAGGCACAGCTCCCATTCATACAAAGAAATGCAATCCTTCAGTTTATGGTTAGGTACTGCAGGTGTTCATTTAAGGAAAGGTAAGTGTGCATAGCTGGGGGAATGCAGTTCTCACCATTACTAACACAGCTTTCTCACAAAGGCTTTCCAGTAACAGTTCACACCATCTATTTTTAATACCAACTGCAGTGAAGCTAATAGCTTGCATCAGGGTCATTTGGACAGTGGCTGGAAGGCCTGAACTGTGATACTCAGGCTGCAGTATCTGCTAGAAGAGCTCTTTCACACACTGTGCCTAATTTTCTGTTGCAATTAAACTTCACTTTACAACTGTAATGGGCCTTCAACTGGGAATACAGCAATTCATCTCTCTTTGCACAGTGGAATGTAAAGCCAGACTTGTGTGAATGAGAATCTGTACATGTGTACTTTACCTAAACACAACTGAAAACAAAGCAGGCAACTCTTGAAACAGATGGATATTTGCTGTTTTCTGAGTAAGGTATTTACGTGGGGTTTTTTGTTCTGTTTTGTTTTTTAACTAAAGAGCAGAAAAGGATGATGTCAGGTTTTATCCCTATGTTTTGTTTATTTTTAGAAGTGGACCAATGAACAACCATGACCTAAATTCTACAAGACAGAAGTGCACACAAGCACATTGTTATATATCAGAATCTCTTTGAGTTCTGACAAGTTCAGCAGAACTGTACACATGCATCTTCTTTAAAAGCAGGCTACAAAAAACTAACTCACCAATATGGTGAAAAAGAACTGTTTATTTAAGATAGCGAACTCCACCTTTTAACTTGTCTTTGTACAGAGATAGTGTCTGGGAATAGTATTAAAATTCAGACATAAATTGGTCAAAGGCAAAAAACAGATACCAGGACTTTCAAGTGCGCATCAGTTTGATACTGTCATTAAAGTGAAGCTGGAATCAGGATGGAACAAGCTGCAAACTGGGCATGTGCGGACTCTGCCCTCTCCCGTATTTAAATGGAAGCCGCTGCTGCTGCCCTTTGCTAAGCTGATGATGGACTGAAGCAATCTGGAGCTCTAGTGAGAAACTCTGCACTGGATCTCACACCATTCCAAAGAATCTAACAACCTGCTTCACACACACAAAGGTAAAGTGGCTGACTTAAATTCAGAGGACAGCTCTCTTTCTTGGCTTTTGCTTAGATTTTGTTCACCTGAATAATCAGCCCATTCAGAAGGGGATCTTTTGTCCCTCTGGGGACACCAAGTCAACCAAAACTGTGGAGTCCTTCAATGCATGGAATGACTCAGAAGCCAGTGCCTACACACTGATGGATCTGCCTCCTAAAACTCCAACAGTAAGTGTTTTCTGTCACTTAAAGCTGTAGCATGTAGATCTCTGGCAAGGCTAACATTTCTAGGACTGTAAATGGACAGTTAAGGAGCATATACACATTTAATTCTGTAATGCAATAATGAATGATATAACAAAAACTTTTAAATCTTCTTTATTCCTTTAACTATTTCTTTAATGCAGAAGGGGCTGTATGAGCAATGTTTTTCAGCAGAACTGCATAGCCAAAAGACAGGCAGGAATGTCTAATGGCAAAGTGCATCAAATATGTTGCAAACTACCAAAACAAGATGTTCTTGTGCGTTAAACTGCTGTTTAGCAGTTCAAACACAATGCTCTCTTGTGTTGTTATTCAGGGCGGAAATCCCCACAATTTCTGTAATAATCTGTAGGTGCAGTGGAGTGCTTATGTAAATGTTAAAAGAGTTGTTATGTGCAGTTACCCAAGAAAGTTGTTTGGAAGGTTTTCTCAGGTAAGTCCTATCAACTCCTGAGCTTTTATATATTAAAGAGAGACATTTTCCTTGGAAGTGTGAAAGTGAGAATCTGTTGTGATGACACTTCAGGATGGAATTTTTTGGGGTTGTTGAAAATTTTCTCCATCCCACTCCACAAGCCTAAACTAAAGGTGTTCAGTAGTCCTCTTCCTGGTTTGGTCTCTCTGAATATTATTAGAACTGAAGGTTTTGTTCATGTGCTGTTTTTACAAAAGTCTGTTTAAAAGTTTTTAATGAAAACATGACCCAACCTAACTTTTAAAAGTTTTTTAAATCTATTTTTTAATAAAAACTGGATATCTGCAGTATATTACAGAAAAATAAACAAAGAAGTGTCCTGAGCCAAGGCATTTGCAAGACTAAATTAGATGGATAACGTGAAAAAGGATAGCAGAACATAGCAGGGAGGGAGAAAAGGGGCAGGAGAGTGCATGGAAAAATGGAAAAGGATTCTGGGGGCACAGTGATTTACACTGGAAAATTAAAAATTGATCTTTTCCGTATTCTGCTGAAATATCTGATTAGCTGTCCCTTTCCTCTCCCTAGGTCAAGTGTCTGTACTGCCAAAATTTTGCATTTTAACTTGACACAAAGACTGATTTAAGAGAGTTTCATGAGTGAAAGCAGTGTGTGCTGCTTGTGGCTGAGATTAAATCTGGGAGATAGGATACAAAATCTGCTATCCAAATTGCTCAACAGGACAAGCATCATCTATGGAAAGCCCTGCTGTCTACTGGAAAGAGGGCTTAGCAGTTAGCGTCACCCTGCTGAAACCGTAATTGAGGGGGGATTACACTCCTCCCTGTGCTGCCTGTCATCACAGAGCAAGTGCCCACAGAGGCAAGCTCAGAAATCAGAGCAAGGACCTGTAAAGGAAAATAAGTGCTATCAGTTGTTTGAGGCCTCTTGTTAGGTAGGCTGTACAAACACCACACAAGGAACCCCAGGAAATTACAGTGCTTCTGGTCAGATAATTTTTCTAAACTATGTAACTTGTTGTAATGTACAAGGCCTAACACTGTCATTGGTTGTATAAGTCATACTGTGTAAATAAGTGGCTTCCTTACCTGCATTTGTAGGAAAGTTAAGAACAAAGAAACTTGTTAAGTTGCCAAAGTTCACGTTGGACTGCCAAAACTTGCAATGTTTTGGAACTGGGCTCTATTCCATTATAACATTCTTCCTGCAAAGCCAGTGCCTAGTTTGAAGTTAGATGAATTCATAAAAGCAACCACATAGCACTCCCTATTTTCTTTCTCCTTTTGCTGTCTTGTTTTACACCAAATTAGATACAATCCTTCTGCCATGTTCAGGCAGAAGTAGCTGAAAAAATGTCTTTGACATAGTTTTTCCTGCTCCTGGCTTTGGAATTGATGTCATACAAATCAATCAATCAGAATCAGTGCTGAAACATGTTCAAGTGCCCAAATGACCTTACGAGGATTTCTTCTTTCCCTGTAGCTATAACTAAACCTGATCTTATACTTTTGCCATTGTGAGGAATGGGCTATATCAGATATGATTTATATTTTCTATGAGTATTTGCTTGCATGGCCTTGCTCCTACCATCACCACTGTTAGCTTTAGTAGGACAACAGTATTCCTGGGTTTAATATCTGATCTAGACCTCCTTGTTACCTGGACAAATCACTTTGGAATCACGATTTTGGTTTGGATTGCAAAGGAGTTCTTTTATCCTTTCAACTGTCCTCAGGTTAGTGTCTTGGAGGGTCTTGACAAACTTCATGGTGAAATACAAGTTCTGCCCTATGTGCCTTAATGAATCTGCCCTGTGGCTGATTCATTTTTACTCCTTTATCTGCCTGCACCAAGCTTTAGTCTGTCTCTTCCTAAAGAAGCAAGCTGGTTCCTCAAATTGTCCCTCAAGGAAGAATTCTGCCTCCCTTGCAAGCAGCTGTGGCAGCGGGTTGTAAATATAGAATAATGAGGCTCCATATTGTGCTGCAGCAAGGATTTAGACATATTTATCTATAAAACATTTGCTTTTCTCCAAACTCCCAGAAAGCATCTCAAGTTTGTAAGTCTCAAGCAAGCTTACTGCAAGACAACTGAAAACACAGTTCTGTTTTGGCTGTTTTGTTGTAGGCAGCAGGCAAATATTCCGTTAGGAAAAACAATGAGCATTTTAAGGAGGCAAACTTCATTAAACCTAGCTGCTTCCCTCTACTCTAGTGCTTCCACAAGGACACACTTAAACCTGCTGGAAAGAAACACACTGACACAGAGCAACTCCATAACCCTTGACTCTGCATCTATTGAGGCAAATGACAGAGTAGGATTTAGCAAAGGATTACACCTATATATATGGAGGATTAAAATTTATGGAGGAGTAAGATTTTCCTTTCCAATGGATAATAACACTGTTTTAGGGTACAAACCAATTACTAACACTTCTTAAAATTAAATTCCCACATCACTGTTCATTATGCACATTTGGTATCTCTGTGAAATGCCCAGTCCTGGCTGAAGGCAGGCTGGTGTTTTGTCTGAGATGCTCATCTGAACCAGTGTGGCACTTCTCAAATTGGTTCTGCAAAACTATAGTGTAAATAAGTAATAAATGATATGCTTTTCAGAGATTAAAAACAAATTTTTACACAGCTGTAGCAAAAGGCCTGTTTTCATACACACCTAAACAAAGTTATAAAACCTGCTTTTAATCTTGACTAAAGATTGACAGAGTTGGGTTTGTTGAGCCTGGGGAAGAGAGACCTTTGAGGAGACCTTAGAACAGCCTTCCAGTAACTAAAGGGACTACAAGAAAATTAGAGGGGGAAATTTTACCAGGACATAGTGGTAGGACAAGGGGTAATGTGTTCAAACTGAAAGAGGTTAGGTTTTGATTAAACATTAGGAAGAAACATCTGTGAGGATGTGAGGCTCTGGAACACATTGCCCAGAGAAGCTGTGGATGCCCCATCCCTGGGAGTGTTCAAGGCCAGGCTGGATGGGGTTCTGAGTAACCTGGGATAGTGGAAGGTGTCCCTGCCCATGGCAGGAGTGCTGAAACTAGAGGATCTTTAAGGTCCCTTCTAATCTAAACCATTCTGTGATCCTATGAGCACCTCCAAGACCCTCTCCCCACAGATGCTCCCAATCTCTTTTTCACCCAGCCTGTATTTGTGCTTGGGATTGTCCTGACCCACACAGAGGACCTTGCAGGTGGCCTTGTTGAACTTCATGAGGTCTGCATGGTCCCAGCTCTCAAGCCTGTTCAGGTCCCTCTGCAGGATGGAATCCCTTCCCTCCAGCATTTCAACTGCACCACACAGCTGGGCGTCATCAGCAAAGCTGCTGAGAGTGCCCATGATCCCACTGTCCATATTGCCACCAAAATGTTAAATAGTGCCAGCCCCAGTCCAAATGTCTTTCATTACGAGGTGTTTATAGAAAGCAGGCTGAACAGAGAACATGCAAGGCAACATTGCTGTGTATTATCACTGCAATTGAAATAGTTGTTCAGAGTATTCTCAAAGGACAAGTGCTACAATATGGATTGCAACAGGGGGATTTTTATTCTCCCTTGCCAACCAAGTACTTGTACTGCGCAATGACAATAGAAGACAATAAACAGGGCTAATGCATTGGAGAGACTAAATAGAGAAAGGCTTTGGGAATTATCTGATTTCTTGATTATCCTGCTGACCTGATTTTCTCAAGCACTATCTTTTTCTCCCTGTCCTTTCTTTCGATTCCCACAGAAGACACAGGGCTGAACTTGATACAGGCACGTAATTTTGTCTTCTACTAAGGAAGCTGTGTGCATGTGATGGGTTTGAAGTGCTTAGGCCTGATCTAATCCCTTCTTGATCAACTACTACCTTTCTTTGATGTAAAGAATAATAATTGTATTTCCAAGGAAAATAGCGAAACTACTTTTTTTAAAAAATTGATTTTTATCTCTTGGAGAACAGCTGAGTTGTATCCTCTGGTAAACATCCAAGACCTACAGGAAGTCCACACTAAAGTGCTAATTTATTCTTTTTGCCACACCCCTTTTCCTGATTATATGTGTAGTTTTATAATTTATGCCCTAGCACTTCTCCAGTATAAATATTATTCCTTTATTTTTTCTCACATTTGATATTTTTGTTGACTCTGAACTTGTTTCATTAATGAATAAATGATTTTAAAACCTTCTACTTTCCCTTAACTAACCTTACCTCTCTTGTGATTTCTCCATGTATTTATATTTATCTTTCAGACTTTTCCTTGTCCTTAGTGCTCCACAAATTTAATTCAAATTAAAGCCACTTTAATCTGTTCTTCGTAGCCAAAACAAGCTCCTTTAGTTACTTCACTTCTATTACATTGATCCAGTCCTGATTAAATGGATAGCTACAGGGAAAAAACATCAGAAATCTCCATTCCACTAAGAATTATAATTACCTCTCTGCAGAACAGGTGTTTAAGAATGTTCTAGCCACAAGACTAAGGAGAAGTAAAACCAACCCAAACCAAAGAACACCTGAATTCATTTACTTGAAAGAATTTTATCTCAGGCTCTCCCTATCCACTTGCTATTAGTATGGGATTATTTTTGTTAGTTTACTGGCAGTGTGTTGAGCACAGCAATTTCTGGCTGGGCAAGATGCCCATTGATATTAATGATGTTATGTCAACTTCCACTTTGCTGCAGGAACCTGAACCCTAAATGCCATGATACTGTCATTCAGTTAGTGTACCAAACCTAACATTTTGTTCCAATTACAATAACAGCCAGAACTACATTTTCTTTCTCTAAGATCAGAGTATTTGTCCAGCATTTCATTGCTGCTAATGTAGAAACCCAGGGAGTGCACTCTGTGGGTTGAGGATTGCTGTGGGCAGATCTTCAGCACACAAAGCAATCTCATCCAGAATTCCAGGCACTCCTGGGATTCACCTCTTGCTACTGGCACATTGGTTTTATATACACACTGCCTGTAATGACATCAGCCCAACCTCACAGATGTATTCAGAAGTAATGTCTTCCTCTATTGTCAAAAAAACACCATTTCCAACACTGCAATCTTCAGACTTGGCTACTGAATTTTGCTGTGAGATATTAACTGATTACGACACAAATGCTTCAAGTGGTTTATGAAATACTTCACAGAGAAAATACCTTGGTTCAGGCAGACCAAAACCAGAACTGGTGTGCCTGTGGAAACTAGGCATAAGGTATAAAGGATTTGTGGTTTAGTTTTTCTGATCCTCAATTTAGTTTCCAAAAGACTCTTGTTCAAGCTGCCAGGCTTTTGGTAATCAGCTCTTAAGGGCAGCTCAAAATTCAGTGTTACTTAGTGGGGAAAAAAGAAGTGGCCATACTGCTAAAGAAGTAAATGCCTATTTATCCATATAACATTTCTACTTACTTAGAGGAATCTAGCCTATGATGTCAGAGGATAACTGAAACTGTACTTCACAGGTACAGCAACTTTCCTGAAATTAAATCGATAGAAAACTTACTTTTTGTTAAATACTGCATTACCTGATATCAGATGCAATGAAACAGGTCCCTTCCTGTCTCTTTTTCTCCTCTAGATCATTATTTTTCTTTCGGGAGAGAATAGGTTTCTTTTCTTCACTACAATTCTAAATGGACAGTAGGCATACAAACCATCCTTTGCCCTTTGCATTGCTGATGGCATATTTATCTCCCAACGATGATCAACAGTAAACGGAATTTGAATTTATTCTTTTTTTTAGCTTGCTGTCTTTTTGCATTCTTGACCATTTTCCCTTCTACAGAAGGACATGCCAGCTTATTCAGAAAAGTTTGGCAATATACCTATGACCTCTTATTTGCTCCACAGAAGATGACAGTGCAAGATGTTCCTCGTGCCTTTCCCACAGTGGATGTCCCAGCTCATGCCCATTATACGATTGGAGTTGTCATTCTTATAGTGGGGATTACAGGAACTCTGGGGAATTTCCTGGTCCTTTATGTTTTCTGCAGGTACCTTTCTTTTGAATGTCTTTTTAAATATTCAAATGTATGAACTTGAACTGTATCCTGTGTGCTGCACACACAGTCCAGGAATACTATCCAACTACTTTACTGGCAGAGTAAAATGCACCAAGACACTGCAGGATTGCTGTAGGAAAAGAGTGGCAACTTGCCATTTCCCTCTGACTTCTTCCCATTAACCACAGCCATAGCAAAATTGATAGCAAGATTGCAAAGAACCACCCAGATGTTCCAAGCAATAGAAATGCAGCCAAAGCAGAAATGTTAGATTGATTTTTTTTTTTTTTTTTTTTCAACTGGCTGTGTCTGCATTGAACTGATGAGCTGGCTTGCACCTCTGTACCTCACAAATCTGCTCTATTTTAGATGTTTCCTTCCTTCTGTTCCTTACTGGTCAGTTTCTTTCTTCCCCCCTGTTCATTAGCAGCCATGTACCATTTTCTTCACATTTTCCAACACTTGGCTTGTTTCCTTTTAACTAAAGCCACATTCCAACTTTTATATCTGACAGACATTGAATCTCTGACAACCATGTCATATGCTCACCATTCCTGTTCACTCCTCATTCTGTGTCTGATTTGTCACACTGGGGCAGAGCATTGACATGATGTTCAAGCCACTGAACTTCTACTGTGTGATTGTTCTTTAGGCACTAATGTAATAAACCAAAATAACAGCAACAAATTATAGGATAATTTGGCTGTGTTAACTTAGATCACTGGAGTGTAGATGAAAGTTGTCTTGGTCTCAAGCCTATATTTATGGGCAGTAGGTTTCAGCACATTCATTCAGAGCAGATACCAACACTTAAGTGAGAATGACAGTGGCCTTAAGAAGAGAAAAGGTGTTGGCATGCAGATCAGATATGTGAGGATGAAGTGCATGAGCCAGCACAGCTCTTTGGCTGGTCCCATACAGGATATCCAGTTATGGCAATTACAATTCCACTGGAGGACACAGCTTTTCTTCATTTGAAGGTGATATGAAGACAGAAAGGGATACTGATAGCTGAGTAACGAGTACATCAGAAATTCAGAAAACAGTTTAGGTGCTTACAAATCAGGCTCAGGTAATGATAAACCATAAAAGAACCAGCTGCCTGAAACAGAAATGTGTTCAGTGGCTTCACAGATTACAAACAAATACCCACAACCCATAAGCACCTACTAATAATACCTTGTTCCTGAACTGACAGAAGGGGTATGGTGGTCCTAGTGATAGACTCTGGACCAGTGCAAAAAAACATGCTTTTTTCACCTATTTTTCAATTATGTCTAAGACTGAAATTGAGAAAGGAACTAAGTACTTACACTGAGCCCCAACGTGAAGAGCTCTCAGTTGAGTTTTTGTGTGTACCCTTTAAAACATGCTACTGAAATATTATGAATAACAAAGGAGGCAGAATACACTGAAGGCTGCTTATTGCTCTTTTAAAGACAGTCTGGGCCAGTGAAATGAGTGTCACCGAGAAGAACCTGATGTAAAACCAAGCACTTATGTAGTTCATAGTGAGTTTGCTTCATCCCTGTTGCTTAACATGGCCCAGATCCAGACATCCATAGTGTACCTCACCTTCAACTTCCTGTTAATTGTGGACATGCAGTGCACTGGTTAGAATATTTAAAGAACAGAGTGACTTATCCCCATCACTGAGCTGGTCATCAAAGCAATCCTGTGAAGTGTACAGGAGTATAAGGGTGTAAAACTGAGCCTTGCTTCTATTCCCTCATGAAGGAAACAAGAATCACTCTGCTTTAGCTTACCATGTAGTAATAATTAACAGTGCAGAAGTGTTTAGCAACATTTCTTCTGATCTCTGTAGGAGTAGGAGCCTTCAGACTCCAGCCAACATACTCATCATCAATCTAGCTATTAGTGACTTCCTGATGTCCATTACACAGTCTCCAGTTTTTTTCACCAGCAGCCTCTACAAACACTGGATTTTTGGTGAGAAAGGTTTGTATATATTTTTTTTCTAAGATTTCACTACGTATGTTTTTACCATAGTGCCAGTTAATCTATCAACCCTCAGGTACTCTTGCAATATTGAGAACATTTCTCAGCATTGTTTCAGTGTTGAAACAAACTTCTTTTGAATATTTGTGTCTGTTGCAATAAATAACTGCCATCATGAGAGGAAAATTGTATTAATGAGACAGATACAAAGGCACCACTCTCAACATGAGGCACAGCAGTAATCTTCTTGCCAGTGTTCTTCCCCAGTCACCTCATGCCTTAGTTACTGTCAGAGTCCTCTGACAAAGACACACTCCCCCTCAGCACGCCAGCTTAAAAGCCCTTCCAAATAACCTGCTCTGGGACTTGCACCTGGCATAGTGAGGCAAGAAAGCCTGGAAAACCTGATTTGTCACAAGAGAAATTTTAACGCTTCCTGCGTAGTAAGAAAATGTGGAATGAAGGTGCTTTCATTCTTCCAATATAACTGTTATAAGAGGAAGAGTAGTCTTTGCCTCTTGAACAGGTAATTGACAGAAACTCAGAGAAGTAAAATTCCTATTTTGATCTCTGATGACTAAAACCATATTTTATTTTACTTCCATTAAGTGTTCATTTGCATACACGTTAAAGCTAATCCAAACCACTGCTTTTAATCATTAAGTTGTTTGAATAATTAAAATCACTCATTAATGTATTCACAGTCTGAATATTTACTTCAGCTAAATTACTCATTAATATATTCATGTTTGCTTCAGTTTTGCTGCCCTTGAGATATGAACAGCACCAAAGTAACTATATCCCATTGTTAAGCAAAACATCTGCTTCTATGGAACGTGCAGTAAACTGGAGCTAAATGAGATATTAATGGACTTCTGAAATGATCCCACTAGAAAAATCAGAAATCAATGTGTGAAAATATGTTAAGTATTACTGTCTCCACCAATTGAAGCAAACAAAATCTTTGAAGTTTATCTCCATGGATAATGTAATTAGCAAGACAGACAGCAGCTTTGAAGTAGCAGTATAACTGCAGGAAAACTCAAGTTTCATTGCTTTACAAATTCCAGAAGACATTAGTTCATAAGAAACACAGACTTGAACTCTCCTAGAAAAAATTACCACGTGTAGATTAATTTCACTGCTACTTCTGTCATCTTCATTGCAAGGCTGTGAGCTGTATGCCTTCTGCGGAGCTCTTTTTGGCATTACATCTATGATCACTTTGATGGTGATTGCCTTGGACAGATATTTTGTCATCACTAAACCTCTGGCTTCTGTTGGAGTGACGTCAAAGAAGAAGGCCCTAATAATCCTGGTAGGAGTCTGGCTGTACTCTTTGGCTTGGAGTCTCCCACCCTTCTTTGGATGGAGTAAGTGAACTGGAATAAAACTTTTTTGCCCTCATAGTATTGGATTAAAGAGCAGTTAAAGGTACAGAAGAGGGTCGAATTAATAGCTCGCATACAAGGCTCGAATAGACCAATTTGAGAAAAAAGAATTATATACATGGTGAAACTGAAGGTCTCTAATCAAAAGAAAATAATGCAGTGGGCATTACAGCAAATTATATGACGGTACTTTTCCTTAAGCACATTACTTGCTGCATAAAGAACAGTAGATAAATTCATGGCCAAAATTTATGAGGAATGCACCTGCTCATTATGCCATGTCTATTTCCATTGAATCAAATTCAACAATATATAAGTTAAATAAATGTATTTGTGTTATTTCTGATGAATTTTCATCTCCAAAGGTGCTAAAACAGCAGTGTCAATCTAATTCTTTTTACTCACATAAAAGAGGAACACAGTCTGAGCATTTGTGCCAGGAGATCTTCAGTAAGTCCTGACTGTGTTCTGGATGGACAAATTGCACTTAGCGTTGTCCACATTCTCCATTCAGTCATTGGTGTTGTCACTGGCTTCCAATAAGCATGGCATTTAGTAGTAACTAAAATGCTTTTGTAAATGTGAATTTTACACATGGAAATTGGAACGTTCATACAGCACCTTGATCATTGCAATTTGTGACAAAGTGATTTTCTGTTATTCTTCCTCACTGGAATCTGTCTCACTGCCATTAAGTTTATTTTCCTGAGAGTCACCAGTTGCAGTCACTAAGTCAGAATGAACTCATCACTGAAAACCCCAGCCCACCATTATGTTCCCTAATTCCAGGAGAGAATGTGTCTGCCAGCTGAGGTGAGAACATAGACATGTTTGTCTAGTACAGGATGCAACAACCAACTCAGGTACTGAGTAGAATTTCAGCAGAGTTTTGTTATTGTCATATTATTGCCATTCTGGTCCCCCTAAACATGAAGCATGCTTAAGCAGGAAAACTGCAATACTGACAGAAGCAGTCTTTAGTTGAGTGAGGAGCTGCTAGAATAACAAAATGACAATATAGTTTTAGATTATAGATTTTCAGTTGAAGAAGGTGGAATAATTGCTTGAAGGGTGTTATTATCTTGTAATTAGATTGTAATAGTGCCCACAGTATGAACTCTCACACTGTAATTAGATGCATTTGAGAACATCTGGTGCAATATTTTAAGAGCGGAACAGAAAATATCAGTGTAAACAGTTAAAATTAAAATTTCAAAGTAAAAAGACATTGCTATTTATTTACTTAAGTTTGAAACAGTTCCTTTAAAGAGAACACATTTTATTTCAGGTAGAACATGATTTTTAATTTTTTTTTTACTTCTACTCAGCTTTACTTCATGGCAAAATAATTTGATCTACACAAATAATTTTTTTTCCTTTGCCCAGTAAATTTTCTTATCTGCACATGCTTAGAAAAGTGGTACCTAAGCAATTGGTCTGACTCCTTAGGAAGTAAGGAATCTGACAGGAAATGGAAATATTTAAAAACAATACAGGTCTGATCCAAAACCCAAACAAGTATTTGCAGAGATTCCCTTTGACTATGATGAGTTTTAAACAATATTCAAAACTGAAGCAAAATTATTCCGGTTTCTGAAGCCTTAGACTGCTAAACATAAACACAGTAGGGAAACAAAATGGAATAAAATATAAAATCCCTTGACATGAAGAATTGTTTATCCTTTTAAACCCTTTTTTCCTTTCAGAGAATAGGACTAAATCCCATGTTATTCTGAGTATCTTTTCTAACTTCTGCACTCAAAATAACAATCAATTCATGGTTTATGCCTTCTCCTGTCTTCCTTTCTAGGTGCCTATGTTCCTGAGGGTTTGCTGACTTCCTGCTCCTGGGACTACATGACTTTCACACCATCAGTCCGTGCCTACACGATGCTGCTTTTCTGCTTTGTCTTTTTCATTCCTTTGATTGCTATCATATACAGCTATGTCTCTATCTTTGAGGCTATCAAGAAGGCCAACAAGTAAGTAGCCAACAGTCCTAAATTTTTATTCTTGTGTTTAAGTGTGACTGTTTGTTGACTTAAAACAAAGAAAGAAAGAACAGAAGAAAATTGGGACGTTTCTCACGCTTATTTTGTAAGCAAAACTGAAACAGAAAACCAAACAAGAATTCCGGCAATAATCAACGTGGTAAGAAGTATGATTCTTAGAAGGGCCATTCCTGAATTTAGCCCTGAGCTTATCAGTATATTATCTAATGGCATGGAAAAGGTACAGAAATTAACCAACCAGAATAAAATCAAAATGGGCCCTCAGAAACATCTAATGATATCAATAACTATTTCACAGAAAAATAGATGGAATTGAACTATAAATTAAAAAAAAAAAAGGTGAAAAGGAGATTAAAGATTCAATAGCAGGACTCTGAAAAAAAAAAAAAACAACAACAAAAACCTGTTGCTTTAAAAGTAAAAGGCAGCCTGCCCCTCCATATGCCATCTGTAGGTACCAGTCCCATAGATCCCAGCTGATCTGGTCATGTAGCTCAGAAGTACACAGTGACAGCAAGGTAGCAAAACAGGACCCAGGGAAGCAAAGACTCCTCTAACTACCTTTAACTCAGCATTATTCAATTGGCTTGAATACCTGCTTTATGTGGAAAATCTTTTGGTACAGGACTATTTTTTTCATTGAAGCACATGTGGATTTTGCCATTGATTAGTGCAACAGAAGTACACCAAATTGTGAAGGATGGGTCACGTACTTACATTAACATGCAAGAAAAGTGCATGAGATTTAGCCTAAAGTAGCAGAAGAGTAATTACTGCCCCACTTCATGGAGCTATTTGTTCACTTCCCTACCTTCGTTTTTTGCTGTTGTATGTTTATTTTCCCTAGGTCTATTCAGACATTTGGATGCAAACGTGGAAATAAGGAGTTCCAGAAACAGTACCAGAGGATGAAAAATGAATGGAAGATGGCCAAAATTGCACTGATAGTCATCTTGTTCTTTGTCATTTCCTGGTCACCCTATTCTGTTGTTGCTCTGGTAGCTTTTGCTGGGTAATTAAAAATGTATCAGCAAAGGAATATTCAGTGAAAGCAAAAGATCTGGAATTGTAAAAGACAGATGAAAATCAAAGCTGCTTGTCATGTCTGATGTCTGAAGCGTGTCCAAAACACTGACATATTTAGGAGTGATATTTAACAAATGGGGCACTTGCTGACTGATTTTTGCTTAGTTTAACTTTAAGAAAATTAAAAAAAAAAAAAAAAAGAAGAAAAAAAAGAGAGAGAGAGAGAGAAAAAGATAAGCTGCCATGCTGAAGATTTGTGAATGCATTCTCCATGCTAGGCTATTTGAACTATCTGAACTTTATTTAGCACCAAAATGCTAAACAAAGCACTCCAAAAAGATCCTCCCAGGAGTTGATTCTCTTTTTTTCTCTACTTCTTTAATCTACAAAAGTACATTAATTTTTTGTGTTACATCAAATTGCTGAAATTCCTTACATGTATAAGTAAGTTCAAAATTAGTACATACATGCCTTGGGAGCTTTTTGATGCTAGATATAAAAGATCATAAATATAAATCATCAAACCATGTTCTTCATCTGTTTAGTTGTCAGCATTTTATACAGTAATTTCACTGGAAGCATGACAGTATTAAAACACGTAGATTGACACCAGACAGTTGATACAATCCAGGCACAAGTAATGGATTGGGAATCCAGATGCCTTGGCTCTACATGGTTATTTCTCCCACCTTAAGATGCAAATTTTCCTGTGCTTCAGTTTAGCCTCTCTAAAATGTGTGTGACTATCTGTTTTTGTCACCTGCAAAACCTCAAGTGGATGACTCCTATGACAGTACAAACCACTTCTTTTTGCATTTTTCAAGTCAGAGATAAAAGCAGGTGTTTCTAAAATTGACACACAGCTCAAATTTACTTATGATGGAGCATTTTGGGAGACAAGGGTGATTTTTGTTACCCAAAACAATGTTTTAAGAGATTGCTTTAAGCTGACCACTATGTACAACTGTTGCACTGTTGTGTGGGATTCAGCATCTGCCTTGGGAGGATCAAGTATCTGCTGAACTTGACTTCTGCTCCATGTCTCACAGTGTCAAAAATCTGAACAAATGAAGAATTTTATAATTCTGCAGTATGGTAGAAATCAGCATTTTCAAATTTTGCTTATAAAGATATCTGGGGAACAACATAGCTTCATTCAGATTTTTTCCATTTCTGAACTATGTCTTTTAGGCAAACATACTGGGATTTTTCAGAGATTAATAGACCAAGTCTGGATGTCTCCTGTGAAATTTTATTGCAAGGGACTCAGATAAAATCTCACTGCATGCTGTGTATGGGAGGCAGACATGGAGTCTGTGGCTGTAGTCTTGGACTAAAGACAACTCATCTGACAGACCAACAACATGAAAAAGGAAGGAAGAACCTTAATTCCTTTAGAAAATATTTTGAATAGGGAATAGTGAGCTAGCACACAGTCATGCTTACTAATATTTTTGGTCTACAGGTTGCATTTTCTAGGAACCTATTAGCTTAAATATGGAATTATTAGCTGAAATATGGGAACGATTTGCTGAAACACAAGGCTTTGCCATTGTTTGTTTCTGTTAGCTGAACTCTCCATCAGCCTTACCAAAGCATTGTCTCAGCTCAGGGTCAAAAACTCCATTCCAGTAAGGCTATGCTGTGTGTTATCCAGAATCTGTGAAGATTTATACTTCTAATCAATGTTTTTAAAGTATGATCAGGAGAAACCATGTTAAAAATTGCGCATGGGGAACATCTTTATCAGAGAAAAGCCTTAAGAGGTGAAGGGGCAGCTCAACACTCAGGCAACTGACAAAATGGTTCCTGTATTGCAATTGGCAAACCATTTCCACTTCATCACAAAGCATATATATTCCCACAGTATGACAAAAAACTTCCTCACCAGGATGGTGAGGCCTTCTTAAAGGCTGACACTGTCCCTAGGTAAAATAACATGGGAATTACCACAATCCTGAATCATAATAGTGGAGTACTGGCAGAGAAGCCCCAAGAAAATCACACTTCTCAGAAATGCAATTAGACTGAGGTTAATCTTTACAGGCTAAGGATTTAGAATTTGTTCTCTCACTGTTTCGGTATAGGACTCTTCTTTTAATGTCTCTAGAGCCTTAAAGCACTGCCTTGCCATTGTATAGCTGTACAGACAATGCAGAACTCAACAGTAAATATATGATGTGTTTGCATTACTCTAGGTATTCCCACGTCCTGACACCTTTCATGAACTCCATACCAGCTGTGATTGCCAAAGCTTCTGTCATCCACAACCCCATCATTTATGCCATCACCCACCCCAAATACAGGTAAGTTCACTTTTACAAGCTATGTTTAATATAACAAAGAAAATCTGGGAATAAATTTGTCACTTTTAGGTCTAGTACCTGAACTCTCCCTCACTTGCTCTTTTTAATTCTGTAGGACAGCCTTGCCCTCCCCAGGAACACTCCTCAATGCCACAGAAATGTCAGTGGAATTTGTACTTGGAACAAACTACTGAGCAGATGGTAGTTAGAGATGTTTATGGATACTGATCTGTATTTACCTATTGAGGTAAATATTGAGATGGAAACCTTTCCATCTCAAAGGGAAGTACCATAAATCTTTAGCTGTCTTCATGAGAGGCAGACATTGGGCAGTGTTGCAAATAGCACTTTGTTACATTAACCAGACCAGTGAGAGAGGAAATACAGGGAGCCAAACCACCTCTTCCCTATTTTGTGCATCCTCCTCAAGGCTTTCACATTTCAGGTAGTATTTCCTCTGACAGGTAACATGAAAGGCCATTACCACTCCAAGTTCAGATGCAGGCAGTGACATTGGACAGATGGCAGCAAAGCCACAGACAGGCTGTTGTTTCACCACTTACAAAGACCTGCTGTGGAACTGGATGGAGAAGAGGTGGGCAGGAACATCTACATGGGAAAGGCTGGCAGGAAGAGGAAAGCTAGGCCAGAGTTTCCTAACGATGCATATGAGCAAAGTAATACAGTAATATAAATGCACATTCTGTACAACTCTACAGATAGCCAGCAAACAGATGTGTAAGAGGAGCTAGAATAGCTGCTTAGGGGAAGATTAAAATAATTCATTATGTAGTACTTCTGTGAGGTTCAGTTTAAAGGGATAGAATTTTATTTTTGCCCTGATTAAGCTGAAAGCAGATAAAACATTGTTTTAATAGCTCCCTTCAGTTCCAAGAGTTATATTTTAATGCCCTTATCCCTGCCAAGCAATAAATTTGAGTTCTGCAGAACATCGTGAATAAGTGATCTTGCAGGGTGATTGTATATGAGATATCTCGAAAACTCTTTTTGTACCCAGTAATTTTCCAGTCCATGCAGTATTAGTTCATCTCTCTGAATAAATGCATTGTTTATGATGATTGAGTTTTTGTGCTAACAGAAAAAAATCTGACTGGTTCTACCTCTTATCCATTAGAAGAGCCATTGCAACATATGTACCTTGCCTTGGACCCCTACTGAGAGTTTCTCCTAAAGACTCACGGTCCTTCAGCAGTTACTACTCCTCCAGACGAGCGACCGTAACCAGCCAGTCTTCTGAGATAAGTGGGCTGCAGAAAGGAAAAAGGAGACTGTCTTCTCTCTCTGACAGTGAATCAGTAAGGGAGGCACTTCCTATACACCCATTTTTAATTGCAAAGCAATTAATTTTCATATAGAGTCCTTCCAAGTGGTAGATTCTTTAGATGAAATGCATTATGGTGCTTGTTATAAAAGCTCCAGAGAAAGTGGAGGGACAAAGTGAAATTAAAGACAGAAGGCTGAAGTGTAAAAGCAGAATGTAAATAATTTTCTTCTTGATGGCTGGTAGCACTGAAGAGTGGAAATATGGAACAACAGGAATTTTAGAAAGTCAAGTGTTACCAATAGGTTAGGCTTTATAAAGCCTTAGCTATTGGTAACAATAAAGGAGGCACAGACTCAGAGCTCAGTTGAAAGTCCAATCACACTTTTAGGTTGTGCTTGTCTGACCACAGATTTGCAGTTTGGACATAGAAAAAAGGAAGTCCTAGTCACAAAATAGCTCTCTAGTGAAAGCAAGGTTGTAATGAAATAGATAATGCTTTCTGAAAGTGGAATAGTATTTGGAAACATATTAATCAGTAAATCCATTACAGAATCTTTCTCTGTTGAGAAGACCTCAACAGCTTGCTGCTGCCAGTCTAAGTGGAAACAAATGTTTTACACAGCAGCTGAAAACAGGGCAAGTTATTTGGCAACCAGGCTCCCTTCTGTAACTCAAAGTTACATTACTAACTAAATAAGCATATTCGTTAGTTCATTGCAATAATTTCAACCTAAATTTCCAAGTAACTGAAAAGACAAAATTTTCTTGGCAATTCTTTTTCACAGTCAGGATAATAATTGTATCTAATCCAGCCAAGTGCTGAACTCTGGCAGTTGTTTTTAACAGTCATATTTCAGTTTCTTTGCCCTCTTTGTTCTTTTGACTTCTCAGTCCAATCAAAATTAAATTCTTCTGGCTGGTAGCCTCCAGTGAGGTGGAAGGTTTTAAAACTGGCTAATAGAAAAGGAATATATTTATATTGCATCTGTTACACTGTGAATCTTGATTCTTAAAAAAAAACACACTCCCTCAGTAACACGGTTTTGTTTTCCATTAATTGGAACAAAGTTATAAACCCAGGACTCCTTCCTGAAACAAAATATTTCTAAAGCACTGATACTGCAGCCCTGAGACATTTCCTTCTATTTATTTCTGCTTCCACCCAAGCCACTTTGGAAACTTGGCCCTAATTCCTCCAAACACCTGTGCTTTCTAAGTGGGTAGTACTGTGGACACACTGTCTCCTTGGAGCTACACGAGGCATCAGAGAAGTTTCAACAATCGATTGTAATAAAACACTATTTTCTTTCAAATTTTGCAGTGCATCCTGTGGAGGAAAAAAAAAGTAAGCTGAATTTTAGATGCAACAGACTTGATAGTTTTATTTGTACTTCTTATAAGCAAATATTTTATGAAGTTATATATGGCAGAACTTTTGTGAAATGTCTTTTACACAATGCCTGTCTCTTTTACGATTTCTGTCTAGTATTTTTGCTGTATTAATTTTAGGGCTGTACTGAAACAGAAACTGATACTCCCAGTGTGTTCTCCAGACTTGCCAGAAGACAAATTTCCTACGAAACGGATAAAGACACAACTCACGCTAGTGACATAAGAGCCAAACAGACAAGCCAGGATTCTGGGAATTGTGGGAAGGTAATAGACTGTGTAATACCTAAATTCTCTGAGAACTGACAAGTTAACAAATCTGTACATTGTACCATAATTAATCATGAAGGTTTCTGCCAAGAAGAAGCGGATAACCTATGACTTAACACAATGAGTAATGACTTAGAGGCTGTAAAAGGTCATCAGCTTTTTACTCCCACCCTGGTTCATTGTTCAGCTTGCCTTCATTGCATTCCTGCTGCTGTTTTAGAGAACTTAACATCTGAATGGAGAGTTGTCCCATGTTTGGTTTTAAGTGTGTATTTAGTAAAATTTGTCTTTCACTGTCCAAATTATTTGGTGGATCTTTCTGTTGTCTCACCATTTGCTACCAAATGAACACATATGGTAAGATGAAAAAACAAGGCTATCTTTAATGTACCACTGCTTTTCACTCAGTCCTCTTTTTTTCCCCTATGCATTTTGCATAAGTCAGATATTGTGACTTACCTTTATGCCATTTATGTCTGTCTTATCTGTGTTCATTTTTCAGACAGCTGTTTCACATGCTGATGACATATTGATGGTGGAGTTGAATGTCAGAGAGTACACGGCTACACCTACTGTAAGAACTGTTATTTTAATATTTGGCAACAAAAACTAATGACAATCCTAGTCCCTGAGCACAAATTAAGTTGATTTTGAGATGCAAAAATTACACAATATTCCCAGCACAATGCAGAAAACATGACCACAAAGGGTAGACCATTGCTGAAACCAAGCAGGAGAACATAAATACTACAGGATTCTTCTGAAGTCCAACTTCTCCAAGAAACCTGAATATTTTCTTGAATTTAGTAAGTCCTCTGATGAGGTCTGTGATTTCCTTAGTGGAGCATGGAAGCATTAGCTTTGTGCCATCTTTATATTAATGATGTATATGCTAAGCTGAGACAGCCATTCTGACAGCTGTACCTCTAAGACAGCCTTAGTCCTGTGGCAAGTACTGCTGTACAAAGTGATTTTGTTAACTATTTAATGTTCTCTGTTTTGGGTTGCAGCAAACATCTAAAACATGCAGCTTGGAGGAAATCAAGGTCAGTTTTTGAAACATGCCATGTCACCTATTTAGTAAGATGATGTATGTTGTGTTAGTGTCTGTTTCTTCTTCATCTAACATAGCTACAGCATATGGGTAAAAATATCTGACATTTCTCACAAGTGAGTCAACTTGCCTTAATTTTCAGCAGACATGGAAATAAAAGCAAAGAGTTGGCGGATGAAAACAATCATTTTATCTTTGCAGCACTAACCCCAGTGTAATACAATCACCTTAAATTGTCTCTTTATTGTTAGCAACTATCTTTATGAGCTATTGTGAGTCTCATCCTAACTGATTTTTTGGTCCTGTGCAAGTGACAGCTAACATTGCTTATTATCAAAAAATGCTAGTTAATATTTTAATTAATTTTTACCTCATTATGTAGTTTGCTTCCTCCTTCAAATTGTCCATGCTGTTAACACTACATTTTACATTACCTCTTGCCCAATGACCCTAAGCAGTCCCTGTTTATGGAGAAACTCTTTACCAATTGATTCCATAGGCTGTCTGAACATATTCACAGTATTTCTGTTCATAGTTGAATGTGCTGTCATTAGCCTGCTCTTTCTTCAAAGTAGACTAGCACTTAAGTAGCAAATGCAGTCTTTAATGCTTTAGTACATTTTTAACTTGTTTAACAGGTGGGTTTTTTTTCATAATTTATTCATGAAATATTAAAAAAAGTTCAGATCTACTTTTCCCTCCACCATTTAAGTTCGCTTTGCAGTCAGGCATGGGGAGTAGCAACGTGTTAAATATATGTAATTTTTAATAGATGATTCAATGGGATCTCCTTGTAGATGTTTGTGTTGTCCATTTCTTGTAAATCTTTGCATCCTTTAGAAAAGTGAGAGCCCGAACAGTATTGGACAAAGAAAAGGAGAGTCTCACCAGGGACCATCTTCAGCCCAGATACCCAGTATTACAATAACATGCAGCAGTGTCCAAGGAGTAGAGCTGCCTTCTAGATACAACTCTGGTTTCCTGTACCCTAAATCCAGCAGTCACAACCAGAACAAGAAGTCCAGCAGTTAAGTGAGTGATGCAAGCCAGAATATCACCTTAGCCAACAGCTCTGGAACAGCTGTGGACCGCTGAATCCAGAATACCTTCCTAGATTGGTCTGAAATGCTCCTACAAAGACACAGCACAAGACAAGCAAGGCTAAAAACATGAGGAGTGATCTTTTCAGCATCAGAACTCTCTCCAGCGGATCACATCTTGATCTGAGTCACACTGTAATTTTAATATTTCTTCTTTATGCAGCTCATGAAAAAATTTCTTTCATTTGGATTTTACTCTGCTCACATACATTCCCACCACTGTACAGACCTTACTTAGAAGCCTTCTAGGTTTACCCTGAGAGGGAAGGGAAATACGATATTCAAAACTGGCTTTGTTCACTTAGTGTATTAACTTCAAAGCTATTACAGGGCTAAAGCTGAGAAATTTGGGGGGGAAATGTACATTACTTCCTGAAGATGATTTCCTCATAATTGTGAAGTTTCTCAGCCAAATGTAAACTTAATTACACAGTCAGTGCTCCCTTCTCTCATTAATGACATGTTCTTCCCCATTTTCTTCTACAACCCAATGAAAGGCAATGTACTTTAGCAGTAATTTGAAGTCTCATATCTTTATTTTAATTTCTGAGACATGGAAAGAGAAAGGAGTAACACTTGAGGAAAAGGCTATGGTCCTTTCCATACTTAGCTTCTTTTCCAACAGTGGCTGAAGAGAAGATTTTAACCCATTCTCAGCTAACTTCCCCAGAGCTATAGGAGATTATTATGAAACTCCTTCTGACTTTCCTTTAGCAGGTTTCATGAGAAGAATGCAGAATACAAAGAAATGTTTGTACTGAAATGTCTTATGGGTAAGTCAATACATCTGCTTTCTGATGCTTCCAAGTTGTTTACCCTTTGATGTGCTTTTCTAAAGTAAATATTGGGAGGAGAAGGTTTAGTTCCCCAAAAATAGTTGTTCTAGAGATGTATGGAGTTCACATCATCCCCACTGTGGCATTTTCATTTTTCCCTTCTCTAAACAGCAGCATTTGCATAGCTGAGGGTTTTCTTCCACAGTGACTAAACCCACGAGATTGTACTTCCTTCCCCTGAAAGGAAAGGGAAAGACTTCTATCAATAGTGACCTTCAGCTTTTTCCTGGTGTCTCTTCTAGTGCATAAGAAGAAGTGAACAGAATTCATTTGCAATTCATAGCAGTCAGTCCAAAGTGGGGCTGAGCCCCAAAGAACAGGGCACAAAGAGCTATTGAAACAGTTCTTCCCCATAGGCCCTCCAGCAGTTCTCCCTTTGGTTGCAATAATGGAGGGAACCCAGCAAGGCATTATGTCCTAAGTAAATCAATTCTTCTCTATGTCACATCAGAAAAAGCCATAAAATCAATAAAAATGTAATGAGTTTATTATTTTGAGGGGAAAAATCAGTGGGTTCCAGAAGGTCTGGGGCATTGTTTTGAAATAAACTATTGGAAACTTAGGTCTGACTGAGGTTTATTAAAAGGAAGGTTATTAAAACTAAAAATGAAGGTGATAATGACCTCTGCAGCAGACAAATGTTAGATCACGAAAAAGTGAGGCATTCAGGCTGGTAATAAACTGCCAAAAAAACACACTGTTCAAAATCCAGAGTGTTTTTATGTAAATGAAATCATGGGCATCAGAGATGGGAGCTGTTACACTCTCTCCCTTCACCTACCACAACAGGATATTGTCTCTGTCAGCACAGAACAATATTAAATTGATAATATGTACAGCTAGCAATAAGAAGAAAGAAGAGAGAAAATATTTTCAAACAGGAAACATGTTCAAAGACATTCCTCAAGTCTAAGGAGTTTTATTATAACTTATTGCTGAGACTTTTAAAAATATTTAAAAGCATGAAACATGTAATTCTTTCTTTGTCATGAAGGCCATTGACACTACTAAAAGATGAGAAGAAACATTTGCAAATGCTGCCTGTTTGTGACCCACAGGTCACAAAAGACTGAACCTGTCAAGAAAATAGGTCTAACTCACATGTGCTGTTTGATGTGTTAACAAGGAGTGTATGATATGTGTCACTAATAGCCAGATCCCTTGCTCCAGTCATGATTTTGTTCCAAGCAGTATTCTTCAAGACTGCAGTCTACTGCATTCCCTTCCACTTTTAGAGGGTATAAAAAGAATACTTCCATGGCTAGAAGAGCTTTATGAATCCACAGCATGTTGTTCTCTGTCTCCTTCAACTCCAACATGTATTAGAGATTAGTTTGTATCTATAAAAAGAACTACAGCTGTTCATGCTCATCTACTTACAAGAGACTTGTAAAGCATATATTAATTAGGGAGAATTTGTATGTGAGCATTTCAAAACCCTTGTGTGTGCTCTCTGCGTAGCTAACAGCTTTGCCTTCCTTCACCTCTGCTGTGTCTATAAAAGTCATCCAGGGGAAAGCCTACAAAATTCATCTCATCTGAATATCTCTACATGTGGTTCATACTGTAACCCCTGCGGTATTGGGAATAAATCATTATTAGTTCATATTTCATCTCATCCCAGCAGATTTATTTGTGTCCTGTATCCTCCACTTGGCAGCCATTCTCTTGGTTTTGCTGTCTCTTTACACCCTTCAACACAGATGACTGATTGGATTAAAATAATTTAGGACTGAGATGCTTCACGTTTCACTTAAAGTCAACTGTACAGGCTGTTCTGCAGAGACTGCCTGTAGTTTACCATGCACTTGGACATGTTCCAGTGACTTGGAGTGTGACAGGACTAGGGCAAATCTGAGACACTTCCCTTTGGCCTTTTGTGCTCCAGCAGCTGTTCACAGAGCAGGCTGCTGGCAAAGGCAATGGCAAGTGGTGCTGGGAGTTAACACACAAGCTCTGCCCCTTCACAGGGGCACAAACTCAGGCTTGGGTCACCAGTGAAATTGTTTGGTCTGATCATTCAAGCAGTTCTGCAAAACTGCTGAGCAATTGGTCACTACTGCTGGACCTGCAAAGGACGTGCCAAGAGCCAGTGTAATGAAAGGCTGCTGTAAGCCAGACTGAAGGACTGCAAAGGCAGCAGCCACGTGTTGCCAATCTTTCCAATTTTCACATAAAACTGGGGTCTTACTCCCTCGGTCTTCCATGTTACAATCACATTCCATACTTTTGGACACTTTTTTCACACCCACCACTGAAGTAAAAAGTGTCATCATGGAATATGACATTGAGCATTGACATTTCACACATTCCCAAGTAAGACAGAATAGCAAACAGTATTTTCCTTGAAGTCATGAGAAAACCCACAGCAAACTTGACATTCAAAAGTAAACAAAGACACCTCCAATGCTTTTTTGGGTGTTTCTAGAGCCTTAGGGTGTAACACGGGTAAGTCACCACTCCCACATGTGCCCATTTTGCTCAGGGTGCTTGGTGCCATTTTCCCTCAGGCCATCCCAAGTGCTGCCATGTCCCCTCATCCTCTGATCCCTCGGTGAAAGGCACTGCCATCTCAGTAACTCTGAGGGCACCTATCTGTCTCTGCTGCTGAAACCACTCCTGAGA
This sequence comes from Trochalopteron elliotii, assembly GCA_024734555.1. Lineage (NCBI taxonomy): Eukaryota > Metazoa > Chordata > Aves > Passeriformes > Leiothrichidae > Trochalopteron > Trochalopteron elliotii. Next base: position 3,372,717 of record JANPWX010000054.1, read on the forward strand.
GAGGGCCCTTATCTGCAATGCAGTGTTATCAGACAATGGTATTTCAGTGGCTGGTAACAAGTATCTCTGTTTAAACACTTGTATTTGTAGCCTTGGAGTTGCTAATGTCATAGGTATGTTATAAATAGGTTTATATAAAAGCAGTCTTGAAACAAGTAAATAAATTCTTATTAGTGTCATTCTGAGCAACTTCATACATGAGCCACGATTCTGTACACTAAATGGTTACTGTGCCCTCCTTACCCCCTCGAATTTATAACCTAAATGCTCATTTTCAAACATGCAAACTTCACAGCTGACAAGATTTACAAGCTGTCCTATTTACTTCCCTTTTAAGGAAAACAGATTGAGCAGCTCTTCAGCATAAGCTTAATTAAGGCAGAAAAGTTTCTCCACAGCAAATCCAGCTTAACAGTCTGATACAAACCAGTTATAAAAATTTTGTTTGAGTTTTGTAGGAAAACACTTAGTTACAGCAGTTCTGGCAGCACCAGAGCTCTGCTGGAGACAAAGCAAGAATTCTATACACCCAGCTTGCAGAGCAAAGAAAATGCTACAAAGTCACATCAGTGTAGGAAAATGATCACTCACTGAATACAGAGATGTCAGAATCACATGATACTAGACTACAAAGACTCAGGGTGGTTGGTTTGCATATTACCCTACAAACTCTTATGGGAATGAAACTTTTGGGGTAAACAGTAGGACTACTCTAGTGGCTGTGAAAAAATGGGAGAGGATTCACCCTCCTTCAGAGTGAAATTTTCTTCCCTGCCCTTCTTTTTAAGGGGTTTTTTGCTTTATTTTGGTTTGGTTTTTTTGGAGGTGTTGCTTGTTAGTTTGTTTTTGTTTGGTTGGTCTTTGGCAGGGGGGACACTTAGGTTTGATTTTGGGTTTTGGGTTTTTTTGGTTGTTTTTCTCATTTGTTTTTGGGTTTTTTGCTTTTTAAACTTACACAAACACCTATATTTATATAGATTTCGTAATAAAGATATTTTCAATCACTTTCAGGAAAATCTTAACCAATCCTTGCCAAGCAGATTTTATACTGGAGAACCTTTTAAAGGCCCACTTTCATTTGGCTTACTGCAATCCATACTCAGTGATAATCCACCAGATCTATGCCTCAGAAGCACAGCAAAAATGGCCTAAGTAGGTCTTCTGATGCTGACTAACTTGGAGGACAGGTAGAATGTGTAACTTTATCAGGCTTGAGTCAAGCCTTAGGTATGGTGTAGAGCAGAGAGAGCTGCAGCTCTGGTTAAGCTGTGCCAGTGCACAGACATAAACTGAGAGTAAAGTCATCATGCACATAAAAAACGAAACATGACACCTATGTAAATAACTTGCTAAGGGGAAGTTTTGTGGGGCAGGTTATACCCACAGTGTAAAAGCAAAACCATTGCTCATTTCCCCCAACATTTACACTTCACTGTGACTTCCATAAGTGTACAAGAAGATAGTTTGGAAACAGACACAAAAATCTGAGACTACATCATTGTATAGCACACAGTCTCCAATGTAAAGTTTCATAGGGGACCGTTTCCTGAGTAGGCTGTGGGACACTTACAGGAATACTTAAAATTGCTACAATGTTTTCCACTGACTGAAAAATAAAAAGGAAAATCTATACCCTTCCACACAGTGCCATGCCTGAAAGGTTACAAAGAAAGTGACTATACCTCTAATGTAACAGCATTTCCTTCAAAAGCCTTAGTACTTCAAAAATGTAATAAACACACCCAGATGCACCCTTTGCTGTAAAACTGGTAAAACTGCTTTCTTATTAAGTTTTTCAGATGCCTAAAGTAATCATATGCATAAATACTGACACAACCCCTCAGGACACACAAGTGAAATGAAGGAGTTAAGGGTATGTTAGTTCAGTACTAAAAGTTGGTGAATTTATTTGCTGCTAATGCCATGGAACTTTACATTAATATTTTTTCTAAGTTTCAGATTTTTTAAAGCCAAGGTTAACACTGATAGGTCAGCTGAGTTGCAAATTTGATTTGATGTAGAAAGCAGCAAGCACTTTGGTATAGCAAACCCTTACCAAGAGGAGGAATGACAGTCCTGAAAAAATGAATAAAAGTTTGAATCAGAAGTTCAAGATTCTATTTTTTCTTTTTTCCATGTTTTCTGTGTGACCTTGGGAAAATTACCTGATCTTCTCAAATCTAAGTATTTCTGCCTGCGAAATAGAGATAATATGCTCTTCATCATCATGTAGCTACTCTCAACTAGCTTTTACAGTTTGTTCCAAGATTCACAACTGGACATAGAATTTATTCTTTCCATTTATTTTGTTCACATTTTCTTCCTTTACTGTACAATGATCAAAACATCTAAACTACACTATCACATATGAAAGACAAAGATTGTTACTGAAGGGGATAATGGATGCATAGGCATTTTTTTTCTCAACAGAAATAATTCACAGATGCCCACCACACAGACTTCAGTTGTTTTTTACAGGTAACATGAATGAAGTAGACTCAGGCATTTTATTGGTTAGTTATAACTAAGAAAAATACAAAGCATGCAATTGTGTACCTGTTTTTGATCAAAAGCCCTATATGAAATATAAAGGTTTCTCCCTTGAAGTGAGCAAAGTCAAACAGGTGGTAGAATAATTTTTAGGGTCTTCCGCTCTATTAATGGGACAGAAATTGTTCATGGAGGAAGGGAATTCTTGACCAGCAGTGTCATCCAGGGAACAAGGGTAACATAGACTGGGTGAAGCACTACAAAATCAAACCAACAAGATTTCCATAAACTTCTCTGATTGTTGCCTAGAATGAAAATCAGAAAACACTCTATGGTTTAGCCTGCTCTGAACATCAGATAGTTGCTTCTGCCCTGTCCAGACATGAGGTACACTTTCAGACCAACTTCTACTTTCATGCACAAAAGAGCTCCATTAATATCAAAGGATTTAAAATAGGGCAATTCACCAAAGCTTGAACTCCAAGAACTGTTAAGAATAAAGGGAGGCTCACCATGAAAGGAAGGAATGAAGAATAGGACTATACTCTTAAAAGCTTATAGAAGCATTTCTAGTGGCTGGAGCACATGGCAATTACCACAGCAAGCCAGAATCCCTAAGGTAACTGTCCAGAGCTGACCTGTGACTTCCAGGAAATCAGTTCTCATCAGTCCCAGCAGCATTAACACACACTGGACTGGTCATGGCTGTAAACACATAACTATGGAGTAGAACATATGACAATGTTTTCAGTAATGCTGCTTCCCTTATTTGTCCATATTAGATATGCTATGCAAGTTCACCTTTAAAGAAAAAGGAAACCAAGAAAGAGAGGTTTAAAAACAAACAAAGAAAAATTGGTTTTCTTTCTGAAAATAAGTTTCAGCTCTGAACTTAAAAGTTCTTTCCCAGTGTGACTGCTCACCTTCATCCTCTGTGCAGACTGCAGAAATCCTGCTTAGCTCAGTCCATATCTCTTAGAGATTCTTCTCACTTTCCCTATTTCCAGCAATGAGGGACCAATCGACTCTAGTCTAGTTAACCCACAGGGCCAGAGGGAAGGCCCTTGCTGACCTTTCCATGAAGATGCTATGAAACAGCTGTTTGGCCCCCCACTTCCCTTTCAAACCCTGATCTCTTGATCAGTCTCAGCTCCCTTCTACCTGCCAGGTCCTGCAGTTGAGCATTCCTTGACACTCATCCCATGGACAGTCCTGCTCTCAAGCCCTCCCAGCAGTATCACCATCTTCTTCCAATTTTTAGTAGTTCACACTTCTAGTACCCCCTTCCAAGCAGCCACAATGCCCTCAGGTGGCAAAACCAGCATTAATTAAACACAGCTCCCTCCTGGCTTTTAAAGGAACTATTTATGCTTCCACCTTAACATATAAACAGATGGAGTCTGGGCTTATAATAACCCTCCAACTGTGATTTAAAAATATGAATCCTTTTGATGCTGCTGTCCTCAGCTGAAGGTTCTCAGTAACAGAAGCACATGGCAGAACCCTTAAATGTGTATTGATACATCTTATTTGAAGTGCTATTATCCAGATGCACTTGTTAAAACTCACTTTCTGCTGCTGCTCACTGAAGTAAGAAGAAAACTTAATCTGATGAAGGACAGAGTTGGGGTAGTAGCATCAGGCAGATTGGTGGTTCATCACATTCACTGCATGGATTCCTTTTGAAAATCATTCCCCTGAAAAAGAAAAAGCCACACCAGCCTTTCAGGTTCAGGATCATTATGTTCAGTCAGATGAGAAGTAAGTTTCACACAGAAAGAGCTGCTCTCTTTAGGCACTGTATGCTGCCTGAAAAAAAACATACTGGTTTTTTTCACCTGAAGGAATTAAAACCATGTAAATTCCATGAAACATGATGTGAAACTCCATTTCAATAAATCACAGCCACTTTAATTCTTGTTTTACCCCACACTGTGATGGTAGACTACGACCAAGGTAAAAGAAGCAAATAAGAAAACATAAATCAGAATACCCATTAGCACTGCATCAAAATAAGCGGATTGCAAATAAATTAGGGACTCCAAAAATGTTGGAAAACAGTAACTTCATATGAAACAGGCATCTTCTCTTTCTGTTTGTGGGCCAAAAAAGGAACTCAGAATTACCATCTTGTGTCAAATTTCTCCTTGCTCCTTTCACTGAATCCTTGATTTTCCTCACATGCAGGAACCAGACCATAATGATTCCAGGGACAGGGCTAAGGAGGCCACAGCATGTGTTACAGAGCTGCAGCTTGCAGCTTCCCTTCACTGTGCTGTTTCCTGAAATAGAAAGAGTCCCATCACAGCTGAACCTGCTCCATTTTCACTGGGTCACAGTACAAAGACAATTGCTTCTTAGAGAAGTTCATGAACATGGCAACAGTGTGAGCTGCCTGAATTCCAGCTTTTCAAAATAAAATTTCTGCAGGAGTTTTCAAAATAACACAGCTGACTGTCCAGCATCACTGGAAGGCACTTCTGGAAAACCCAGGATTTGGGGTACAGGATCAGGGCATTTCTTTAGCCAAAAGATGGTCAAGACCAGATGTCATACCAGAACAGCCAAACAAGTAGGAATGGCACTTTACCAGTAAAGACTTACAGCAAAAGGATCCAGAGAATTCAGCCATACAAGGTGGATCCTGATGGGAATTGGGTTTCACATCCCCTACTTAAGGGGAATTCTCTGAACAGAAAATCATGGTAATTAAACAACTTCATGGGGACTGTAAATCAGCTCTGAATTTTTCAGTTAAAAACCAAAACGTCCAGTGGCAATAAAGAAACATCCTGTACTAAGCACTTTGTGTCTTTGGGACAACTTGCTTAAGATTTTCACAATACTAGTATTTATCTCCAGTTTTGGATCTCAGGACTGGGGACAGAGATTTGAAAAAGGATTCTAGTGGTCCAAAGGACATTCAATTGAACTTCAACAACTGAAAATCTTTGGAAGTCCCAAATGCAACACTCACAGCTATTATATATTAAGAGCAAATTACACCAAACTGCACTCAAAATGTTGGTTGATTTGACAAGTCAAGAGGATCCCATAATGTTTCTGTTTCAACATGTGACTAACTTGCAGGCACTTGTCTTTCTCTGCTTCCTCCTTCCAAGAGCTAGTGGCTTTGTTCCAGCAGAATTATTTGACTTCAGTAAAATTTGCCTGTTACCAGTTTACTTGATCTAAACTTGAAAGAGCTCATAAGAAGAAAAAAGCTCATCACTGAAACTTTTATTCTGTTCCCTCTATAACTTATATCCAGAATGTAAAGGAAAGGGCTGACAAACAAAATAATAAAAATGGAATAAAGAATAAGACATTCCTGTTGACTTGTCTGGGAACTCTATTCTTGTTAACTCATGCACTGTTCTAAACAATGGAGGAATTGAAACAGGTTATTTACACAATAGGAACCTGAATTTGTATCCCATTTGCCCTCCCCTAGCCCACTGAAACTCAGCTGGAAAGCTTGTCTGACCCTAAACAAACTTTGAATTACTGAAACTGTTAATAAAGCTACAAAATAAATTTATTTTATTTGTTGTGATTGCACAGATATGGTCTAGAACATTTTCTTTGACACGGTGTGCCTTTCTCTATTAGTCCTTCACTCTGCTTACTGCATGAAAACATTGCGCAAGGACAGAGCTGGTTGCTCAGTTAGTGTCTAGTGAGTTGTGTATTTAGCATCTGACCATCAAGATATTCTTGATCTTTCTTCAAGGCTGGGCACTGAGATGTTACCCTTTGAAGAAAAACATAGACCACCACTCAGGCTCCAGCAGCAGCTAAGTTAAACTTAGCTCAGTTTCCTCAGCAAAGTTTATCCCAGTTTTCAGAGGTCCCAATGAAAACTACTTCAATAAATCAATGGGCTCAACTGAAAAATCATCAGCTCAGGGCACCAAGTAATCAAACTGAACAAGACTGCTACTCAGCTGACACTGCTTTGTGCTAGGCATCAAAGAGATTTCTGAGTCACAGTAGGGCATTAACTCTTTCTGTGTGTTGGGCAATTCAGTTTAATGCAGTACCCAAGATTATCTGTACAAAGTCATATCATTTACTCTTGCAGTGCTGCAAGGCAAATTCAGGAAGGTTTTGCATACTAAAGCAGAAGATTAACAGTGCCTGTTGTAAGAAAGATGCAATAATGGATTAATCAATCTTCAACAGAGGGATGCAGAGAAATACCAAGGAAACAAGTGGGAAGTGATTCACCTTTCCCTTTATACAAAGAGCCTGCATTTACAGCTGGGTACTTACAGTTAAACACTGAGTTAGAATTAAGAAGACAAAATTTATTTAGCCAAACTAACTGAAAATATTAAATTTTAAGAGACTTCCAGCTTTTCTTCTATCTAAAATCAGTGCACATTCATGCTGATATTTTGGGGCCAGATTAGCCCAAATCTAGCATGAAAGTGGTGAGGGTTATAAGTCAAGCAGCATTTCTGGGGTACATCCTGCTGACAGTCCCTCTTGAATTATCTACTGCCATAACTCTGTTTTCATCCTGTACCAGGAATGTTATGCTAATAATATAACCCAGGGAAATGACAAGAACAGTCCAAGGAGGTTATCATGTGGGCAGCCTTCCTTTTTATGTTTGAGCAACACTCTAGAATTGACATTCACAATGTTCTATTGAAATATATGTAACAGCTTCACACTTCCATTATTTTCTTTGCGTGTTTGTTTGCTCTTATATGTGAGCAACACCAGGAAGCCTGCAAATTCATTAAGGTAGGACTGGAAATGGGAATGATAAATCTCTATCTTACAAGGATAAAGTTACTGAAGTAGAGTCACTAAAAATATGATCCTCATCTGAGCTGTGCTTGCTACATGTTCCTAAGATTTTCTGTAAAATTTCTGCAAAACAAAATAATTTTGGACATCCAAAGTATTAGATTCCTTTGGCAGCTTTTTTGCCAATGCCAGAACACAATAGCACATGAATCAGACTGTTAACTGGACATATCTATAGCCCTATTTTTAAAGAAATTACTCCTAGTCTTTTGTCAGAAGGGAAGTGAAAACAGTGAGTTGTTTTGTAAATTTCCCATTTATTTGCCAGTGACAGAAGGAACAATCCACTGACTCTCCTGCCCCCTCACACAGCATGTGCAAAGGACTGGGAAAATCAGAGCTGCTAAGCAATCACAAATGGAACAGCCTCATTTACTGGAGCTGTTACAGTTTGGGTAAATGACAGTGCAAATGCAGGCCAGGTCTGCACTCCTCTGAACATCAGCACTTCTGTCTGAACACTCACATCAGTGTTGCCACAGAGAAGTAACAGCTACACAGCCCATCCAAACCAAAGGCAGTATCTTCTTCCCAGTTACTTGTTCCTCAGTAGGGCCTCCAGAAAGCCACACTCATCACTAGTTTATTTCTGAACTCAGATCCCCTTCAGCTGGGCAGGGAGTGAGACGAGACGTCAAAAGCATTATCCCAGGAGAAAGCACATCCATACTTTGTGCTGCAGTGTCTGCACTTGATAATTTCCCTAATAACACCATTGCTGAGGAGCCCCTCACTACCTGAGGAGGCCAGACTTGTTGGGTAGCAGTCATTCTTTTAAGTTTCCATGTGTGGTGGTTGCAACTTCATTTTAAAACTACTGCAAATAAAATGTGCAGAAAGCTTACTAAAGTACCTGATAAATGTAATGAAACCATACTGCAGAAAATTATGAAAAATGAGGGGCCTATTTACAAGGAAAACAATGTTTCTGAGACTGATCTGAGGCTGAATAGCTGACGAAACAGTTTGAGAAATCAGACTGTGATTAGAAGAAAGGATAAAAGACCAGGAGAAAGACTTGCAGAAAATTAGCCCTTGACAGAACTATCTGAATTTTCCAGTAAAGGAAATTGTCCAGGCTGGAATGAAACTCATGGGTCAAAAGCAAATCACACTGAGCGAGTCACTGAGGAAAATGGACAGCTAAATGTGTCAGTAAGCTACTTTCCAGAAAACAAATAGGATTGTTTGCACAACATGGCCTAGCCAGTGTAATCCCAGTGCTCAGCTTTTCATACTACATGGTGACCCCAAAGGTGTTTCAGGGAACTATTCCAAGGCCATTGGTAGGTAAGCAACATTTTTCTGAAACATCATTTAAAATATGAGTTCAATACTGTCACTAGTGCTTTCTAGAAAAACGGGACAGAGGATTTGTCCCTCCAAATGACAGGCACAAGTTTCTGGGAACAAGCCTGCAGGCTCTTTTAGAGAGTGGTGAGCAGATATAGCTGCCTTACTTTCATGTTCCCCAGCCCTGAGTGAGCTATGGAGAAATACACAAGCTAGTGTATTTCATCCCGTTTCAAACAAAAACAAAGTCTGAAGCAAAACTGATCTACCCCTCATCGGAATAGGATTATTGGCCCATTCCCAGTCATTCTGGCTGATACTTTTACCAGGGAGCAGAAAATCAGGTTATTGAAGGCCTTGGAAAGGCTCAGGTATAAGTCCTTAAATCTAAATATGGGCGGTTTTATTACACATCTAAGAGAACATCGTGAAATAAATATAATTTCCCACCATCTGGATCATGTTTGCCAGCCTAAATCACCAAGTATGCTACTTTACGAGGTTGCTCACCTCATCACAAGATGCAAAATGTTTCCTTTGGGGATATAAGCCAACTTGTCAGTGGAATATTTTTGCAACTACCATAAATTCACAATCCATATGAATATGAATTTTGGCCAAATGTAAATTCAGAAATAATTTTTTCCTGGGCTTGTCTGTGCTTCCTGTATACTGGACCAAAAGAGGAATCAGTACTAGAAGTGTAAAGAGACTTGAGGTTCCATAAGACAAGAAACACCAAACTTGAACTGCGACCCTTTTAAGTAGGCTGAAGCTGAGAAACTTCTCAAAAGTGCTGCGTATTTCAGCGATTGCACTGCTGTGTTTACCCCGGCCCGGGCGGCGCTCTCGGCCCCTCAGCGCGGGCGTTTCGCCCCGGGCCCGGCCCTGTCCCTGGTGCTGACCGGGCGCGGCCTCTCGGCACCGCAGCGAAGCCAGCGCGGGGCCGCCGGCCCGGGGCCTGCCCAGCCCGGGGAATTCTCGCTCCTGGGCAAATCCCACGGGGCTCCGAAGCCACGGGGCACCGCACGCCTTTCCAGAGGCTCAACGCTCGGGAACAGGCTTTTCCTTTTTTTAATTTTTAACAAACTCATAAAGCAGCCGCTCTGTCATTGCACTGAGAAAACAGCTGAGTTTCTGCAGGCTGCTTTGGGGAGCATAACATAGAAACCCAAAAGAGCAAACCAAACAGAACTGCCGAATGGAGGGATGTGTGGAGCGGGCTGGCTGGTCCTTGACAGCACTCAGCAGGACCATGTGAAAGCACCACAAAGCTCAGTCTCTTAAATCATCTCAGCATCAGTATCCTGGTGGACAATCAAATTGTTCGTTCTACATTTTTTTGTCTTCCAAACCCTTTGTCTCCTCTCGGGACGTCGTTTTAACTTTTCCTTCTAACTAAAACAACCATTGCTTATCAACACCAGTGAATCAGTGGAGGAAAACAACCTCGCTGCCACTTTTCCTACGGGTCAGTGAATGCAACCACCCTTCTCACTCGTGTTCCAGCGGCGAGCAAAGGGGCTGAAGGCGGCAGGCGGTGAGAGAAGGGGCTGAAGGCTGAGGGCTCCAAGCCAGCAAAGCACTAACGCACAAAGCTCAAGAGCTTTTGCTGAACTTGGGCAGGACAGCAGCCCCTCCCGGCCGCCCTCGCCGCCTTCCAGAGCGTTCCCGGTCCCACCCGCGGGGCCAGCCCCCCCGCTCCCGCCGCCATTTCATCCCTCGCATCCTTCCCTGAGGGCTCAGACGCGGAACGCCCGCCCCCCGGGATACCTGCTGCCCCGGCGCTCGGCCGAACCGCTCCCCACAGCTCTGTGTCACCTTCCCGCTCTGCCACCGCGGCCCCGAGGTGATCTCGGCCCAAACTCGGATATTTACACACCGCCGGCAGCGCCTTCCTCGCGGATCGGTCCCTGCGCCACCGCCTGAGGCAAATCCCCTCCCGCGCCGCCTCGCCCGCCCAGCGCCCCCTCGCGGCGGGACGGGGAGC
>JANPWX010000054.1:3383710-3444057 GCA_024734555.1 Trochalopteron elliotii
GTGAGTAGGCGAGGCTGAAGTGTAACTTTTGGGAGGCTGCTTAGTTATCTTGCACCCTTGTGGGTGTAGGCGCACCGCTACATCAGCGTGCTGTGGTGATCCCTGAGGAATGTGCGATGGCCAGATTACACTGACAGGATCCTTCTCGTAAGGCTCCTTGTGCGCTCCCTGCGCTGTGCCAGACCTCGGGCTGTCAGGGGGCAAAGCCTGCGCTCTGAGAGGTCCTGTGTCCTCGATGTCAGAGCTCAGCCCCTGGTCTGTGTGGAGCTGGCGGTCTTTGGGTTTGTTCGGATTTTTTTCGTTCACTGTTTTCTCTTTCCTAAGGCCAAATAGTCGATTAGGTTCTCCTGCAGCAAGGCACAGATTGCACTAGTCACAGGATTGCTGTAAACTTTCCTGGTTTCAGCCCAGAGTTGGAGAACAACGAGAACAACCATGCAGACTTCTTTTTCTGCCTCAAGTACACGTATTAGAAACTGAGCCCTGTGTTTTGATCCAGTTTGCTGCTCTTGACTCATTTTCTCACCTAAAGTTGGTAACCTAACCGCTGTGGTTATGTTTATAAACAGTGCATAGTTAAAACAACAGGTGTTTAGGTGCTCTTTCCCTTAAAAGAAGACATTTTCTTGTCATGGCAAGGTGAGTGCCATAGAAGTGTTAAGTATTACATAGTGGAGTGAGTGTCTTTTAAAACGGTGACTGAAAGCTGGTAAGATGATAGGTTAATAGGATACGCTTAAGTCTTTGCAAAGTCTGGAGAGGTGTCTTCCCCTTCCCTTTCATGGTGAATCTGTCTCTCCACATGTTTACAGTTTAACGCAGTTACCAAAAAATCTTCATGTCTTTTAAAGTTTAATTCTGACCAAACTGTGTTGTATACCAAACCTTTTATGGTAGTGAAAGGAGGTTGGTGCAGGAAAAAAAAGGCCATGCAGTAAAATGAAATACCGGGTTTTTTTGTAAAGGTTAAAATAGTTATGGCGAAGGATCTAGAGGGAGGGGTGGTAAATAGCAAATTAGTTTTGTTGGTAAAGAGATACTGACAGCAGCAAGCAGCCAAACAGGAAACATTTGAGCTGCATTTCTGAAGGCATTTCATTATAGAGAAGGAAGATAAGATTCTATCGTTATATTGCTCTAGCATATCTGCCCAGCATTATCAGCTTTTTCTGGAACCCACAAAGCACAGTCTTAGTAAGGTCTTGACAAAGCAGAATGTGGTGAAGCCAAGTGTGATAGAAAATATAGTGGCTTGAGAAAGATCAAGAATTGGGACAACTTGATAAAGGGGCTACATGGCACTTAGAAATCCTAAGGTCTGTGAGAATTGAAGGATTTTAAATAAATAGGTGAAACAAAGCTATACATGGAAGTACAAGTAGGATTAGCTCAACTTAGTTCAGTGTTCAGCAAGGAAAGGAGATCGCAATGAGCTCTTTTGCAGAATAGTCTTACTTTGGAACGAAGTATTTATTGAACTTGTGGGGGAAAATATCTTTGCTCTTGGTCATTAATTTTATATTCAGTTTGCCACTGGCAAGGTAGGAATTGGGAGCTAAAATATTTTTCCATCTCTAATGTGTCAATTTCAAATTCCTTAGCACTGCTTAGCTAATATATAGTAAATATGTGCTATTTCACCCTGTGGATGACAATGGGGATCAGTCCCCAAATACAGCTGTTGATTTTATGTGAAATGTACTTAACATTGGGTTGATTCAAAACTTGGGAAGACCCAAGGATTGCATCTATTGGACAACTGGTTCAGAGCTTGGGTTTTCTTTGTGCATGTGTCTAGTGAGTCGTTTTTTGAAAGGTTCCATTCACCTTGCTTTCCCACTGTTCTGAAGGATTGTAGATAATTGTGCTGGGGACAGTGCAGGAATCCATGGAATAAAAAGGGCATGTTTCTCATATAGCTGAGTGCTGCCTTCTTGTACTGCCACTTCCTCAGGTGAGGGAGACTGAAAGAAAGACAATCTTTTTGCCTGGTTTTGTATTTTTTTTAAAAGGATTGTCTATCCAGCTTGTTGAACATCTTTCTATTAAAGATGATAGTTTATTTATGTGCGGCACAAATCTTTCACTTGCCTAAACACAAAACATTGAAACCATGACCTTGTATGCATCTTTTTATTTGCCAGAGATTCCTAGCCTGTTGCAGCTCAGAAGTCAAACTCTCTAGCAATCCACTTCTGAAATCCTTGATGATCCAAATGATACAACCTTGTTGCTGCAGTAACGGTAATTCAAGTCTCCCCTGTGCGTGCATCTACCACAGCATCTAAAATATAACCCCTGACTAATGTGGCCAGCTTTGTGAAGTAGTTGCAGCTTTAACAATTGGAATTTCCATGACTTGTTTCCTTCCACCTTAATTTAGCATTGACACAAGTGGCTTTTATTTCATTCACTTAATGTCTGTGCACTCCCGAGCACGCAGTTGTGGCTCTCCCAGAGTCAGCTCACTGTAATACACACATGGTCTCCAGCACGTGTGAATTGTTTCCGCTGGTGTGACATCTCTCCTGGGCTGGTGGAAGGACAGCTCTGCTGGGGCTCACAGGCTTTTGCTGGAGATGGTGGCACTCTCCTCTGCCTGGTACCCATCCAGCTTCCTCACAACTGTTCCCATCAGTCAGCTGGGAATAGCTTGGGGCAGGAGGGGGGGGTGCCTGGGGAGCTCTGGACAATCCTCTGATTTGGTATGTGTAGAGAAAATGTCACCCTGCTCCTGGAATATGTTTTTTTGTTTAAATGTCACTCCTTACATCAGTGACCTCATCTGACTCAGCACTCAGCATAGCTTCTCTCTGAAGGGAGGGAGCTTTAAGCAAGTCATGGATTTTGACATAGCCAGAGAATGTAGGGAAGAAGGCACACCATGAGAAACAAAATACTATTATCTGAGCAAACAAAAATTATTTTGGAAACAGACTAGCAGGCAATTATGTAAAGCAACTTAAAACCTAATCTAAACATCACAAGCCCCTGAAAAACAAGGAAATTGCCAGTTCTGTACACACAGTTTATTTCAGCCTCTGGTTTCCCAGAATGTTTTGCTGAGGTTTGTGCTGGTAGCCATGGTGGCACTGTACCTGCTGCACTGATGTCTCACCTTTGAAATCAGGGCAGGGCTGAAACAGCCATCTGGGTGGATCAACAGCTTTCTTATTTAGAGGCTGATTGTACTGAAAGTCTGTAGAAGGTGAGACCTGTGCTAAGCGTGTCCCTAACAAATGATGCTGTGACTACAGCATGAGCTTCTGTAGCATTTTAACTTCATTACTAGGAGCAGAGCTTTCTTCAGGCAGGCAGAGGGGATACAGACACAGGAGAGAGGCTTGGAGAGAGAAAACTGGAGAATATTCTTTCTCCAAATTGCACCTGGTAGGGCTAGTGCAGACACATGAAAGAGCTGTGGTCCTGATGTGTTGAAGGGAAATGCTGGCCAGGATGCTGGCATATCCTCTACACTTTCCTTTTAAAAATGCCAAGCTATGCTGAACATTTGTGCAGGCATGGACAGAAACCAAAGGAGTAGGAACAAGTGACCTCAGTTTAACATTTCATTCAAATGACAGAGCCCCGAATGCGATGCCCGCTCTGGTTTCTTAGCTCACCACTCAGCCTGAGGGATCTCTGGGTTCCTTTTGGATGGCCTGATAAGCAAATGGCATGTTAGAGATGTGAAAGTAGGACAGAAGCACAGAGTGTTTGATTAAACAACATCTCTGTTTCTTAGTGTTTAGCTCTGTCCAGTTTGTTTGTGGTTTTATTCTGTTCTGAGTTTTGCTTCCACCCCTTTTCTGTCATTCACACAAATGACTGAAGATTTGGGTATGGGAAGGTAACATGCACAGAATTCACAGTCCATGAAACTGTGGTCTTCTAATACTTATTTATGTGATACTGTCTTTAGTAGTTAAGCAATGACACATTGTTTATCTTATTCCTGGTTTTATTCTGTTCTCCTGAACTCTTAAAATGGAGTCAAGAAAGGCCACTAAAACCAGCAGTGAATTCCTAGAAAAAATAAAAGGAAAAGTACAATGAGAATATACCTTCAAACTTTTATGTGGCTTTCTAAAAAAAAAAAAAAATAAAAAATAGTACTAGATAAACTGGCAGGCCAGGAAACGCTGCCATTTTAAGTTCAGCAAGTCAGTTTTGCCTCTCCTCAAAGTAATCCAAACATCAGTGGTTCTGGACTCACAGAGAGCAGGTTATAAATGCTCTTAATGTAAATGTACCTTTGAGGTATTTGTGAGAAATCAAAACCCTGCTTTATTCTCAAGCTGTATCTTGCTATTTGCTTTTATTTTGGTTGGGGCCAGTTCCACTGGCTTAGTGTAACTTTTATTTAAATGTGTGACTTGCTGTGGTTTAATGTGGACCTCTGGCTAAAACAGGGGGTTATATGATTTGGTCTAGTGCTTATGCAGGGATTAATTATTCCCTTGTACAAAGGGCTTTTCTGGCACTGTGGATGCTAGACAGAAGCTTTTATTGCTTCATGGTTTTGAAAAATGATCGACCATCTCCTTAGACAAAGGCTGAGTTCCTGGTAGTGTTTGCTCTCTGCTGTTTTGTCATCAGATATTTATCATGTTTTAAGGTAAGTGTATTGGCAGGGTGACCCATTATCAATGTTCAAGCTGAGCTGCCTCACTCAAGTGCATTGTGTGAGTTTGCTTGTCTGTTTGATTATCAAAGTAGAATCCATGTCTGGGGGACTTTTTTCCCCCTTTTTAAAATATAATGGCAATTTCTTTCTAACCAGAGGATAAAGGAGGATAAATGCTGCGAAGATACAAAAGAGGGGTTCTGGAGGTCCTACACAAATTAATGATTTAAAAGGGGTGAGCGTTATTTAATGTTTGTAGCTTTACCCTGAGAGCAGAAACTTTTTGTTTATATCTGTAGTTCTGCCAACAGCTTCTTCTTACCCTCATGCCCTCTGTATTTTAGTAATTTCCAATCTAAGGCAGAAATGCTATCCAACATTACTGAACAAGGCTTATAGTTTAATGGAACTCATAAGAACTGGAATGTAAGCTATGAAAAAATCAAGGAATTAATTAAGGAAGCGGTTAGCTAACTATTTGTATTCTTAGCCTTTCATTCAAGTGTCACACCTTTAGAAGACTTGTATTGAAAGATGAAACAGGTATGTAGTGAAACTGTGCTTTTGTCACAGAAATTGAATGCTGATTAGAAGTATCTCATGATAAATCTTTCTGCATTCAGGAATAATAAATGTTAATTTTTCCTAAAGGGTTGTGGAACCAAGAACTAAACATGAAGTTGTGGGATTTTTTTTTTTTTTGATGATGCTAAATACATGTAGTATATCCTTTTTTCAGTTTAACAAAGCATTGCAAAAGAAGCTTGACACTCCTTGGTGTCTTTCCTGCTACATGTGGAAAGATCTGTATAGAAAGAACCTGTATTATATGTCACAGTGCAGGATACCTATGTGCTGAAGCAGAATTTAAAAATGGCTTTGTAGTTGTTAACAGGTTAGTGAAGAGACTTTGGTGTTTGGGATTTTTGAATGGGATTTTGTTTGCTTGTTTTATTGAAACATGTGTTTTGTCCATAAAGTAACTGAGCAGCATGAGGGGCTTGTGGAGCCTAGAAAGATCTGTCCCCTTCCCTGGGGACTATATTAGACCTCTGAGTCATGAAGTCTTTGCATAGTAGGTGTCTGGTTACAAACCTTTTATGGGCCCTACTCAGCTGGGATATCAGCATCTGCATTATAGCTCCCATCTATTCTTAGGTGGTATCAGAGCACGACTGAACAGGCAAGGCAGAGAGAGAATTGCTTTCGTTATGTAAAACTCTTCCCTGTCCTCAGTCTGTTTTTTCACACTTTTCTCTGTCTGCCCCGTCCCTCTGTCCTGCAGTGCCCTGTTGCTGCCTGTGAGAGCCGTACAGCATGGCTTACAGTGTGACTCTGAATGGACCTGGACCCTGGGGCTTCCGACTGCAAGGGGGCAAGGACTTCAACATGCCCTTGACCATCTCCAGAGTAAGTGTGCAAAAATTCCTTGTTGAGCTTGTTTGGGTTGGAGTGTGGCAGTCATGTGTACACTTTGACCTGGCCTAGTAGAATTGAGATCTTTGCACCTAGGTGTGAATAAAGAGAATATAATGTGACCTGGAAATGTACCAGTTCGACGTACAACCTGGCATTGCTAATGCCTCGGGAAGACAGTTCTGGTTAGTATATTTTTATGGATGGTGATACTGTCTCTTTTAAGTAAGCTTCCAGTTCTATTCTGTACAGGGTTGTATCTTTTTCTGCTGATAGGAGCCTCACTGGTGCAATTTGGGGGGAAGGGAGTAGAACAACTCTGAATGGGAATACAGAATTTTATTTCTAGAAAATAAACATGTAACTGCTTGTAAATATGTGAAGTCAGGTGTTAAAACTGAACAAAGACAGGGATGTGTCCCCTCTTGTGGTGGGGTGCAGTAGTTGGATAAAAATTAGACATGTCAAGCAGAAGATTCAGTAGTACTTAAAATACTGTCTTAAATTATGCAGAAGCCTTCCATTTGCAGCTGACAAACAGCATGGATTTAATAATTAATTACCTGGTGTATCTGTCAATTACAGCCATATATCTCCTAGATGCCTTTTTCTTTTCTCTTCCCCTTGAAGCATTATTTTAAGATGTTGTGATTCAGTACTCCTATTACCTGAATTAGCTCAGTTTCTTAAATGTTTTTAACATTGGATGGTTTTCAGGAAGTTTGTTTCTCTTACCTACTTTTCTCTTATAAGATGGTTCTGTGTGATTTCTGGTAGCTCCCTTCTTTTCTTCTTGTTTCTGACAGTCTCAAATCTGCTCCAAAATGTTCAGATCTTTCTAGGGAGGTCTTGGTTCCTCCACAAATGACCTGCAGAAGGCTTATTTTGCAGTACAGTGACAAGAGAGGTTACTTACATAACGGTATGTAAGAGAAATACCAGAATGATTTAATCAGACAAACAAGCAGAATGCAAATAAAAGGTCTGCTCCACTGCAAATATACTAATGAAAAAAAGCCACCTGCACTGTTTTTAAAACTGTGTTGATTTTTTCATAATGAAAAAATACAGTCTGTTAAGTTGTGGGTACAAAATGATTCAAAGTCAGTTGGTAAGCTTCTGAAATCTTAGCTGTGCTATTTCATATTCATCCTGTGAAACTGTATTATCTGATCTCCCTTGTTCTTATGCACATTATCCCTTTCTTGGAAGACAGAGCCACATTTACCTTAATACTAAGGCCTATGATGATGAGACGTACTTTTCATAACTCCTTTGGTAGCATAGTAATTGCAGAGAAGGCTGTTCTGGCAGTGTTATCAAAAGCAAACAAGCAAAAGACACCCTAAAATACCCCCATCCACAAAAACAAATTCCCTTCATAAACTCAGATTAATTTTTGTCCTGTAAATAATGTTGGTATTTCTTTTCTCATCCCACCCAAGGTAAGTACAGAGAGGTGGCATCATATTTTTGTAGGCATTTTCATTATGCTTTGCAGCCTTCACTGTGTGGTATTGATTATTTTCTTACAACTCATTCAGCCATACCGAGAGTGTCAGCCATGGGCCAGGGCTGTAGCCCTTGCACTGTATATGACACAATCTGTAATGAAAAGCCAATTGTTTCCCAAAGAGCTCATTGTCTCAGATTGTAATCTGTGAAAGTGTAAACACTATGCCCAAAGGCTGTATGATTCTCATGGGGCTTTTGAGAGCATATGAGGAGCAGAAGTGAAACTGCAACACTTTGAATTCCCAGAGGTGTGGAGGAATTAGCTCTTCACACAGCTGACTGCATTTTCAGCCATAGCAGTGTCAGAAAGCACTGTTAAATGGTTTTTAACTCCTTCCCAATGAGGCCCACTTTTTAGCTGGAACTACAGCTTTGGGATGTGATTGGATTTTAGAGCCTGTCTTATGAGGGCAGAAGCAGACATACAGGAATTAACATAGCCACTTTCAGGGGGAGCTGGGATAGTTATGCCTGCTGGTTGTGATGTTTTTAATTGGAACACAGTGTAATACATGGCTTTTGATGATAATCTGTTTTTTTCTTTATCATCACATATCTCCAAAGAGATCAGAAATTGCAGTCATAAGTGAGTTGACCTATGAACTCAGCCTTAGCTGCAGTCTTATTGTGGTGGGAAAAAGGAAGCTGTACTTACATTTTTAAGATATTCCTTGTGGGGAGGAGAGGAGAGAAGATAACTGTGAGGAACATCTCCTTCTTGGAAAGGGCACACAGCTCTAAATGTTGCTAGCTGATGCTGTACACCTATTTATGGGCTGGTTTTGATCCACTGTTGCCCTGAGATGAGATTAGACTTACTATGTGCAAGATGAGCCCTAAACTCCAAATACTTCAACTTAAAGAACATTATAATTGCTTTTAATATCAGATGTGCCATGGCCCTTTTGGCTACATGTGCTCAGTGCCCTTCTAAGCCTGCAGGCTGGGTTTGCATGCAGACATGTTCATTGTGCTCTGACTGCCCCCAATGAATTAGGCTGTCTATGGGCCATAGAGAACAAAAAGATTCCTCCTTTCTCATGAAGGCTCTGTGCTCTTCTGTCATGCTGCAAGAGCACTGCCTCTAAGCTCTTGAGAAAGATGATGGAAAGTGTCTAACCCAGCAGGGTTGTTCATCCCATCTATAATATTAGACCAACATGTTCCCCAGCACCCTCCTGAAAGAGGACACCAGTATTGTGCCATTATGAAGCTAGCCCATGCATAGACATAAGGTGGGTGCCTGTTGACCTGCACTATGTCAACCAGCTCTATACAATTCCCACTTACCTCACACTTTACCTGGAGAGCAGGGGAGAAATCCTGAAGGTCTTTGAAACCTGCTGAGAAAAGCACAATACAGGATTGTGGGGTTACTAATGCTTCTGTTGAGGAAAGATGCTTTTAACACAGTGGATGAGGAAGGGAATTACTTAGACCTGTTTGGCCTGACAGTTCACTTCTAAAGAAATCTTTCAAATGCTGTCTGAGACACTGTATTTTCTTCCATTCAGGTAGGCCCAGGTGACCAGCTCATTGCTAAATAGTCAACAGCATAATGCACAGGAGTCACAGTCAGTCAGCTGGGTGACAGGTGAAGATGTGTTCCCCTGAAATGGATTGTTCTGCTTATCTGTTCTTCATCTAAAAATAAATGCCTGACTAACATACAGGGTGGGAAGAAGAAAACAGGAGACAGAAACAAACAGGGAAGAGTTAAGGTCACTCTGCAGTTTTCACACTCCTTTAACAATAGCATTGGGAAATCATCTGTAAACTATTTGTCCAGTCCCCACCCTGCAGACCATCCTACCCACTACAAAAATTCAGTCATGAGATGTCAGATTCTGTTTTGAGATGTCAAATTCTGTCATGAGATGTCATGAGCAGGTAGCAGACGTAGGAAAACAGTATTGACAGGCTTAGTAAAGCTGAGCATCTGTCAGCCCTGCTGAAATGAGTGAGACTTGCAGGTTGTTGGCAGTGCTAGGCGCTGTCACCAGTGGCGTGATCATATACATAAATCTGGTCTTTCCAAATTGACGTGGGCAGCAAAGCTGTTTATTTCCTCCTGCTGCTTGAACTGTCTGGAAGCAAGCAGAATTCATTAATTTTATAGGCCTAATCCTCTGTAAGAAGGCTTTTGGACATAGTTAATTATCTAAGTGCTCGGTTGCCAATGTTACCCAAGATGGTACAATTGTACGTGGTTGGATGCAAGAACAGAACATCTTCATATAATTCTGAATCTTTATTTCTGACCAGTAAACTTTTCCAGTGAGACAGGCTGGCTTGCAAGTGATGAAGGTGTGAAGGAGCTATCGTTATCTGAGGTAGTAGAAATATTATTTAAATCACTGTGGTAACTCAGGACTGGTATATTCACTCTGTGGTTATCCATACAGTTTTGTATTTCCTAATAGAGAGGTTTTTTAGCTGCTTGGGCTCCAAATCAAAAGCCAGAGCCTGAAACAGGAGATAGTGTTTAAACAAAACAAAAACATTCAAGAAATAATTTCCTTTATTCGATTAAGTGATGAAAAGGTTGAAATCTGGTGATGATGTAAGTCCAGGGAGGAAAAATAGCAAACATTGCTACAAAAAGAATTAAATTAACTGATCTGACTACTGACTCTGCTACAAGCAGCCTGAAACAGCTATTCGAGTCTGGGGAAAACCCTGGTCTAGCATTTTGCAGTCTGTCTCTGCAGGAGCAGGAAGGTTTTTTTCTCACGGTTGTTAGGCTCATTCCTTTTATCAGCATCTCTTGCTGATTGCTTCCTGTCCCTCCTCCACTCCCTAGCATGCATATGCCAACCTCTGGCTGTCACTGCCTTTGCTTTAGAGGAGCTGTGTGAGAGGATTCATTTCCTGTGGGCTATTATGTATCAGTGCCTTACAACAGACAAGTGAGGAGGGAAGGCAGTCCCTCTTCACTTTTTTCCTTCTATTCTTGAATGCAGGGAAGCCTCAGATGATCTGGGTCAGGCTCTGTGCATTCTGCAGCTGTCCTTTGAATGGCCATGTGGTGCTGTACATGAACTATAATCAGAAAAATGCAGTTTACCTGTATTGACTGAACTGAAACAATTCAGTAAGTTCTCTTGAAGTGCTGGTACCACACCACCTGTTAAGTATCCCCCTTTGGTGAATCAGACTGCTGAGCAGCTGTCCTAAAGCTGCAACTGCAGCTTTGAGAGGGTTTTTTTTTTAATCTCCAAATAAAAAGTCCTTCACAATACCAAAAGCTATAGATTAATATTTACAATAGTTGATATTCCACTAAACTAACAGATAAGTCTGGTGTCCTCTAGAATTCTCTGAGTCTTCCTCTTTAACTACTACTAGTAGGGATGTTTCCTTTTTCCTTTAAGGTTCAAAGGAAAGTCAACTTCTGAGAAGGAAGTGAGCCATTTAATATAATGACTGTCTTATGCCTAGACAAATTTTTACCTGTAGTAATTTCTTACACCTGAGCAGTTTCACATTCTTCTAGTCTTCTTACACTTCAACTCAATATAGTTCCTTGTGAGAGGAAAATTAAATACTTTCAGGCCAGCTTTTCAGAACACTCCGAAACTTTACTATCTATTTTTTTGATTAAACAACTATTCTGTGGGCATCAGCATTTCTTTGGGATAATCTGTTTAATTTGTTGATTACTTCTCCTGTAACAGTCACATCATCTGAAGTTACAGCATTCTGAATTATACTACCTGCAATTATTTGTTTTATATGCAAACAATGTCAGTATCCTAGGAGAGTGTTAGTTATCTGAGGTGGTATGTTTGCTTTCAAACTAATTTGCAAGCTGGTTCTGGTATGTTTACAGCCACATCAGAAATGGTTGTGTTTCTGTGAGCCTGAGCCCTACTAGTAACTCCTCAGCCTCCTGATTTGGTATTGTTTATTTGAGATGTTCCAGTAGACAGCATCTGTACTATAAATGGCAGTTCAGTGTACAGGCCATTTGTATGATAAGGTTGCATGTCTCATCAAACACAAGTGTCATGTCTATGTCAGACAAGGAGAAAGGGAGCAAATTCTCTAGCTGTGTTCCATTCAAATAATACTTGTTGGACCAGAGAAATGAGTTCTGGCACCTGGGGATCAAAAAATCCCAGGATACTGAGGCGGCAGTTCAAGTCTCTGCTCTGAGTGAAACAGAACAGAGTTTTAAATGTGGCTGTGCAGGTGCTCTAAGAGGTAAGGAATTAGTTATTCTGAGGTAGACAACATGTCTTGACCAAAAATGCTGTATCATGTCTGAGAAGTAATCCCAATGGATGTTTCATCAGAGCCACTAACACTTTAGAGAAGGTTTGATTTCAGCAAATACAGGATTTTGTATCCAAAGCAGTTCCAGCACTAGATGGGTTATTTTTCCCTTCTGTGTAAACAGTCATGATAGAAATAAGAAGCTTTTGTTTTCTTTCCTTGCAGAAAACATTCTGAAAAATCCATGAAGTTTGTTGTTGTAACTTTAAACTCAGGTTTATTTGTTGAAGAGTGTTTTTATTACAATTTTTTGTTTAAAGTGTAGCATGATAACGCAGTGTGATTTGAATGCGTGTATTCTACTTGACAAAATAACTTCTAGGAACAGCATGTAGCTGCAGCTCTTGGTCAAATGATTTCTCCTTTAAATCAAGTAGGTACTTGGAACACAAAGGCAACCACTCTTATCTGTTTGTGTGATTAAAGTAATCACTAAATACTAAGTCCACTGCTGAAGGTCAGGGGTATATAAGGAGAATTATGTGTTCTGCACAGTATCTGTGCAGAAATTGTCTATTTAAGGCTATGTTCTTCAATTCTATCTGCTTTGAATTTCAGGAGAAACAAACACCCTGGTAGAATATAGGCCAGATAAACGTGAGTAATGGCCAGTAATAGCTGAGGTTCTGGTTTTAAATGGTGTTACATCATCAAACCTGGTGTTCTGACTGTGCTCACACAAAATACATAACCCAGGGTTTTGAAGCTCTTTCTTCATTTCACCTCCCAAGTGCTTTTTAATTCGGAGTGGGATTGTAGCTGAATCATCAATACTTGTGTGGCATTATATGTGAAAAGAGCTCATACTATGAAATAACTGGGCTGAATAATATCTATGCAATTGCCAGCTCAGTTATAAAGTAACTTTGCAGCTTTCTTTCCTGCAAAAGGAAGGGAACTGCAGCTCTTCCCTTGAACAAGAGGTATACAGTGTTAGCTGTGGGAAACTTGGGCTCAAGACTGGTGAAAAACTGAGTTCACAACTGGGGTTAACAGTAGCCCTTGTGGTTTTATGGAAGAGGGAGGAAAGGGTTTCTTAACCTAAGGAAACAGATCCACGACTCAAATTAGTTATATTCCGTTTTCATTTGTTTTAAGGTTTAACAGTGTGCCCTGGCAACTGGATAATGTGATCTGACACATTGTTCAGTCTTTTACATAGAGTTTACTTGTATGAGAATATAGCTGATGTAGTATTTCAGGAAGTCTTCAGATTTACATAATTATTATTGAAGTTAATAATTTTGCACATCCTTTAGAATGAGTAAACATCAGGAGGTAACCATTAAATTAGGAATTTTAAGCTGCTGAACTGTTAGTGCCTTATAATTAAAATGCACAATAAGCTTTTTTTTTTCAGGTAAAACTTTTTATTAGTGTCTGATGTCTGAACTCTGTAAATGACTGTCTTAATAACACGGCAGATAACTCTATCATTATCTCCATTCTGAATGCATTATTGCAAAGTGTTCTCCAGCCAGTGGAACACAAGGAGAAATTAGCTCTGTGAATATGTTTTCATTAACTTTCTATACTAGCAACAGCAGTTCCTATCTTGTTGTCTGATTAGTAGCATAAAGTGTATGTTATACTATAACTATCAAAAATGTGGGAATTTAAATACAAAATAACACCAGCCTTGAGTAGCAAGGGGGAGAAATATGAAAATGATTACAAAATGCAATAGTCTTCATTATAATCTAGCTTTCACTGTGGGCTGGAGCTAGCTAAGAAGACAATCTCTTGTAGCCAGCTTGTGTGTAACTAGAAGTTTCTGCACATGGGTACCTGAAGTGCCACCATTTTAATGCATAATATAGCATTAAATAGTGTCCAGTGTAACATGAGACAATGCTCTTCTTTACCACTGAGTTTTGTTGCAAGATTAGCCAAATTATCAATGTGCAGGTAAATTATTAGTCCCCGTTGAAAGATCTTGAGAAGGGGAGAGGAAGGAGGGAAATTTCTGCTGAACATGGTAAAAATCAATTGCAACTGCAAGTTTGAAGCAAATAAATGAATTTAAAACCTTGTCAGCAGTACTGTGCTAGTAGAAATGAATAATGCTAATTGGATAAGAATGGTTCCTATACACGGCATGTTAAAGGGCTGTTTCTTCTGTACTAGTGTAATTAAAGCCTTAATAAAAAAGTTACCTGAGAACAAAATATCTGTGTAGGCTTTGTGTTACAGTTGTATAAATTCCTAAATATGAATTTGATAGAAGTATGCTATGCCATTTAATAAATGCCATTCATTAATTCATAAAGGATTTCATTTTTGCAGGTACAGAGTGGGGACAAGGATCTCAGTAAATGTGCTGTTAAGGCACATTGTGTTGACCCATAATTCACATTATATATTTAAAAGCTAACAGGTATCTCCTGTCAAAATGTATTGCAGGGATGATGATTTTTTTAAAAAAGTATTTTATTTAGCTACTATTATAAGACTCAGGTTGTAAAAGAAATAAAAGCTTGGTCACATAAAGCTGGCCCTGAAGCTTAGGTCAGCCTCTTGGATATCCTTCGGGGGCAGTTCTAAAATTTCCCATTTTTCAGATCCATGAAGAGTATAATATTTCCCCCAAATGTAAAGCTGTTTGTGTTCTCCTAAGAGATTTACAGGAGTAAAAGCACACAATAAATAGAGGGAAGAAAGTACCTGGAATTAGGTACCCTCAAAAAATTCATTTTCAGCTTATGAATGGCTCTAGATAATATCTTGAATGGGCTTCCTACAAGGTGACTCCTCTCTTTGGTAGTGGTGGTTAGTAGCCATTTCCCAAAAAGTCAGTGAGGTCTTGCTCTTCTATTAGGAAGATGAAATGGGCCAAATGTCTTAAAGGCATGCAAATCCCCTGACAAGGGTAGAGTTACTTTCTGCACCTCCCACGTGTGTAGCTGTTGTTGTGATTATCTGTGCCACAGGTGTTCAGTGCCTGGACACAGTGCATAAATAGGTTTTAACCTTTCTCAAAATCCTTCCAAATACACTTGATTTGTAGCAATGGCAGCTGAGGATTAGAGGGAATGTAGCCTTTCACATGGTCTCCCCCTATTCCCACCTTTCCCTTGCTCAGAGTCCAAATTCCAGCCTCTGGGCTATTTTGGCTCCATGCCTCTCTTGCTTAGCCATACCTAATACAGACATAAACCCTTATTCTTATTAAAAGTAGCAGGCTTAAGGGCGCATGCTTACTTTAAACAATTTATGGGTTCTCAGTTTGAAGCCAGCTTTAGTGACAATTAGTCTTTGTGGCATGAATAAAAATGTTTGCAATGCATTGTAAAACTTACTATACCTGGTTAGGGTGCCGTGCACACTCTTGAGAAGCCTCTGTGGGACTCTCATGCTATATTTAAACCGTCCAGTAACTTAGGAAGCTATTTTGAATTGGAACCAGTCTACGTTTACCTCAAGCTTCTGGAATGGGACATCTTATCCAAAACTCCAAAAATACTACATGTAACCCCAGATTCTGGTACATAGTGCCAAATCAGAATGTCCTGGTATTAGGGTGAATTTGGGCTGCCTTTCCTTGATCGTGGGGGTCACTGGGACCATCCTGTTCTATTTGAAAATGTCAGCATTCTCTCCTTACCTAATCATAGCTGGCTCAAAAATGGCTAAGGGCAGTTGGTACTATGGCAGTTGTTTAAAAAAGCAAGTCAAAGCAAGATTTTTTCATCAGCATTGGTTAAGGTTAATTATTGTAGAAAAAAATGAATGATCTTTCTGCTATTTTTTTTTACAAGAGTTCTGAAATACAAGTACCCTCCTAACCTACTGTCAAAATTCCTTTCATGTCTAAAAGATTTTTATCTCACTGTCTTGCTTAAATTATCTAACAAATTATGCAAGATGAAATCTTTTAATCCTTTTGTCAACTGTAAGGGGTAGGGTGGATGAGGATCTCTCTATTACATGTGTGCTTTGCTTTCTTCATGACAAGAAGTGGTCAGCAGTCTGCAAGCATCATCAGTTGTGTGGACAGCAGCAAACCACATCTATCTGAACTGCAGTCTCTTCCCTGTTTGATTGCCCACTGCTTGGTACTACTTTGCAGGGCAGCACTTCTAAAATTGAAATGTGCTGGTTTGCCGTATAAATCTCAGTAGTTCAGGCTGAGTGCACAGAGTTGTGGGTATCAGACTGTTGGCACCTCATGGGAAGAGTGAACTGATTGTTGAGGTGCCAGAATTGTTTGGCTGTTTCACCCCTGAGGAATAGCAAAGCTCTCCTCTCTTTTGAGGGAGGCTTTATCCCACCCTTGAGAGCTGCGTGCCTCAGCTGTAGCAGCCCACTGCAAGGACAGGTACTGATGGCTCTTGGCATTCATCCTCACTCCCTGTGGGATTGTTCTCTGCTTCACCTCCTTCCATATGCCTGGGATGCTTATGTGGCCTCTTTCCCCTGCCTCCTTTCCTTGCTCTATTCCCACATTCTGCCTCACCAGAATGTGCCATCCTTTCTTTGCTCCCGGCTTTCAGTGCCGTTCAGATTAAGTGCACTTGGAGTGGAGGAGCAAAAAGATGAAGACTGCATTTGAGAAGTGAAAGACCCTCCAAAAGGTGTTGTAATGTCCTGTAGAGCCATGAAGGGACAGAGAAGGAATGAGCAGGAAGGAGCTGGCTAAATATGGTGCCACATGGAAGTTCATGACTGCTCTGTGTGAAACTGGGAGTTTTCCTGTTTCTCTGATTACATGTGTTGCTGTATTAAAGTTCTTCTCTAGCCTCTGTTAAGGAACCCAAGCTGCAAATAATACCAATATCACTTCTGTGTTGACAATAGAATGCATCTTCACTGAGATTCCCAGGAGAGACTTTCCTCCTTTTACAACCACACGTCCTATGGTCCACAAAAAGATGGATTTGTCCTGCTCAGCAGCAATTCCCTTTCCCTACATATCTGTGCTTAATTTTCTTCAGAGCAGTGGTTCCTTGCTCTGCCAAATGTCATCTTAGAATGTAATCTCCAACTTTTTCTTTGAAGAATATATACACATTAATATTCTTAAAAAATATATATATAAAAATACAAGCAGGTAATGATTGAGAGCATTTTCGTAAATTTCACATGCCAAACCGTGGGGGATTAAGTGGTGCTGAAGAAAAACAGAACGGAGTAAACTTTCTTGGAGGTCAAGATAATCAGTGAATTAGTTAAGTTTTAATTTCACATCAGTTTTATCTAGACCCAATTCTTTGCTAGGAAAAATGAGAAGTCTAAAGATGGATAATTTACATGAACAGGTTGCTCTCTGGGAGAAAATGAAGTGGGTTTGGTTTTTTCCAGTGTGTGTGACCTGTCATGGAGGTTATCCCAGCTTGTGGGAACATTCCTGGCCAAAAAAAAGTGATCATCCCTTCCACAATATGGAAGACACATTTGCAGTGTGATTGACAAGATGAGGAGGTGGTATATAATTTCTGTGCATGTCAAGGGACTGGTAGTGTATGAAACCAAAACTAGAACTTAGCTGCTTTATTTATCCCTTGAACAGATGCAGTACCAGCAGCTGCAATAAGATCTTTTATACATTCCACCCACGATTCCCTGGAGTTCATGTGTCCTAAAGACAACCTGGAAAGGAGGCAGGACACTCTCTTGTACAGTATTACATTTTATAAGTACAATGTGAGATGCTGATCTTTCTCATAGGGAAAGAATTCCAGGCTGGATCTGAGTTTCATGCCATTTGATGGTATGGGTAGGTATCTTTATCTCTTGCTGCTCTGAGTATTTAGCTCAAATTCTAAATTTTGTTTTATTAAAACTCTTTAAAGACTAGAAAGGAGCACAAAGAAGTAGTTTTATTATAATTTAACCCTTATTTGGCTTATTAACGGGACCTTTAATTGGTTTTATCTGAGGGAAGTGTCGTTAAAGAGGACTGGTAAACAATATTAGTTCTTTTGTCTCTATTAAGTCTTGAGCCTCCTCCACTGGTTTTGCAGAGATTGGATTGGATTCCAATATTAAATGCATCTCCAAGCTTAGGAAAGAGCTCATCAATGTAGTTGATTGTTAAGCCTCTTTGTTCAATGTGTAGATAAAAGGGTTTAGGTAGGAATAAGCTTTCCTCGTTGGTGTTTAATTTTAGAACATCCACAGTGAATGTTCTGGCCTGGATGCCACAGGTCTTTAGTTTCAGTCTTCCCATAAAGCATCTTGGCTACTGTCTGAGACTATTTGTGCCATACATCCACACCACTGTGCTACTGCCCTTGGATACACTAATGCTGTAAAGAGAAATGTTTAGAAAATACTCTCTAAAATACTGGCTTTTTCCACTGCAGACAACACAATTTTGCCATAGCAAAATAGGGTTCAGGAAATACTGAGAAAAGCCCCCAAATTGCCAAAGTTTTTTTGAAAATAAAGGGTCCATGCCATCTTGTGAAGCTGTTCATATCTTCTCACCATTGCAGCAATGACAATAACGAGATACTCAGTAAAAATTAATTTTCTCAGTGTGTCACGAGAGAAGCTTTTTTCTGGCTAAATTGCAACACCTTAAAAGAGATGATGGTGACCTCCTTGAAGAGGTGGATTTGAAACATCTAAGTGTTTCTTAGTATTTATTTCAATATTTTCATATATTTATTGAGTAAAGTCATAATAATTAAAATCTCCAAATCCCTAGGTTTATCTGTTACCAACAACAACAAATAATCAAGTAAAAACATGTTTTTATAGAAAGATATCAAATCCTGAGAACAAGTGAAAAGGGCAGTGCTTTGCAATGTCTTTAGTGCATTTTTAGTTGAGCTCATTTTTAGTTGGAACATAAAAGAAGTTCTCCCTATTTTCCTTACTGAGTGTATGCTGCCTGGGACCTGTGTATTTATCTTTGGATGCTAATGGCCTAAGAAAACCCCTCTCCTTTTAGGTTTTTTTTTTTTCTTTAACACCCATGATGAACAGATATTCCTGATTACATATATGTATAAATAACAATATCTATATTTTTTCTCTGTCATTTGTCACACAATAACTTACTTTTTGCCTGGTTTATTTTGCTTTGATACCAGAATATGTAACATCAAAGCTTTTTTGATGGTATCTTTGTACTTTTTGTACAGCTTCATTCCAAGGACAAATAGCCATTGGTTGGCTCTGCCTCTTTACATTTTCCTCCCTTCCTCTGGTGACTTGTGTCACTTTGTAGTGCAAGTAGGTTGCACTGTGATAGTCCTCAATTCAGTTAGATAATGTAACAGAGAGAGTGCCATGGCCTCATGTTCAAGGAGAGCTGCCTAGAAGTTGCACTTAAAAATTGAGTATGAATTTTAACATTCTCTTAGATGTCTTTCACTTTTGTGATCCTTGATATTGTCTTGAAGCATGTTTTTCCTTTCCATTCTTACCTCTGACAGCTCCACAATCTGTTCTTTTATGGTTTATTTTCATTGCAAAGACCAGTGAGAGAAACTAGGACAGGACTTTATTTTTTGGTTAAAATATACATTGTCCGTTTTGGGAGATGAGACGACCATGTTACATGATATTCTTTTTGTTAGCTTCACTCCAACCCACTGTTATCCATAGTCTCAACGTATGTAGAACTGTTTACATCCTCTAAGTAGAAATCAAAGGAGCTACAAGACTGAGCAAACTGTGCAAATACTAGGAATGTAGGCATATATGCCAAGATAGTGAGGTTGTTAGCAAGCATTGTACGTACTGATGGATATCCAAGCTGCATGTGGAAATGATTGGTAATTTTTGCTCTTGCTGTCTCTTACTGTCAAAGCATTGGGCAATATTCTGCTAGGACTGGGATGGTATTTTGAGATTTAAGTTTGGATTAAGTCTTGTCAAGAAAAATGCCAGTCTGACAGAAGAGAGAGCACTGTAAGCCTACACACTGGCATGGGGCCATAAGGAAGAAGTTTGAAATCTTGCCTGGCAATTGTCCTTCTGTAACAGTCCTTTTATTCTAGCAAACACAAGATTAATCTATTGTAATTTAAACAAGGAAGTCCTGCTTCCACTTCACTGTTTGCTCACAATATTTATTCTGATGTTTAGAACAGACCTGATTCATTTTTTGTTGCTCTATATGTTATTTTAAATACATTGTGGTGCTGGTAGTTGGAAGGAATGTTCCCCCAGAGGGGTAAAAAAACCCTCACAGCCAACTAAAAAACCCCCAAAGTAAATCATCAACAGAGTGAGAAATTAAAGAACCAAAGCTATTCAACTCATAGAAGTTTTAGTAGAACATAATCAAAGAATTATTTTGGATTTGTATAGTTGAAACTGAGCCCTAAGTTGCTGTGACATGACCAATTCCCAATGTCAAATCCCCTCTCCCCCAGTTTTATCAAAGTATGAAAGTCTTGACTGAGTGAGATGCTATTGTTGGCAAGCCTTTGATGGACACTCCTGGAATTTCATTGCAGGAGCCATGACTTCTGTTTTATCTGAAATCTCACTGGCTCTTGATGACAGACAAACTCTGTTTTTAGCATTGCACTGAAGGTCAGGCAAATGACTGCTTTCCAAATAGAGTAACTGAAGATACTGGAACAGATTTATTCCTGGTATAATTCCACTGGTTCTATGAAGTTACAGGGGAATATATTTGTCAAGAGAGCCTTATGAGTTGAAGGATATTACCACTGTTCTCAATCACTTGTGTATAAAAAGAGCTTGGAAAACATACTTATTAACATAATGTTAAAATTCTTCTGTAAGAGAAATTCTACACTCACTAAGATAAGGGCAATATTTTTAGCTGGAATAAAGTAATATAACTCTCTTAAGGAAGCTGACCACCACAGAATGTAATTTTTTTTTTTTAATATCTGGGAATCTAGCTCTGGCTTCTTTGACTACAAGTGAGGTTGAGGTTTCCTGGCTGTGTAAATATTTTAGGACTAATCTAGGAAATGTATACACTGCCTAGGCTGCTTTCTGCAAGTGGCAGTTGGGATGATTCCATTATTTTTTACAGAACTTTAATTTTAGTTGCAGTTTTGGCGCTCGAGTCCATCAGCTATCAAGCAGACTGGTTAGATATTTTACTTAATTTTTTCAGGTTATATGTGACCTTAATTCATACAGAAAGCAAAATTTGATTTTACAGATGGATCAAGAAAATGAAAACTAAATACTATACTATCATTGGGGTATTAGTAAAGGAATAATTAATGTCTTTGTAGAAGGACATTGCAAAGGCCAAAAGTACTAGGTAATGTGAAAAAAAAATTATAGGAAAGACTTTAGCGAGATCACAACCACACTGACATTTTCACATTGATTGTGGAAAGCAGAGGAACAAATGTCAGCTTGTGGATGCAAGAAGTGTGTGAGTGTTGGTTGAGAGGTTTAGCTGTGGCTAATGAGGAGGGGCATTCCATCTCCTGCTTTGTGGCAGTGAATTGGTCAGTCTGGGCTGGGGACATAAAGTCACAGATGCAGAGAGATCCTTGGGTAAAAGCTGCCACCTTCTAGCCTCATTGTCCCCCTATAGTTCAACAGAACTACATTGATTACCAACATCCTGCAACACTGGGAGCTGGTGTAAAACTTCAGGATTTAAGTTTTACGGAGAGGGCACCATCAAGAATGCGAAAGAAATGTAAACTGTGTTTTAAAATTTGGAAAACAGATGCAAGTATAATTTTTACAGTTCTTTGGTGGAAATGTATCCCTTAAAGCTCAAAGAACATGTTCTAATGGTTTGGTCCTACTGTCCCCAAGAGGTTACACTTCAGTGAGCTTTTCCTTAGAGGTGTCAAAATGTTTCTTTAATGACAGATACCCTGACAATCATAAAGTACAAACAAGTGTTGCTGTGATGAGGCAGGATTTCCTCAAACTGAGTTAGCTTTGACTCTAATGCTGTACCCTGAAGGCTCCACTTTTCCAAACCATTCACAACATATGCTTTTATAAATCCATCAAACAACCCTCCACTCTTTCTATACCCTGTGTTTTAATGTCAAAGCAAATCCATGTTCTCCTTGTGGCAGCTGCTGTGGCACATACTTCAGCTACTTCAGGGGAGTATTAAGCATACCACCATACTTAAAGTCCTGTCATCATAGCTGTGATAAAGACCCTTTGGAAAATGCATAGCTCCACCCAAAAATAATAATTTATCATAACTCATAAGGGAGAATTAATTGGCATTTAGTGCATGTAATAATATGGAATAGTGCCCTTTATGAAAAGGGCCATGTGTAAAAGCACAGGCCACCTAGAGGAGTACTTTTTAACAAGACAAAACAATTTCTGTGACAAATAAACTCCAGTTTTAAAAATATACTTAGGACAGTCAATATATTGGTAAGTGCTGTTGTGCTGAATACTTTTAAGTCAGGCTTCAGCAACATCAATCTGTATTACTAAATATTGAAAATACTATTGTAGCTAAAGATACAAGTTTATATTAAAAAGAAACTTTTTCCATTATCAATACCAACAGAGTTTAGATGATGGGTTAACAAAATAATACGTTGTAATATTGCTGTCCACTATGGAAATATGTGCACTATGCCCTCATAAATACTTCGTCTATACCTTATGCAAAAACATACAGATTCATCAGGCTCTTTGTCATATTAACATATTGTGACTGTATTTGAGCATGTGCACTATCTACACATAGATGAGGTTTCCCAGTTGGTTGTTCTATTTATTGCAGAAAGCTAGAAAGGGAGTAAAAGGTTTTAAGGAGAAAAAAAGTTACTTTCTTAGTATTGATTCATGATTACTTCAGAATGTTCTGTAGTCATC
Organism: Trochalopteron elliotii; assembly: GCA_024734555.1. NCBI lineage: Eukaryota > Metazoa > Chordata > Aves > Passeriformes > Leiothrichidae > Trochalopteron > Trochalopteron elliotii. The sequence goes on from JANPWX010000054.1 coordinate 3,406,302, forward strand.
CTTTCTTCCCAGTGAGATAACTGTACAACTCTGAAATTCAGTCTCTCCTACATCTATTATATGTGTATATATATTTTAATGGATCTCTATGCTTCGTAGGTTTGTCATGACAATGAGCTGCTTCATTGAACTACAGGCAAATGTAGACAGATCCTTTTGATCCTGTGGAGCATGCTTCTGACTTTCTGCCACTAAAATTGCCTGGTTGTCTGCATTCTGCCAGCACAGGCAACTTCAGACTTAAATTTCTGTGATTTAAGCTTATATGTCATTCAGAAGTTGAAAGGTAATGTGCTTTGAATGTCTGCACTGGAGCAGAAGGCAGCTCTGGTACAAAGAGGAAGGTGTGATACACACTGACTTTGCAAAATGGCATGATGTATATCTTTATATAAATATATATATATTATATTTATATAGTTACATGTATTTATATGGTTTTATATATAGTTATATGTAAGTCTTTTCTGTGAAGTGTTTGCTCTGACCCTAGCCATAGTCATTAGAGAGGGTTCCCAGATGTAATTAAGGGTGAGATGGACTTGAAAGACCTTACTTTGATAAGAAAAGCAGGGACGTTGCTTTTTGGGACAGGAGTGCCAGGCTGCCTGCCATCCTTAAATTTACTTCCATACTCATAAAACCGATATGACCATAAAACTATGGAGAGACTAGAAGAGCTTTTAGAACTTTATTGTAAATTAAAGTTATATTTTCCAAATGTGATTTAAAACAAAATCATTGGTGTCTTGCCTGAGGTGAAAACGAACACTCTGATTTACCATTGCCAGGCAGTTATGAGAGCATTTGTAGTGCAAAGCAATTAACTGAGAAACTGAAATACTTGCATTTGCACTGAAGAGAATAAATTTGTGCAAAGTAATGGGGAGTTGGGACCATAATATTTTTGCTCTGCCGAAGTTTTATTTCTAGTGTGTTGGCAGGACAGAAAAAAATTTCTGGCTGTGCAAAGCAAATGGGCTGGGGTCACAGGAAGAATGTGCCCAATGGAATTAATTTTCTGCGTGAGCCTCCTTGACACACTAGCTGTCACAGCAGCTTGATTCACACATTACTTGGGGAAGGTACTTGTAATGATGCTGTTTCAAAAGCTGCTAATCTTAGAGCAGTTCTGTTCTTTGTCTTTCCTTCTGTAGAAGGATTTAACCACTCTGGATATTTACCCTTTCAATTCTCCATTCTGCTTTTTTGCTTTGGTTTGGTTTTTTTTCCTGAGAGTCGATTATCAATGTACCCACTGATATAAGCACAAGACTTTCTAATTACACACTGATATACCATAAACAGCACACAGCCTTCTTATCAGTTTTTACATAAGATGGGCATGACTTTGTGTCATATCTGAGTTGCAGCCAGCAAAAGCTTAGCTTGACAGCCTAGTGCTTCTTTTCCCTCTGGATGATCACATTGCACATTCTTACTGGGTCATGCATGATAAAAAAGGATAAGGGGCCTTCAAAGAGGCTTGACCAACACCTTATTGTCCATGATGCTTTTACCTCTGCACTATCAATGCAAATACATTTACAGAGGCTACAACAGATGCTAGAATTACTATCTAGACTGCAGAGCAAAGTAGCATAGAGCTTGAAATCCATGCTTTCATATCAATTCTGTTTGTATGTGGTATTCACACAGAGTGGCAGATGAAATGATTTTAGATGTTTCCAACTGGAGAATATCTTGTTCTTCTCTGACATAGCCAGAAACTTGTAAAATGAGTTTTCTTTTTCTCTTATGTCTCAGCTTCTCTCTCTCCTTTTTTTTTTTCCTATTTGTATTTTTATAAGGAATTCATTTAAATGCCTGGATGATTTATTTATACCAGTGTCCTGTGTCATTTGCCCCAAAATCTTGTTTGATGTCTTGTTTGTCACTGTAAAACATGCTGATTCTTTATTTTCCATACGTGTATTACCCTGAAGTACAGAGCCAGGGAAGGTCTGGGCCCTGTTACACTCAGTACTCGAGGCGTGTGGAAGAGCCTTTGATTCCTCACTGTTTAAAACCAGAGAATTTCCCCTAATTACTGGTGTGTCCCGTATCAAAGAAGACCACTAGATAAATCTAGGCTTACTTTTGTTTTCCCTGAGTGGTTGATGCATATAGCTTTGATATCAGCTACTGTCTGTGCTTCATATTTTCCTCTGCAGCCTTGTGAGTCTCTCCAATTTGATAAAATTTTGCAGGTAAAATTCTATTTCCAGCAGTGAATGTTCAGCCATGAACATTATGACATTCATTCCTGATGAAATTGGTTCAGTAACTCAATTCAAGAGAGAATAGTAGGAGTCTTTTTCTAGTTTGTACTTTGGAAAGCTGTTGAAGAATAATGTCATGAAATAGTTGTTTTCTAGATATAGAATAGGAGGTAACTGTGTGAAATAGGCATTCCTTTCACTTGAATATGTGCTGGACTGGATATGACCCAGAAGGTTGACTGGTATGATCAGGAATTAAGGAGTTCTTTTCTTAAGATTTTGTGTAGGAGGTAGGTGAAAAGTGTGAGCAGAAGGTAGAGGGTGAATTTCTTTCAATCCTAAAAAATGCATGGGGGGGAAGGCCATTCACAAGAAAATGCCTGACACCAGCTGAGAGAACCAGATGGACATAATATGTGGTACTAGTTAAAACTAAAAGGTCTACTAAAAGTTTGGGAGCATCTTTGGATTTTATTAGGCAATTTCATGTAAAATGCATGTGTTGCTCCCGTATCATTTACGTGTGCAATCTTATAGTTTCTTCAAGGGCTGTATGATTCTATAAATAGAAGACCCATCCTAGGATAAAGAGAGATTACTAATATGGCTCCATTTGGCACTTTTGTCTGCCCCAGGAATCTCCCCAGCTGTCCAATAACCATCCAAGCATTCCTGATTTTCATTTATTTCCGCTTCCTGGTATCTGAAGGAAAAGCCTCCTGTTTGTTAAATAGGTGTGCATATTCACTTTGAGAAATGGTTTCTTCTGCCATTGCAGTTGTTACAGCGTTGATGTTGATCCCATCAAAGTTCCAGCACTGACAGTTTTAAATATTTTCTCTGCAAACATGATTAATGAAACTAAGCAAGGTTACTGAACAAGATGTCGTAAGAGGAAGAAGGATATAAGGAAAAGAAAGGAAACAGATGAAAAATGAAACTAGAGAGGGTGGCCAAGATCAAACTCTGACAACATATTACAACTCAAAAATGCAAACAAATTATGTTTCTGTGTGGGTGTACAGCTCTGAAAAATATCACTGTAAATGTAACTGCCTAGAACAGAGAACTTTCATAATTCCATCAGTCATAATACTGGCTGAATCTGAGATTTGCGTGCTGGTATTAGGGAATACATCGTTATTCTTTAAAGTCATTTTTTCTTCATGCAGTCCAAAATGTCAATGTAATTTAGTCACTCAGATGTTTGCTTGATGATAAAATACAGTGATGAAGCTCATTGTCCTGCAGTTTAACTAAGTCTTCATTTGAGATCAAAGTGGAGGGTTAACTTTTTTCTGTGTTCCTTTCATTCCTCATTTGTATTAGGCAAATAATGGTTTCACTAGCAGCAGGAATCCCTATTAAAGTAACTGTCATATTTTCTCATCTATACAATTCAGTTCAGCAGTTTGTTTGGTGCCAAATGAAGGGGAAAAGACAAACTGGACACAGAAATGCAGACTACCTTAGACCTTCTGAAATTCTTTCTTGGTCAGATGACAACTTTGTTGCTACCTCTTCCAAACCAATTATTTTGACATGCTCCATTGCAGAAGTGAGTGTCTAATGTAGCCAAGGAAAATACTGTTAAGGCAAATTCTGAACTTGATTACATTCCTTCCATGGATTTAAATAGATGTCCTGTGAACATTTATTTCTTAACAAAATACACAACCAGATTATCATAGTTAGCGTACTTTGGAACAGGAGAGGAAAATTCCTAATTTGGACCAGCAGAGTTTGGAAACTCACTGTGACTAGGTATGGAGCTCATTACAGCCTCTGCTTGCAGTGCAGAGAAAAATGTCTGCACTTTTCATTAAAGAAATTAAAGATAAAAGTGCAACTTTGAGATGGAAGTGAGGGGCACCCTGCAGATTAATTCTGTTACTTCTGCATAAGTTACACAGCCTAATGATCCTTAAGGAGCTATGCTCTGAACTGAGCATGAATGCATATTTTAAAATAAGAATCAGAACCATATTCTTCTCTCTAAAGCCTAGTTAAGTATCCCAAGCAGGCTAATGATGATTTTCACACAATTTATGCTCCTAATTTTTGTTACCTAAGAATATTTTTTAGATACAAATGTTTAACCCATTTTGGAATACCCACACTTAAGTTCCTGAAGCATTAATCATGCTACCAGACTGGTAGAAATATTTGATGTTTCCAAGTACAGGCAGTCACCTGAAAGAAATAGGAATGTACAGAGGAGTGAGAGTTAGGGGACCATATTGTAGTCAGCATCTTCAAGGCCCTTCTTGAAACACTCCCTTTAAACATACATGCTCTGGAAGAAAAACACTGCCCTGTCTTGTTGCTGCTTACACCAGTAAGTGGTGAGCACCAAATCTAGAAGAGATAAAACAGGAAAGAAGCAGAATACCCAAAAAGGAATTGGCAGAAATGTTGGTCCCCAAGTTAAGAGGTAAAACTATCACTAACGAGCAATATCAGTACCACAGGCAGATCTGCAGGCTGGTTTTTACAGGAGCTTTTTGGTTTGGCAGAAAGTGTTTATTCACAGTTGATGGGTGCCTGCTTTGCTCTCTGTAATTAAAACAATGGATGTTTTCAATTGAGCCTCTGGAATGTAGCACAAAATAAAGCTGAAGAATGTATTAAGATGGGATATGTCTTGGCATTCCCAATGAGACTGAAAGCTTTCTAACCCTCACCTGTTAATCAGCAGGGTGAGCAGCACAGAAGAGGAAGGGCTGTCCATGCCAGCTGGAGAGGAAACTGATCAAGCTTCTCTTCCTGCCTTAAGTCCTTCTTTCAAGTGCCAGTTATGATCACAGGCTTTGCAAGTTGAAATCCCCCTTCACACACACCTGTGCTGGGTAGCTCCACGAGGAATTCAAAACATGTCAGTGCAAACAAGGCTGCAGAAAATACAAATAGAAACCCAGTACCTTATCCAAAGATATTTGAGGCTGCATGCACTCAGCAGAATTAAGAACTGGGAGATGACAGACTCCTGCCTTTCTTTAGAACGAAATATCCCCCAAAACAGCTTTTATTCTAGTTGTTGTGAATTTTTAAATCAATTTTCAGTCCAAAACTTTGGCATAAAAATAGAAGGCATGGTGCAGTGGAGATGAGTGGCATTGTTTGGATCTTCCAATTCAAGATCACTTTAAATGAAGAGCCATTCACCATATGCAAATATTTACTAGCTGAGATCTTTAATTTCTTAAATAACCTTCTAAATCTGCTTATGGCTTCTGAACTTTATGGGATATTCCTGTTAAAACCTTATTGCAATACACCCCTCTTGATGTTGCATTTTCTTAACTTAGTAGTATTTTCAGTTGTACTTTTCAGGGTGTGTTGGCCCATAAACAATAATTGTATTTAATGGAGACTTCTGTTAAATTATCATAACATAATGCCTTTGATTTTTGTATAATTTTTGTAAAAGATGTTTACTTCCAATTCTCCATAGAAAATGGTGCAGGCTGGGAAGGGGAGCTGATGCAGCAGTACTCTATGGAGAAGGAAGAATGTCAGCCTAGGTTACTTTTGTGTATAGCACAGCCAGCTGATCTGACTTCTTTTTGACCAGAAATTGAACAAACATTAGTAGTTGAACCAAAAATTAGTGTATCTTTCTCAATAAATGATACTTCTTCCCTTTAGTAATTTGACTTTTTAAAAAAAAAAATTGAGTCTTAAATAGCCTTTAACTACAGGCAGTGCTGACAGTATGTTGCAACAATTCATTTCTATTATTTTATTTTGTCTGTAAACAGGAAGGCTTTCTACAGTCATATGAATTTTTTTATTGGAGAATTATGGAAAATACTATTTGCAAAAAACCCACTGAAGATCACATTTTGAAAACTTGTCAGCTTAATACTGCTGTGTGCACTGAAGCCACTGAAAAACGTGTGGGAAGATGCTGCACTTATGCAAGGCAGGATTATAAAGCTAATAGATGTAAAATTCACTTAGAGAGATGCTTTTACCTTCCAGAACCATCTATGTCACTGGTTTGTTCTTTATCAAATAAAATTGTGTGTATGTGTGTGTTGTTATACTATGTCAGCTTTTAGTGGGAAATCTTTGAAGAATGCTATACCCAATACTTTAATGGGTTAAAATGCCCAAAACCAGTATTGGCATCATCATACTATCAATCCTTTTCCTCAGCAATAGCCACATTCCTCCTCAGAGATGGGGGAATTTCATTTTTGAAAATTAAGAAAAACAAGATCATTCCTTTTTAAAAGTTCAGGTTGTGTTACTTTAACAGAACAATCTTCAACATAACAGGATTCTCCTTATCGGTTTGAGATTATATCAATAGGTTCAGATTATTTCCTTAATAAACAAATTAAACAAATATGGTTCCTGTGGCTTCCCAAGGGAAGTTGCCTCTCTGTGTTCAACTGAACACTGCTAGCAAAACAAAGTTTAAGTCATTACATTTTAACAGGTACAAGAACCAATCTCTAAGATTTCCTAGCTTCAGAAACATCCAAAGGCTTATGTAACTGTTAAATGTGTTAAAATTTCATTTTACTTGCTACATCCTTAAATTTCCAGGGATCCTGCTGGGATGTCATGTTATGCCCTAAACATGATACAGCCTATTGCAGAAGAAATTGGCATTGCACTTTCTCAGAGGAACTTTGCTTCTCTTCTGTTATATTCACTTTGATTTTAAAAAGAATTCTTCACTGTCTGAAGATTTGAAGCCTGTGCTTTTGTTTATTCTCTCACAGAGCTTCGATGAAGGCTCCAGGTACAAATTCCTGCGAATAAAGAAAGTGTTTGGGGAGGCATTGATGCTGTGTGCTGGCAGCTTAATGCTGGGCCCTCCACTTGGAACAGATTCACATTGGGCACTATGGCCTCCTAAAGCCTTAGATGTGAAAGTAAGGGCATGATACCAAGTGCAGTTCCTGCAAGTTTAGTTCTGATTCAGCAGCTCTGTCACTGTGGACGTGTGTTACATTTCATCTTCCTTCATACAGCTGCCAGCTGGTGTGTGCTATGCTGTTCTACCCTCTGTAGGCAAAGGACAGAGCTCAGTACTAAATACTTCTGGTCTAGAGACAGGATTGCTGTTTGCTGTGTCAAGATGTGGCAGCTCATATTTTAGTGAGCAGAGGAAGAATGACTCCCCTGGTGTTCTGGGGGCCAGAAACAAAGAGAACTCAAACAAATGCATTTAAGGAACAATTAAATGTAAGTCTGAATCCATTTAATAAGTACCCTAATTTACAAACGTGCAGGAGCAGAGGAGTCATTACATACACATCAGTCATATCTGTGCCAGAACCTCAGGACTTGCTCAAAGTCAAAGCTATTTTAAGTTGCTTAATATCAGAAGTGGCTGAAGGCACTAACTGCCAAACTAAACCTCTCAGTATTGTCTCAAATGCTCTTTTAGTCAGGCCTAATTGTTACTGGACCAATCAAAAGCCCTTTAAAGTTATAAAGCATCATGCTCTTAGTTACACACAATGAGACACATTAAGCAGAATGAACTGGAAAAAAAAGAAAATCTTACCATGGTGGCCAATACCAAGACATAAACCCCTCAGTTTATTGCTAATGGTTGTAGGGGGAGACAAGACAAATTGTGTTTCTGTGAGCAGGTTAAAAAGCTGCACAGAATGTAGAATTCAAGAAACTGAAAATGCAGGAGGCAATATTGATGACTGAGATCTGTCTGCTTGAAACACAAAGAAACATCCCACCTTATACAACTGCCTTAAAATTAATTCAGATTTGAAAAGGGGAAGCAGGGAAGAGGATGGGGAGCCTTTGAAGAATCTTGGCTGTTCTGATCCTGCAGGCACTTGGAAGCTGTGTGTATATTTGCTGCAGGGGGTTGTCCTGTGGAAGCTGACAGATCAGCTCACATGTGGGGGCTGCCAGAATACTAAGGATCAGTACCTCAGTTTTGTTCTTGGGTTTGATTTGCATTCCAGTTATTAAACTCCTTGATACCAAGTAACAACTCACTCACTTTATTCTCAAAACGTGTTGTAACAAAACAATCAACATTTGTCATGATATGACTCACGTCTTTACTTCCATTTAATTCCTGTGAGATACACAGCACACACTACCTTGGCACAGTGTGTGATGCTAACTGAGAGCAGACTGAATAGATCTAACAGCTATATTTGGATAAAGATTGGGAGAAGAGATATTACTATTACTCACACCATACACCATGTAAAGAGCTGTGCAACCTTCCAGTTACACCAACACATCCTATTAAAAAGACACATCCACTCTTTTACTATCATCTGTGTAGCTGTTGTAACATAGAGCAGTCATGCTTCTAACAAGCTAATCTGCAAAATCCAAAATATTGCTTTTTTTTTTTTTTTAACAAAGGATTCAGAATTTTTCCATCAGATGTGGAGGTGGGGCAGGGAATGAAATGATCTTTCAAATAGGAACAGGTGTATTCACACTACCTCTCAAAACATCCCCCAAAGCCTTGCCTAGGGCAGTTCCCTAAGCACTGCCTATATGCTTCCTTTCATTTCACAGCTGAAAGTCTTTTACATTGGCTTATTTTCTTCACCTGAGTCTGGTTCGCTTGGCAGGAAGAGCTATCATCTGTCTGTCTTCTTCCTTGAAGAGATTATATATTGTGCATGAAAAGCAGCCTTGTGAGTGATGTTAAGTGTAAAGGAAATTTTTGGTGTTAATCAAGGTAGCATCATTCCAGCCTGGCTTGGCACTCCTGAGACTGAGTTAGGTTGTCTGGTTTGAGTGCCCCTAGCCCTTCTGCTGTTGGAGTACAGATTTCAGCACAGGGTGTCCTGAGTTGTAAGTGCTTTACTGTTCATCCCACAAAATTTCTGTGCTGCTGTGGCATTGTGATTCCTGGTACCCGAGAGAGGTAGATTAGAGCTATTTTGGGTGTTCTCACATGTATTGTAATCTCCCTTCCTAGCTACAGGCAAAGCAGAGCCTGAGAGGCCACTTCAGAGTGTCTTTGCAGCTTGCCAGTGCAGCTCTGTTTAGTATAAATGGAATCTCTTCAAAGTGTCCGTGGCATATTTTGCACATGCCATGAGTGTTCATTTAAGGCAGTTCTTGTTGTCTTATTAAAAAGAAAAAGCCAAACGAAAGCAACCAAAGAAACACCACAGAAAGGAGGAAACAAACAAAACCCAAAACATTGAAGCCCAGTAGTGAATTGAAAACAATGAGACATAATGTTCAGGCAGATGGTAGCTGCAAGATGGAAGTTTTCCTTAGGTTTGATTAGTGATATGTGCAAGGACATTAGTTTCAGGTTTCCTACAGTCTTGTCTTTACATTTAATTGGTCTTGCTCAGCTCTTCTATCTGACACAGAAAGGTATAAAAGCCATAGGATGTTTGCTTTGTGGTATAGGTTATCTAGTTTGTTTCTTTCCTTGTTTGTGTTTTGTGCCTTCTGGCAATGTGTCAAATGAAATGGTGAATTTCTGCCTGATGACTTATCCCAGTGGGTCTTACTCATATTTTTTTGCATTTTTTTCTTGTCTAAAATTGACTTCTAAGAAAAAACATTATTTTCCCTTTGGAGCTCTCACATGTTTATTGTGGGGACAGGGATGGCAAGTGACTCATTTAGGAAAAAATAATATAAATTTTTAATTAACTCTCTTATAATGGGAGAGGAAGAGGTGTCTCCGGTCCAGAGGTAACTGCTTTGATTCGTGTGGGCATTCAGCGACTGTTCTGTGGTGGGGTCTCAAAGCACATCACTCCTTTCACTAGGTCATGCTCCTGTGTGTAAAGCAAGGAAGTTTTGCAGGTACTTAACAGCCTCAGAGCTTAGAATGACTCTTGAGAATTTGTTGGAATCTTCTTTGCAAAAAAAACCCCACACTTGCTTAAATATAGGGGAGGGAGATTTAAATGCTGTTTTCTCTAGAGGAAACTTACTGTGTTTTCTAGTGTTCCTTAGTCTCTGTCCAGTCCTTGTAAGACTGTCTTGTAAGAAACATTCTTGTAAGAGCACATTATAGTCACTGAGTTCCTGATTATGGAAAAGAACATTTCCTTCTAATTATTTCTTCTGTTCCAGCAGTCTTCAAGAGGATGAGGTATTCATTTGCTGTGCTTTTGCACGTTTCTAGTGCTAGTGAATATCTGATTCTCTGAAGTGTTGTTCTTAAATGAGAAGCAGAAAATACAAATTACTGATTTTGGGGTTGAGGTTAGGATGGAGTCAGGCACAGTTCAAGTGCTGGAAAAAGAGGCCCTGGCTAATGCTGCAGGCTATATTAACAGCTTCTCATTTGTGTAGGACTTTCTCTATATTTTTGTCTGCCTTGTAAATTAGGAGTTCCTTGGGGGTAGGAAAACTGTGTCCATCCATCTGTTTATACAAGCATTCTCATTAGTATTTGAGCACTCACCCACTCAAATGCTGCCTGATCCTTCTCTCTTCCCTTCAGAATAGAGTTGAGGGGTTTGGCTGGCAACACGTGCAGTTCTCAAGGTGGTGCAGCAGCTGCTCTTTGTACACTGCCTCCCAGAGCTCCTGCTAAGTAGTATTTACTGTGAACACAGTGCAGAGGAGTTTTTTTAGGGCACAGCTGTCACTGTGGTGCTATATATTCACCCAGTGTACAGATCTGCTCACAACAGAGCGTAGTAAGAATTCTCTGTAGTGTGTTGAAAGTAACATGTGATACTTCCAGCCTGCCAACAGCTTTAAGCTGGGGATGTTGGAAGTCAGATGTCTGTCTTGTAGGAAATTTGTGAGGGCTGAAAATTCACGTCTCTGAAGCAGTCTATATTCCTCTGTTTTTCTGGGAGAGGTGAGATGCTTGACTTTTCAAGATAAAATCTGTGCTTGGGCTTGAGGCACTACAGAACTACTATTAAAATTAGATCTGTTGGTGGTACCCTGGATTGGATGTTGTAAATCAATTGACAGAAATAGCTATACCCTGAAAGTCTGATGAATGTCTCCCTGTAGCATTAAATACAGGCATTTGCAGCACCTAGCAACTGAAAGCTATGTTGTAGTCCAGAGCAAGTGAGTTAAGACTATTACAAAGGTTTTCTGCAATCATTCTGTCTAGAACTTGCCCAGAAATTTGTTTTAGGGAAAAAAAAAAATCAGTGGTCAAATTGAAAATTGCATATTTATCCTTGACAGTAGTATATTTCTCTAAATTGGTTACTTCTGTTAATAGAAGAGAGGCCGAGATAAGAGCAAAGTAGAATTTGCTGTGTAGACAGATCTGGATTTCCAGTCTGTTTCTAAGGTTTAATTGACATTTGTCCTTCAAAAATATTTTTTACAAAAATTAAATGGAAAATATTTACCGAAGATTTTACAAAACCACAGTGAGCTCTCCTCTGTTTGTGGTTATATTTAGTAAATGTTTTAGTAGATCACAGATGAATTTTCAAAGGAAAATACCAACAGATAAAAGATAAACTCTTTGCATTCCATTCCTTTCAGCTGGATTTTTAGAAATGGGAACAAGATAGTCTTGAATGTGCCTTGACACTTCAAATCTGTCTGCCCTGTATCTCCATCTGTACACTGGTATTTTATTCACAACAATTACTGACTGTTCTCAATGTCTGCTGGAAATGCATGCTGTGGCTTTACTTGGAACTCTCACAGAGCTGTCTCTGGGGTTCTAACTAAAATACATGTAAATTTGTACTTTGATTTTCATGTTTCATACAGATTATGCAGTCTTTAATAATCCATATTCTTTATGGGCTTCTGGATTCTGTGTACTGGGCACAATGAAAGTCAATGAAATGCATAGAAGTTAATGTTTGTATAACAGGTTAGGAAAACTGCTTGTAACACAAATCTTTAGTTTTTTGGGTTTTTTTTTTCTTGTGAGGGTGCATTAGACTGCAGAATAAAACTCTATCTTTGAAACTACCACAAAATATTTCCCCCATCCCTCAATTCCTTAACACCAGGAAAATACACTGGGGAACAGAAGTGCCATTATCAACGCTATTGCATGAGAACATCGTATCTGTGGCTGTCCTTCACTCAGAAAACACAGAACTCATTGCTTCTGTCTCAAATGAAAAGTTATTAAAACTTGTCTCTTCCAGTCAAATCAGTTCTGGGAGTTAGTTACAGGGGCTAATACCAAAGTAATCTTTACTTTTACATAGTCTGAGTATTCAGGGTGCTGTGTGTTCTAGCACTCTGATCCTAGAGGTAGTGTTGTAGCAAACTGACCCCTCCCATTGTCAGACTGCACTGTCAATTGTACCTCTGGCCTCGATGCTGAGCACCTTTAACAGCATTTAGAAAGGGATTTTTCCTTTTTTTGCTTATTTGTCTTTGCCAGTGAAGCACATAAACAAGCAGTCTAGGGAATTGCTTTGGAAGGAGATTCTTTTTGAGTATGTGTATATTTATAAGTATTTTGAGGTTGTATTAAGGAAAGCAAGCTAAGGAATTTCACTTAACACTTAGAAGTGTTTGTATTTGTATTGGCTTTTGGTTTCCCTAGAAATTTAATGTCATGGTTTCAGCCCGGCTGAATTCACAGGGGACTTTTGGCTCATAATCAAACACATCTCTTTTTGTGTTCACTGTACTGAAGGAACAAAATTTTTGAGTGCAGCCTTTGTTGTAGTATTTTAGATTATCTTGGGGTTTTTTAGTGAGGAATGTAAGGAATTGAGTCTCTAAGGGTAAAGACCTGTAGCTTATATTGATGCTCTTTATGTACTGGGTGCTGAAAGCAGGTGCTGGACACTCTGGTGTGTTCATTAAAATTTGTCTGGCTGATGATATGTGAAGGCTTTTCTGGTTTAGTACTGTACTGGTGTCATCCATATGGAAGCTGAGAGGGCTGTGTAAAATTGAGATCAGGGTGCTGTCCATTCAGAGAAGATGCAGTTCACAAGCTAACTGGAGATAACAAAATGTGTTGCCACAGTGAACAAATGGGACTTCTGAACTGTTGTGTTGGTTGTTGGGTTTGTGGTTGCGGCACTGTGGCTTCTTATTTCTGAGAGTGCTGGTCTTTGGAATGTGAGGTCCAACAGATTGGTGAGATGGGTACATAGCAATCTGTGTTGGTAATGGAGCTGCAGTTGTGTATGGGTAGGGTTAAGCAGAAAAATTTCCTCTAAAGCTTGCTATGAAAGAAACAAAGTGTGCCCAAGGCCACTCGCATGCATTCATTTTCTGCCCTCTCAATAAGATGAATTAATTTGGGAAAAATGCTTTTTAGGAGGAAAAATACAATTAAATCATGCAATGGATAGTGGTTCCTTAGTTTTCTGCTTCTGAGAAATGTCTCTATATACTGCTGCTGCACTGGGATAATTATCCCCTTGAGATAGTGATAATAGATGGTAAGGGAACCACTACATTGGGCATAACCTCTCAAAATGGAAGTAACAACAAGTAGATGGTGTCCTGGACCTTTGCAGAAGTGTGAGCTAACTTTGATACATTAAATTTCCATAAAATTTGATTTTTCACTCATATAATAATGGATACAACTCTTGTTGTATCTATTAGTGTCTTTTTAGCTGTATGTATTCTGTACCATAATTCTGGGTGAGTTCTTCAACTGTTTTCGATACAGAATGACTTATCAGGATAAGACTTTTTCTTTTGTCTTTTTCCACACAGATCACCCCTGGCAGCAAGGCAGCACAGTCACAGATGAACCAGGGGGACCTTGTTGTGGCCATTGATGGAGTCAACACTGACAGCATGACCCACCTGGAGGCCCAGAACAAGATCAAATCAGCCAGCCACAACCTGAGCCTCACTCTGCAGAAGTATGTTGTTATAACTTCAACTCTTTGCATTCCTAAAGACAAGCTATAAAACTTGTGACTGAAGGTTGCAAGTGTTTTATTCCTGTCTGATAGATTTATTTGAAGTGCTCATGGCCCAGATATGACATGAAAAGCCAAAATCTGCTCCGATTCTTGTAGAAATCAGCATGGATTCCTGTAGAAATCGAATGGTTGAGTGCATGTGTGGGATTTAGCCTATTGAATACAGGTTTAATCTCATATCCATTCATGCTTCTGCTAAATGAATCCAACAGTGATGTTTCTTTTGGTTATTCTCATGTGGGCAACACAGTTTAGTTTGGCTAATTTATGAACAGCTGCTCTCGAGACAACAAACAGAACAAGTGTTACAAGTGCATGGGAGGAACCTCATGAGAATTTGTGCTGATGGTCTGGCACCTGTGTGCTTGAAAGTCTGCTCTGCACCTGACTGAATAAGAAAGGTGTAGCTCAAGTGCAGGAAAGGGAGGCAGAACATGAAGAGGGCAGGTTTTATCACAGAGATGTGATAAAAGTTACCTTGCCATTTAGAAAGCAGTTAATAGGTCTTTTAACTTCTGCTGATTAATGTTGCTTCCAAGGAAACTTCTTCTCAAGTTAGATAACCTTGCACAGAGGATTTCTGTAATAAATGCATTAATATTTAAAGCTCCATAATTATAGAAAGAGAAGTAGCTGCTAATTTTATTGCATTGTGAAGAAGATAATTTTTGTGCAGGGTAGGCAAAGACAAGTACAGAAAGCAGACTGTGATGTGGAAGTACAATTTCTGAGAATATACCAAAGAATCTCATACATGGATATGCAGTTGAGATAATCAGTATCAGGAACAGAATAATAGCTAAAGAATAAGGAGTTTAGGTGAAGTTTCCAACACAGGACAAGGTACTATAAAACAAAATATGTGGCTGATTATCCCCCATGGCTTTACGTTTGCCTTTGATAGAGTAGAAAATCCAGATAGAGTAGAAAATCACTACTTTGATGCATATAGTTGAATTCTCATCCTGTCACCCACTCCAGCTTCTTTTTTCTTCACTCTGAGTGATAGTGTTATTACAAATATATGTATGATATGGTTTTTTACAAAGATTTAGATGGCTCTGAATATTTTTTATTTCAAAGTTAAGAAAAAATCCTTTCTGATTGTTTTAGAATGTCTGTCTGCTTTTCTGTTGAACCTGTTTTTGCATTGAGAGAAAACATTTCTTATTGTACTTTGAGTTGTTGCACATTTGGTAAAAATTTTTCAGGATATTGAACCTGAAAAGTTCTCCAGTGTCTGCCTCTATGGCCTGGCATAAATGGTTTAAAACTCCAAACCAACAGCTCTTCTTACTCACAAAAGAAAGATTTCCAAATTTTAATTAACAAATCCAGAGTATCCCAATACATATCACAGAGACAAGTCACTTAAAGCAGTAATTTTGATCAAGTGTTGCCAGGGATATTTTGTTTGAATAGTCATTGTGCTTTTTTATTTGCTGACTTCTAAATTACAACACCAATAATTCTAGTGGCCACATCATTAAAAATAAAAAGAAAACTAGTGGAAGTACCTTTATTAATTGCTCTCATCTCTATTTGCTTCTTCTATTTTTAAGGCGTGCCCTGTCTCTTGGTTCCAAAACAATAATATATAATTCAGATACTCAAGTTATATGGATAAATAACAACCAAAGAAAGCAGTAATGGAGTGTTCCACAGACAGAAATATGTTTACATAGATAATAGATGTAGATGAACTACATTTTGAAAAGAAGGAAAATGGCATAAAGTAAAATGAAATACTAGTAAACATAAATTGATCATAAACCAGATCATTTTTTAGCAGATGAAAACTTTCTCAGATCATGTTTTTGCTCTGAACTTACACAATTAATGGACTCTCCTCTCCAGCTGCTTTATGATGTGAGCTATTAGTTTGCCTTGGTGACCCATTCAGCATCATAGGGAAAACCCAATGAAAAAGCCTGAAAAGTTGGGGTTTTTTAAATCTTTTTTTTAAATGACATGGGGCTGTTTAAAAAAGTTGTGGTCAGAGGCATTAAGCTGCCTTTGCTTTGCAGAATTCAGAATTTATAGAAGCTAAGTGATATTGGCCAATGGATGTACATGTAGAACCCTATTAAAGATCCAATGTCTTGAACAAAAGGCATCTCCACTATATTCAGGAAGTTATATTAATCTTGTCTTAAAAAATAATGTTTTTCCCTGGACTCAAATGGGTTAGTTTACCTAAGGACAAAAAGATTGTCCTGCCCAAAATTTACAATGCAATATCTTTTTTTCAGAAAAAAAAATTTACAGATATGGGTTGGTGGAAAGAATAACGGTTAACACGAAAAGAAGGTAGCAGTGACAAGGGATAGTAACTTTCAGCCAAATAAGGACAAGACAGAAGAGAGGCAAAATCTCCTGGGACGTGGTGACCAGGAAAATGACTGTGCTAAGAGATCACTTTGACTTTTTTTAGACGTGGCTTGCAGCAATGAAACTGGAGCAGAGTGTTCTACTACTATGGAAAAACAGCCCTAGTTGCCATAAAGAGCACAGAGATGGAAGCACTCACTTATCCTATTTGTATAAAAGTTTGGAGACGTTGGAAATCCTTTCCAATGGAAAAGGCACATATGTGCTTTAGGAGGTTGACTGTTGTGATAGGAAAACTTAAGCTTTAAATTGTGATGATGTTGGACATGTATGTGGAGTACTCACCTGGCTCTACAGAATATGTTTCAAGGTCATGGAATGCCTTACCAGGCAATCTGTGGCTTGGTTTCGCTGTTGCAGCACTGGAGGTAGAACTGGTTTTGCTTGTCTAATTCACAGAGCCATAGAAGAAGCAGTGGAATGTGAAATCTCAACGTAAATGCTCCAAGATAGAAAGCTTTTCATTCTTCTAATGGTTCTTGGCTCTCAAGGGCAGTGGCCTTTCCCTTTATTGATCGTGGCCATGAAGGTTTCATGAGCATTGTTTACAACATGACAGTTAAGACAGTGTTTGCTGCTACTCACTTTTATTATAACACTTTGTTCCCTGCGGGCTTTTTTCAGGGTGGGGAACTGGTTATTGTTTTAATTTGGCTGTCAGGAAAAGCTGTACATGGTTTCAGCACTTGTGCAGGACATCCAACTGCAAGGCATCAATCATAGAAAAAAGGGAAGTGTTAAGAGCCCCCATTCATACTTGCCTGCCTAAACAATGGGATTCTGTGATTTCCTGGATTAACTTAGGTTTAATTGAAGTAGCACATGCACTGTTCACTAACATAGATCTTCTATGAATGTTCAGTGCTGGCCTGCATGGAGTTCTCCATGTTTCAGTCATGGGTTCAGGAATTTGTGGATGTCAAGTGTTTTCTCACAACTTCCTTCCTTAAACTCCCTCTTCAATTTGTTCTTACCACCTCACCCATGCTATGTTTTCACATAAACCCACAAAATTAGACTGGAAGTCTCACCAGCTATGCCAGAGGTTTGATCAGGCAGCCAGAACTTGTTAGTGGCTTGAGCTGCATTGTCTGGCTGCCTGTTTCTCTAGAGCCTGCAGTGTGCCTCCCTTTCCTGCTTCTGGGAAGCTAAAACATGCAGATGGGCACGTGCCAGGAAGTTGAAGTATTTGGACTGTGCCCGGAAAAAAGGACCCGTGATCCAGTGATGTGGGAATGTCTGGGACCCTCCAGACTAGCACTGCTTTCTTAGGTTTAGAGGGAAAAGTACATCTAGGGAGTGAATTCTTTTTGTTGTTGAAGGAAAGAGCAGGAGTGAGAGGAGAAGGAAAGAAGTGTCTTTGGCACTGTGCACTATTACTCAGCAGAACTCCCATGAGGCACTCAGGAAAACCAGGCTGATATTCCAAAGTGTTACACATCTCTGCAGATGCAGCTTATTCCTTAGAAACATGCATTGCTCTAGGTGTACTGAGGGGGGATTGGTGCTGGTTCTGCTGGACCATTCCGTGGAAGGCTATGATCATACTCTAGAATGGCCTGGGTTGGGGTGGAAAAAGACATTGCTTTGCTTTTAGTCGTTTTGTGACCCCCTGGAGTTCAGTTCTCAGTCATTTTTCAGTATCAGTTTCTAATCAGTTATTTGAGCTACACAGCTGCCCTCAGGCATTTTAATTCTAGGCCAGTCAAAGTTCATCTTTAAGTGTCTGTCTGTCCCACAGATATTAGGCCATAAACTTTGGGTCGTGCAGTATTCAGTTTATAGTGGAAAACAAAATGTGTGCAAAGTCTATTTTTATTTCATACAAATGTGTTTCTTTTTAAATGCACAGTAAATGCAAAAAAACAGCAGCATTATTTGTCAACATGTTTCGCTGGAGCATCCACAACATTCATTTGATCATAACTGAAGTAATCTGATCAGCCTCCTTGGAAAGGATTCACCAAGTGTACTGGCTTAGTTTTGGAAAGTGCTGTAACATGAGTGTGCCTCGTTCTGCTGGCACAAACATTCCTGTGTCACTCCAAGGCTCCGCTTTGGCGTCACTCTGTGCTGCTGGAGAGGAGCAGGGGAGGTGGAGACTTCTGTGCCTGGTGATCATTGACAAAGCTTCCCCCTCCCAGGGCATGCCAGTGATGCTACCCTTTGCTTCCAGACAGTCACAATTGGCTGTCTTTTGCTGGAAAATCATGAGCTAAGTTATTCTTTTCTCTAGTGAAAGGGAAGGTGTCAGAGGCGAGGCTATGAGACACTTATGGTAAATATTTAATAGCTTTCCTTTTTTGTGCAGCACCAAAAGATGGCTGATCCTGCAGTATTTATTTCAGGCCTACTATAAATAAAGCATGTGGTGACAGCAAATTGCAAGCAAGGAGAACTCAGTGGTTATTGTAACTGCTTTCTTTTGTCTGATGCTGGATGTAGTAACCGATTCTGTGCATGTTTTAGGCCTGCTGATGGGCACATCTAAATCAGAACCAGAATAGGGCTGTATTTATGCTCAGAAGAATTAGAAGATGGTATCCATCCCAGTTCAGGGTAAATTGGAACTATATATGCAATAGTGATGAAAGCACAGTCTGAACTAGTTGGACTATTCAAAATATAAAGCAGATTAGTAGAAAGAAGAATACTCGTGGTGGAAATGACATGCCATACTAGTTAGCTTATTTTGCTTAGGCATGTGACTCTGGAACTTCTAAGTTCTGGGAGGACTTAGAACACCAATAGCCAGGGTATTTTTCCTTCCTTCTGGTGGTTCTGTGTGCTTAAAGCATTAAAAAAGACACATCCCACTACCTGGTTAAGGAAGCTACACTGTATTACTGAGAGAGTTGGTCCTCCTTCGCTCTGTGTGAAATAGAGGTGACTCCTACTGTGTGCCCAGTTGTCTATGTGTGCAGGTATGAGAGGACAGTAGGATTTGTTTTCAGATGTCAGGCTATCATTTGGAGAGGACTGTAAGCTACTCTCTCTGAGTAGTAACATTCAGTGCTGGTGAAATTAATGAGCAGCTATTTCCATGGAAAATGAAATAAAGTATCAGTGTCAGTCACTGCAATAAATACAAATATATTCCTTACATGAGCAGTTTAATTGAGTGGATTGCTATTTACACTTGCTGCATAAAGTGTCCTTGTTAGTTTTAGAAAAGAGCCTGGAAACTGTGGATATATGCCAAGGCTTGAAAGGGCAGTGAAGTTTTCATTGCAACAAGATTCTACTCAGGGATTAGAACCGTTCTCAGAGTGCACATCACTTTTCTTTCCCCCCAATACCAGCTTAGAAGTGCGTTTAAAATTCATCGTTTTATGTGAGAAATATTTTCTGGATTCTCTAAAGATAATCTCCATGTGAATTCTTTCACATATTATATTTCACTCACCATGGAAAGGTCAGGATGGGTACCCATGGGTCCATCTCACTGAAGTCAGTGGGTTGACACAGCTTGGTAAATATACATGGCAGTTGTGTTCTTTCAGACAAACAGTTGCTGTCTGCTTTCTGCAAGGAGGAAGCAATTTTGGTTCACTTCAGATGTTTTTCAACTGAAGAACTTACTTAAATATTTGATACTAAATTCTTCAAAACCGTTATTTATTGTGTTTACTGGGGAGAGTTGCATCACATCATAAGACCCAGAGTATGATAGACTACATCCAAGAACTGAATCTTTATTCAGTGCATCTTCTGCTCTTTATTAATTATTACTAATTCTTTGCTTTATGAGCTAGATCATTTCATAACCCAAACATTTTTTCTGATGATTTTAAATTAACAAATCTTTTTTTATTATTTATATGTTTACCGTAAGTAGATGTTTTTAGCATCTCTCAGTAATTATAAATAATCAATGTAATAATTAAATCATTCATAATAAATAATTATTCCAAACTTTAGGTTCCAAGTGAGCTGTTATATCTGAAGTTTTTATGTCATTAAGTCTTGATCCCTCTCTGATAAATCTGATTGCATTTCAGCCTCTTGTTTTTGATTCTGAACCGACATTGTCTATAACTAAGCAATGCAAATTCTGCAATTAAACAATTTATTATTCGTGAGACTAGTGGCTTCCTATTTATAATCAATACTGATTTAGGTGTTTGTGAATATTTCAAGGGTATTGTGGATTTGTCTGCAATGGGCTGCACATAAATTTGATGTAAATTAATGCATTTCTTCAATAGTGTTAATGGCAATACACATCTAAGTACAAATTCAGCCCATGACAGCATAAACAAATTTTGCAATGGAATTAAATTTCCTTGGTAGGAACACAGATTTTTTTATGGCTTACCCAAGTTTTCAGTTGTGATATGTAGAGGAAATGTTTGGACATGGTTTAAAAACAGTGCAAAGACAGGAAGAAGGAGACAAGGAAATAACCTGCCTGAGTAAAGGTGTCCACGCTCCTTGGAGGTGAAGTGTGGAGCTTGCTGTGTGTATTGGGTGAGTGCCAGGCATGTGCTCAGCATTCATACTTGGTGCTCTGTGGATAACTGCAGGACAGAGCTGCAGGGATACTGGATATCCTCCCTGTTTGCCCACAGAAGCTGCTGGGATGGAGGAATTTTAGGGTCAGTACCAAGTCAATCAAGAGCAGATGGAGGCATTGACAGCCAGTGGCTCCAGTCAGGGGGGAACAAGCTAGAGGGCAGAATGTGGGGCAGTTCAGGAATGGATGGATTTTCCACAGCAGGGGAGGAGTTAGGAGGATGCAACAGGGACTGTGCAGATGCCAGAGAAGTAGAAAGGGTCAAAGAGAGATCAGGAGAGCCTTGGAAAAATCTCATCTTTTCATATACTGGCTTCAGTTTGCTTTTTTCCTCCCTTTCACAAAAATCCCCAAGGCTTCTTACTTTTCACTTTCCCTTTCTATCCATTGTTTGTGGTTTCCTCTGACTCAGATTCCTTCTAAGGGAAAATAGGTGTTACATACTTCCAGACAGCTTTTTTATTGGATAGCTGCTTCCTATTGGGCTGATTCCCTCTATGCCTAACAAGCTTTTGTCCTTATGTTGCTGTGGGCATGAACATTAGGTCTGGAAAGTGTAATTGCCCAACTTGCAGTCTGAGTGCAGCATAATGCAGGGAAATAATTAACAAACCAGTCATCCAACCAAATGCTAATATTTGCATTTGCCATTGATATATAGAGAGCAAAAGTGCTGGTGGTAGAATTTTTCAATTTTATTGCAGGCACAGATAATACCCTGAGAGAGGGAAGGTAGGTCTGATCCTAGGCCCAGAGTGATCACAGTTGTATTTGAAGTACTGTGAAATGTTCAGGGCTTTGTCTTTGTGATTCTCATTGGAGTCACTAAGAGTGCTTGCTGATGTCCCAGGCAGGGCATAGGGAATTACACCATGGTATCATGGGACTCAAGATTTTCTGTGCAAGGCTTCAAAACAAGCAGCAGCTTCTGCTTGGCTGCCTGATTCACTGGTTAGCTGAAGATTCAACTGGCATGTTAATATTTTAGCACTTCTTAAATAAACAGTTCAAACTGATAACCATGAGTAATACTTCATCTTTTTACATCTCTCCCTGACAGTCCCATCATCATCCCCAGCAAATTTTCAGGAATATTTATGCCTTAAAACATATATCTACATCAGAAGCCCTATTCTACATGTTTTGTTTTGCATCCTGCTCTGTGCTCACCTGCTCCACTCCAGAATGCCTCCATTTCAGTTAGGTGATAGCTAAAGTATGTGAAATGTTTTCTAACTCTAATCTAATCCATTTTATTACTTTTCCATGTACTTGACGCCTTTTCATTTTCTAGTAGTTGAAATACGAGGATACAGTTATTAAGATACTCAAGAAGTTGTAAATAAGTGCTCATGTGTCACAAAATGACAAATGAAAAAGCATTCTGTAAAAAAGAAAAGTTGATTTTAGCTGTCCTGAGAATTAGAAAAGATAGACACTGAGTGGTGAAGATATGAAATGGAAAAAAGCCCCATGAAGATGAAGAAGAGCTATTATCTCTTAGATCATGTCACCTCTTTGCAAGTACAATATTGTGCTCCCCTGAGGATGCAATTTATACTGATAGTGCGTCACAAAACTCCTTTGCAGTCTTTTCTTAGGCAGGCAGGTGACTTAGGCAGCAGTTGCACTGCTCAGTGCAGTTGACATATAATAAACCTTTGTTGTGAGTACAAAAATACCAGGATTGAAGTTAAGTACTCTTCAATTAAAGATCTATTTAGGTGGAGAATACAATCTTCTACAAGGAGAAATTCTGGCAGTCATTTGAGCAGTGCTACCAAAATTGAACTGCTTTGCAAAACTGCATCCATCTTGGTTTTGAACTTCATTAAAAAACAGAACCAGTATGGAGGGAGACAAGAGGTGTATCTGTGGAAAGGAGAAGAGTTTAAAAAAATACCAGAATTATGTATTTGGTCATCATTAGAACTGTTCTAAGTTTTCATTTTGAAATGAGATTTTTGTTTCCATCTTTAACTTGGAAAATGTACAAGAAAATGTCTGAAAGTTGAAATCAAATTAAATGCCTAAGAAAAAGAATCTTGATGAAAAATTTCAAATCTAAAATTATCACAAGCATCTGTGAAATTTGGGCTTTCATCCTTCTCATAGCCCTACTGAGTAGGTACACCCTCCAGTGTTTGGAATAAAATAATTTTGCAATCAGTGGATTAAAATGTAAATCTGGAGACATATGTTTGCTACAGCACCATCATCATTTGAAAAGCAAGCTTCTGTTACTGCAGGATTTGATCCATCTAGCAAGAGAGGGAAGAAAAAACAAATGTTCTGAACTTGCAGATGTTTTTCCTGGAGGAGTAATGACTCTTATGTAAATAATCACTTTATTCTGCAAGTGCATACAATTTCATTCCACAGATTGATTTCACCTCTTCTGCCCTTTTCTCTGGTGCAAGCCTGTGCTAGATCTAACAAGCCTCATTATTCTGTTTTTAAATATCAAAGCTGTAAACATCCAAGTCAGAACTGTGTAAGAACATCCTTTTCAAGCAACATCTTGAAATCTCCAAGTTGTTGTCAAATACAGATCTTGGCTAATGCTGTGAATGACAGATGTATTTTATCGCTAATGTGGAAGAAATGCAGATTTTTAGCATCATCTTCTCTGGGCAGGTAATGAGAGAGGAAAAACTAAACATGCAATAAACATCAGAAGTGATGGAATAGTCTGGTAAATAAATTCCTTTGCTGCAATACAACTGTTTTCCAGTTAAGCATCAAACATGCAGTGTGTGGTTGTTTGCTACAACCTCTATACATGGCAAACCACACTTCCAGTGCTGAGCAACTCTGGCACTAAAATTCATCATCAGTGAACAGAGCAGGGGGACACTTAACATGATATACCCAGGTTCACCAATGTCACCTCACAGAAATAATTGAGTGTACTCAGAAATTACAGTAATGGAAAGAGGAGCAGAATCATCCCCTAAATCTTTGTGTGTTCCTAAACTGTCACTGGCAGTTTTCAGCTACCCTGTGTTACGAGCTGCAGTTGATTTTTCTCCTTTTTGCTGTCTTTCATGATACATGTGCATGTCTCATAAATATGATTTATCATTTCTCTTTTTAAGCTAAAATGGTTGGAGGAAGAGTGTGGCATCCATTTCTGAGGGAAGATTACTTGCCTGAGGAAAGTTTGTTTTAGGCAGTTAGTGAGTAGCTCTTGTTCTTAGAACTTGAAGGTGTCTGTTTCTCAGATAATTATATCTTGGGAGTATATTGTGATATATTTCAGCTGTGTGTATGAATTACAGTCTTCTAGCCTGTTGTT
The DNA here is from genome assembly GCA_024734555.1 of Trochalopteron elliotii. Classification (NCBI taxonomy): domain Eukaryota; kingdom Metazoa; phylum Chordata; class Aves; order Passeriformes; family Leiothrichidae; genus Trochalopteron; species Trochalopteron elliotii. Next base: position 3,430,560 of record JANPWX010000054.1, read on the forward strand.
TCAGGAATACTTTGTCAGGGAATTTCATGGGTTAATTACACATTGTTTAACAAAATGCTAGTTTTCATTGTTTCCTCAGTCTGCGTTGATTTTCAGAGTACCTGGTTGTAAGGTAGGCATCTATTGCATCAGCTTTGTTTTCAACTCTCAAAGTAGCAAAATTTCCATACCTTCTAAGTGGAAATCTTTCACTTCCTGTAAGGATTACTCCTTTTTTCCTAGGTGGTCTTTTTTTGTATGTTCACTACTCCTTATGGAAAAAATGTTATGTGTGGCAGCTAAAGTTAAACACAGAGCTCAGTGTGAATCTGGGTATTAATGCAGGGGTTGCCACTGGGGATGAGCCGTGTTCCTGTTGAGCTCAGCTTTCCCTCTCTGATAGATGCCCCTGGTAAGTGCTTCAGAGGAAAGTGCAACACAGCCCTCAGTAAGGAAATAATGAACCTGACACAGAAGGTCTTTTAAGATGTGCCATGAAAAATGAGAGTCTCTGTTTACTTATTATACCCAGTCTAAAGCAGCTCTTGGGGTTTTTTGTTGTTAAGTATAACTGTTTGATCCTTTCTGATACTCTGCTCGTCTCATAGTCTCAATTATATCTTGTAACAATGAGTTTCACCTCAGGTTAATCAAGTTCTCCAGAAAGAGATGTTTGCCTTTATCAATTTTATATGTTTTGTCTTTTCAATTTCATTCAATGTCCACAAGAGTAGTTTTATTTCCCCTTTTCCACAATTTGTTATTTTCTAAGCTTCTGCGATGTCTTCCCTTCTTCATCTCCTGTCTAAAGCAAACAATTCCAAATGTCTTAGCTACTTCTAGTTGATTTGTAAGCTTTTAAATATTTTTATTTTGTTTTTGTACCTAATTTTGAAATGTACTTTTTCAAGATTAGAATTTGAGGCATAATCCTGATCTGTAGGTTGGGAATGGGATATTACTTGTATAATTCTGATTCTTTTGACTGTTTTTGATTTTCATTTCCTTTTTTCTGGTGATCCCATATGTACTGGAACGTTTTCAGGGGAACTTTCACCACTAGGCACCTCCCACAACTACACCTTTGCTTACCTGGGCATCCTAGAAGTGCTTCAGATGACATTTGCCACTGTGCTTTTTGTTATTCCAATGAAAGGCCAAACTGTATATTTTCAGAACATTGTAGTGGGGTTTATTTTGGGCTTTTTAAATGATCACGGACAAATATTTGTCAAATGCTGGTGGAAGACAGGCACCTGGAGTGGCTAATTCAGTAGTGTTCTGCTCATTGTGAAACTCAAATGTCTAAAATGAAGCCCATGTTTCTTCCTGAAGAGAGGTTTAAGTAATTGCAGTTGTAGTTGTACAGTTTAAGCTATTAAATCTTTTGAGGAGTTATCTTGAGATGCCTCAGCACAGAAGTTTAGCTTCTGCATTTTTAAAACACCTTTAAGTCTCTTTTTTCCAGAGTGCTGCCCAAACATGAATTTATCTAGTTGTGGCTGACTTTCATCTATGAAAATGCAGTTTGTCACAAGTGTTGGAAAACAGATGATCTCACAAGTCAGAGGTTGCTTCCATAACTGGTGGATTTTCATCATTCAGGGAAACTTTCTCAAACTTTTTCTCTCATTTAATACCTTTGTAAAGGAGGATGTAGGAAAAGCCTGGTAATTAACAGAAAAAGTCTATGCTATGCTTAACTTCCAGTCCTGTTGTTGCAGTTTGAAATTAGAGCTGAAAAACAGGAGTGCAGATTGCACATCTCTTTTATTTGCTCTTTTTTTTTTATCCCCAGATCCAAACGCCCAGTGCCAGTTTCAACCACAGCTCCCAGAATTGACTCTCCCAGGGCTGTAATTCCCCATCAGAAGGTAAGTGACACATTTGTCCTCAGCCAAAGTGAATACCATTTTTATCTGCCATGGTGAAGGTAAATATCTATTACAGGAAATAGCTTTTGCCTGCTCCAAATAATTAAACATTGAATGAATGCACAGACAGGAAAATTGCTGCAAGGCAATGTATTAGTGATCTGTATTTTGGTAATTTCTGATTAGCAGGACCTAAGCATCCAGCTATCTTCTGATGTGATTTGGTCTAACCAATTCTGAGCAACTGTTTTCGTCTAGGCTACAAGAAGCCACTAAAGTTTCTCAAAATCTGCATTTGCTTTTGTAGATTGTTGGGGAGAGCCATTAGACTATGCCTCAGTCTATCCAAATCCTGTCTGCAACTGACATGACACTGATTTGGAAAGAGGATGTGAGGGCAGTTGTAAGCTTTCATCATATAGTGTTCTTACCATAGAATTCAGAAGACCTGAGAATAAAAAATAGAGAGGATAAGTCAATTTAATGAATAACAGCAAGTGGCAGAGGAAATGAATGGCTTGGTTTCCATTGTCAAAGCACATCATCTTTCATAAAATAAATGTTCATTTTAGAATAAATACTGACTGTACCTGGCAACTCATCTTCTGTATCTTTGGAGACACAGAGGAGCAAGGGTACCTGAAAGATGGTGTATATATCCCTAGGCTCAGGCTCCGGGTAGGACATTTGTATTGCTGATGCATTTGATTAGATAAACAGACAGGAGCTAAAGTTTCCATTGCTGCAACTTATCCCTGCTGTCAGTGCCAATTTCTTTCCTAGCATGCATATAAATAAAAAACACTGAAGTTCAAAATAATGGAGAATTAGATGATTTTCTACTGTGTTTGACAGTTCCAGCTTCCACAGATCAATCTTAAGTAATTTTTATAAACATTATGCTTTCCAAATTCAGAGCACAAATGGTAACATCATCCCTGAAACTGCTGCAAATAGGTTCAAAATAGCAGAAGAGAATGCACCTGTGGGGAATAGTTTGATTCAATTTTATTTTGTGAAATTTTAAATTAACCTAACTGGCCATTTATTAGTTGAGGCAGAAATAATGCTATTTCAGACTGGATCTTGTAAACTTTTTTGGCAAGGGAAGATGAAATTAAGAATTCATCTTGCGCAGAGTTTCTGCTTAAATCATGATTTTATTAAAGTTATCTTGGAGGAACTTATTGGAAGAGTCACCAAACAGTACTGTGAAATACCTAGAATGAAAGTGATGAGTCATTCTTTTGATTAAACTGGTGTTTGGCTGCACCAGCAAAGTAATAGGGACAGGAAGGGGAAGGAGTTCTCATTTTCCCTGAAGACCTACCCAGAGTGCTGTTAGTGTTCAAGGCAGTGAGCAGGTCTCTCTCATCAGTCACTCACCAACACAAGATTGGCACCTGTCTTTTGGGGCTCTATGGCACCTGCACAGGTGTGAAAATTTTGTCTCCTTCCTCCATAGGCACATAAAGCTTTTATATATTAGATTTTCATTACTCTTTTAGGTGCATTTTAGGTGTGTTTCTTCCTTGGCAAGTGTCAGTTTTAAAATTCCTGCCACGGTCTTCAAAGCTGTTTACCACAGAAAATACTTTCCTCTCTTAACTATCTACTTTATAGAAAAGTTAACTTCACCCACTGCAGAGGTTTCTTGAAGGTCCTAAAAGACCCCTTGGCATGAAAGCCATAAAGACACTACATTTCTTTTCTAACTCTTCAGAGAGAGATGAGAATCAAAGGACTCAACCCTCAGAAGCTTGCTGTCTTACATTTGAGAATTCTGTGCAAGGTGCTCAGGAAAGGTTTGTAGGAGCTGCTGGAGGCTGCCTTTTCTGAACAGGCTACAGGCAGTACCAGCAGCTGGAAAAGAGAATTACCAGAACCTTTCTGGAGGAAAAGGGGAAGGTATGGTGGGAAACAGGTTTTCTTGCAGTATTCAGGAAGATCTTGGGTGTAGGGTCTTTCACCCAGGGGGAAGAGGTGACATTAGAGTGCTGGGGGGTGGACCCTTTGCAGGTCAAGAGGAGTGACGCTTGTGTCACTTGTCTATGCTAATAGACAACTGTAAGTTTTAAGTGAAGAAGGATTCTTCTCTGGGGGTTGTTTGGAAGGGAAAAAAAGGCATTGAACCCTCAGAGAAGTCTCAAGATCCAGAATAAAAATACTTCACTGATAGAAACAGTGTAATGCTGATATGGCAATAAGGTGTGTTACAGTAAATACACTCTAAAACCAAGGTTTCTTTGCTTGTCCCTTTATTATTCCTAGTAACAGTCTCACTGTAGAAATGAAGAATTCTGTGACACACAGGCAGAAGTCACCTCCACACCTCCTTGACAGTATTTATACTGATGGTTCACATGAAATGAATTTGATATTTTTTAAAAATCAGCCAAAAACTGCATTACAAGACAGTCGTGACAGTGTCATCCTCATACATCAAGAGAAGCTTTTCTCACCCTTCTCTGGTTAAGGTTAAGGCGTGGCAATGTTAGCTAATCAATCTGCATGTGCAACTTCAGTGTCTAGTTAAAACCATAAATACTCTTGTACGTTATTGCTGATCTGATTGCAGCTTCCACTAATTTTTAAGCATGCACTTCTTCTCTCACTGTTTTGTTTTCATTTTTGTTTTAGGGAAACATACATACTTATTCCATAAAGATCAGTCATTTTTTCACAAACCTGATCAATGTTAGAGGTTCTGCAACCATAAGTATGTAGGGCTATTATTGGAAATAAGTTTTGGTTGATTTTCAGTTTCACTATATCTGACATAAATCTCAAACTAGAAGCAATTTTCATTTAGTTTAGTCACATCTTTTGGATTTAGTGAAGTCTTTTACACAGGTGGGGCATAGCTGGAAGAAAGGGCATAGTTAATGTTGAAAGCATTCAAATAACAATAAGAGTAAGCTCGAGTCCAAGGATTTAAACTAAGCCATCAGTCAATGAGTTCCTGCAGCTCTTCAGAAGGGACAAAACACAAGTGAAGATTCAGCTCCGTGCAGTTCAAAACATTCAAGCTGGAGCTTTAGGGCTAAACATGGCTTTAACGTTTGTCCGTTTGCATGAAAGTATTGACTGCCTTGTTAATTCTGATAATATGGCTATGTGTTGTGCTTTCTGTGAAACACTACTGAACACACATATTTTGGAGTCCCAGTGAGGATCTTGTCATACTTATGATTTGTTTCCTGCCAGGTTTGGGAGCCTAAAAGAAAACAGATGGAGATGACTGACTTTTTAAGTTGAGTGTAGATGGGGGAGCTGGCTCAGCCAAAAGCAGTTTGACCATGTCTTTGAGCAGAGTCATTCAGTGCCATGGTGCCTCCATTCCCTTTTTCCTCTAAAAAATTTAAAGCAATGACTGTTTCTTGAATATGTTGGCTGGTCAAATTCACTGGTTAAAATTGTTCTCCCAGACATGCAAGAGGTGAGTAATGACTGTTAGGGTCATGACAATAGATAAATAGAAAATGAGTTGTCAAAGGGAGAGGACCTGCAAAACCTGCTATTGTCTCTCCCAGTATAAATTTGTTTCTCGCTTCCCTGATACATAAGAGGGAACATTTGCCTTTCATAGAAACTGGATTTTTATAAACAAATAATAATATTTCAGAATGGAAATTGAGCTGATTCGTAACACCCTTCTATTTCAAAAGGTTTGAGACCCTTTTATTAGTTTTAAGCTCATTCCTGACATTTCACAGTTTCCCTCCCGCAGTATGGGATTGCTGCACGATCCCGACATCTTTCTGAGAGGGAAGCCCATTGCTCAGTGTCACAGCCTCCTCTCCTGGTCGGCTGGAGGGGTAGCATCAGAACTCCCAGAGCTGGAAATGTCAGCTTGCTTTTCCAGCCACTGAAACAGAATGGGATGAGAGATGGGGAATGGGGGAACGTTTGTTATTGTTGGCTGCATTTCATGTGATGTGATCCTGAAAGCTCAGTGCTGCTGCTCAGTATTAGGCATTCGCCCTTCACAGTCAGAAATGGGTTCAGAAACTCTGCATTGATCTGATTTTGACACTGAACTGGGAGCAAAAAATACTTCTACAGTGTTCTCCCACGAGCAAACTGAAGCAGAGATTTTTTTGTTAGTCACAAAAGGAAAGAGCTAAATATGCTGATGATTCTTTAGAAGTAATTCAGTTGCTCTCGTAGACACTTCATGTTTCATCCATTTCCCCCCCAACAACACAGGGAAAACAGCTACCCTAAAACTACCTGAAATATGAACTCAAGGTGGAGATTGCTAACCTGGCACTGCTGAGTTCCCAAGAATTGCAGTGCTGATTTGCCAGTATGCTGCTATTCCAGCTAAGGATTTTTGAGGAGCAAAACCAGAACTCCATTCATGCCAAAAGGGAGCAAAATCCTCAGCCATCATTTTTTACAACTGTCCTGTAATTTTCCCTTTGGCTATTGTTACTGTCCAGTAGCACCGAGACTGCAAAAATACATTAAGGTTAAGGAAACGAGGCATTTCTCTCATCAGCTGTTGAAACTGATAGTTTACAATCAGCTCTCCTTGCATGTCCTTTTATTTTGGGGTGTGGGAAGAAACCACAGTTAACTAAAAGCCATAGAGTTTTCAGGGTAACGAATATAACTCCAGCATATCCTTTTTCTTCTCTATTACCTCTGTGTTTATATTTTATTAATAATGTTTTTGTCTCTCTGAGCTGGCATGTAAAAATGGTTTGCCCAAATGATTACTTCGTTTTTGAGCACAGCCTTGTGCATTTGTGCCTCTTTTTGAACACATTTTTAGTGACAATCCCTGTGTTCAGTTTATTTAATGCTATCCGGAAGCTTTCAGTAGGCCACTGGAAAGGATTGTTGTTTGTGGTTTTCAGTGTCAGTGTATAATGACCGAAGTATGTATTGCAGATGTATTTATTTAAAAAAGCACTGTCTGAAAATGCTTTTAGGATTATCTGTTTCTACAGCCTTGGGCAGCTATTAATGCCAGCTAAAATCTCTTCCTGTTTATCACTAAGAAAAAATATCTTAGTTAATTTTATCTGCCTTACATTTTTGATTCAAAATGTCTTAAATGTGTTTAGTGTTACCATTATTTATATCCTTAGACCTTTACAGGGTTTTTTTTCAGTAAATTTTAATTAGTCAAGGCCTATTATAATGATTTTTTTTTCAAATGTATGCTCCCTAAATTTATACATGCAATATAGAAAAACCGAAAGGGCAATAGAAATACTTATTTTTCTCATTAAAAAAATAATATCAAAATCAGTATCAAAACCACAGTATCAAAAGTACCGTAGTATCAAAATTAGTAAATTACATTAATGATAACCAAAACTAGCAAAAGTATAGAATTGGAGACCAAATTATTCTCAGGCCTATATTTCATACAAGGCTGTGGGGGAGATGAGTGCAAGGTGTTAAAGGTGATGATTGAATAGCTGGTGAATGAGGCAAAACATCACTGCAGGCCGCCACCTGCTCTTGAAGTGGCTGTCATTGAGGCCAGATTGTGGGCTCTATTCCTGCTTCAGGCTGGTGTCCCCTGCCTGTCCGTGTCCCTCAACTGCAGCAGGTAGCCAGCATTATTTGGCCTCTTAACTGTGAGCATTTTTCTTTTTTGATATCACCTCTTATTTTGGTTTCACTAAGGAGCATTTATAGCAAACCATTTATGAAACTTAAGCGTTGGACTTTTTTCCAGAATGAGTTTTTGGTAGATTGTTTTGAATCTGAGCACCAGCACAGACTTCTATGTGTATAGGTATTGTAGGAGAGTTTCCTTTGGCTAAGGCAATACCTGCTGCTGTCCCAGTTAGGAATATTATCTGGGACAGGACTGTAGTATCACATACACACCTACATACTCAAGCACACATTCCCTCAAGTGGAAGTTAAGCAGGAACTATCAGCATAGGAGCAACATCTCTGTGGAGCAGTCCATGTTCTCAAATCCTGTTGGTGTCTCTGCTAACCCTGCTGCATGGCCTGATCAGCATGAACCAGAGCCCAGGAAAGCAGTGCTTAACTTCCATAACTTCAGGTGCACTCACAGAAAACAGAATGGTGTGGTTTAGAATCATTGTGTCTTTATAATAATGGCATTGACTTTTATGGTTGTACATGATCTAAAATTATTCTTACCTCAAGACTTTTTTGAAGATTTCTTAATTGTCCTAGAAATTAATGGACAGCGTTGCCTAATGTAAAATTATTGCTGTGAGGTTGACTAGACTCTCTTAATGTTAAGCTTTGTTTGTTGATTTCAACTAAAACCTAGTTAAAAAAATGCCTGAGTTGATTTTGCTTCTCTTTTTTTGAAACAATGCATTTCTTTGTTGAAAATCTTCCCTGAAAGTTTGAATGCTCTGGCCCCAATCTATTTATTGCTAGTTTATGGCTATGTTTACAGCATTAATTGCAGATATGTTATTTTTGCATGTGTTCTATGATTGCTCTTTTCTTTTTTTTCTTTCCTTGGCCTGCATGTTTGCTACTACAGGAGCCTGCTTGGGAAATCAATGGCAACAGAACAACCTTCAGCCCTCTAACTAACACGGCGACTGGGCCTATGGGTAGTGTTTTAGCAACCAATGGAACATTTTCAGGCTACCTCAACCAGCAAGAGATCAGCCTTTCAAATAGCTCTTCCTACCTAAAGACTACCACAGTTAGATCTTCCATGTCCTCTCAGTCTGTGACTCCTGACATTTCACCTGCCAAGAGCGCTGTAGGTTCCAAAGCAAGCCCTGCTGGGGCTGGTGGCAGTAGCCCTGCACACCAGCTGAGCCCTGCAAGGCAGTATAACAACCCCATTGGCCTTTACTCGGCAGAGACCCTGAGGGAAATGGCTGAGATGCATAAATTGAGTCTCAACCGAAGGGCTTCGGAAGGTGGACTCCCTAGAGGGTAGGTAACATGGTAACATCTTTGATTATTTCAATAAGTGTTGAACTTGCTGAACAATTAATGTAATGGTGCTTACCCCGTTGTGCATTTGTCTGGCAATCGTGATTAAGGTCTGGATCAATCATTAAATTTTCCAGTAGCCCCCAAAACATACCCACATTGCCACTACAAAACAATGGTTGTTGGTATCTGAAGTGCAGCATGGAATGGCAATGGTCAGCAGAGCATGAGGGGGAACACTAGGACTGAAGTAACTGTAATCATCTCAGGGCTGTGGCACTCTGCAGTTCTAACTAATGCATGGAGTCTCAGAGAGCCAAGTACTGCTGTCAGACATCAGAGCAGCTGCTATAAACCACACCTGATCTTTGGTACTTTGCTAAAGAGAAATGGCTTTGACCAGGGAATCTGACGTGCTTGGCTACTGGAGTGTCCTGCTGTAACTCCTGCCTTAATGTGTTGGCTTTCCTGTGCAAAAAGAGTCAGAATGGCACAATTTTGAATCCTCTGGTTTGAAGAATGTCTTGCATCTCTTAGCTTTAATGTTAACTTTGCTGTAACAAGGACTGATCTCCAGATACTGCCCAGATGGTTTGATCCTGTGCTGTCAAGGTTTTCCATATTCCTGATACTGCAGGTCATCTGTTTTATTAGTAGGTTTGTGAAGTGAGGAGCTGGGACTACAGTACATGAGAAAAAGCAGTGAGAAACAGATTTTCCTAAATTTTTTTGCCTTCATGTATAAATCATCAAACAAATCTAATTTTTTAGTTTGTGTTTTTGGGGCTTTTTTTAAATGAAGATAAATTTCTTGGTAGGAATATAGGGAAAAGTGGTTTTTTGACACTAGGGACTTGGCTGTAGAAGGAAAATCAGAAAATTCCAACAGTCCACTCAAGGTCTGATAGCAAATGCATATCTTCAAGTACTTTATATCCCTTTGCAGAAGCTCTTTGCAAAAGTAAAACCAAGAGGTTTTAAGTTGCAGCAAAGTAGGGATATTTCATCCTATTAAAAGGGCATATACACCTGTTCCAGATGGTTCAAGCAGTTTTAGATGATTCACTGCCACTCTCTTGAGCACTCAACATTAACAGTCCTAATTAACTTATCTGAGAAAATTCTGTCCTCCCTTCTCATATTGGATAATTAAGTAAAGCAATTACCATTTAAAGGAAAATAATTTCAGTTAGTAAGCAAGATCAGCAAAATAAACCTCAGAATACTTCTCTCTTAATTTCCAGCTGTCTGAAGAACACCAATTCTTGTCTTACTTCAATATACACAGTTTCCTGGGAGTATGTCTTGTCTTTTTCTCCACTGTGTTAATAACCCTCCTTAATACCTGCAGAGGTGAGGGTGAAGGGGCTGAATTTTGGACAGCTCAGCATTGTGACTGTTTTCAGAATTACAACACAGCTGCCTCCATCACTCGCCAAAGTCAATGTCAGCTTTTCTGTTCAGTTTGAACCAAATTTTAGGGAACTGCTATGTGCCTTTACCATCTGTAACACTGCTGAACAAACAAGAAAATAAAAAATCCTTTTCCTGCAGTGCAGGGACATTCTGAAAAGATAAGAGAGCCCAGAAGCACTAAATAAATGTATCTTGTCAGGTAACTTCTCTGAGATTTAGAGAACTGTACATCTCTGTTGACATGGAGAGAAAATTCAGAGCTCAATAGTGCTATCATTCCCACTCCCACTTGACTGTTATCCATGAAGTTAGAAGTCTTTGTTGGGAACATTCTTACCATATAATGCGACATGGTTGTGATATTGTGCTCCAAAACTGAATTCATTGTGCTTTCACAAACATGCACTTAGCTTTATGGTGAAAGCTGCAAGAAAGTTCAAGCGTGAGGAGTGATCTTAAGGTATGTTTCAGTTCTGTGCCCTTTTCACCAAATGATTTAAACTTAATCGTATGAATTGCTGTTAGAGGTTTAGCTAAACCTATCAAGAAGCTGAAATTAATTTTCAGATTATTTCCTTGATCTGTGAAGAATAACAAAGCATCTGTTTGTCTGATACACTTTACATTAAAGCTTTATCGCTGTGACCCAAGGTGAAAAATAAGATAGGCTGTTGGGAGTGTGGAACGTGATGTGCTGAAAGCTGTGGAGTGTATGAATAAATATGAACAGTGAGTCATGGTTTGTAACATGTGCATCTCTTTCATTCCAGCCTAAGTTATTTTTCACACTGTAGGTCAAGGGCAGTAAATACCTGTCCCACAAGTACGTGCCAGGTGGCTTGAGTTACTGGCCTATTACTGTGTGACCTCTGCGAGCAGCAAGTTGGGTGTTCCAGACATGTCCCTATATAGAATCAAACTAAAATAATGTGTGGCTCTGAACTGGGAGGAATTTTCTCATCACATCCTAAACATAAGGAGAGGCAAAGCTTTACTGTTTTTGAAGGAAGCTATAGCAGCCTCTTCACATCTCAAAAATCTCTACTGAGACATGACAGTTGAGCTGTTCTTAGTGTGTGCACATAATGTTTCTTTTCTTTGGGCATACTTTTATATTCCTTTAATTAAAGTGTATTTTAGGGGTTTGGTAGTTCTGCCTTGAAAATGTTATTTTAGATGTACAGTAGAAGCCTGGGTAAGTCAGAAAAGGATACCATTACACTTGGTTTCATTGTAAATGAGTGCCCAGCTGTCCCACATACACCTAAAGTGGATATAGGATATGTATATATGGATATAGTCTCTGTAAGAGACTGATATATTTGGCTTAATGTAGGGTTTATGGAGCTGGAAGAATATTTTCAAATTGGAAAGTCTGACCAGTAGCTGCAGAGGGTGATCTGTGATTGCTTTACCATGGAAATGCAGAAGTGCAAAGCCTTTACTGCAGTTTTGTCTCATTAGAGTCAAATTGGTCAAATTCATTTGGCCATGAAAAGTGCCATTGGATGAGCCAAGGCAGAAGCATCATATGTAGGAAGAAGCAGTAATAACAAAGGTTCTGCAAGGAAAAAGCAGGAGGGGCCAAATCCACTTGGAAAGTTACTCTTAAGGAATGTTACTCTTAACAGTGTAACTTTGCTGTCCAGTATTTTGTAACAGTCTCAGATACAGAAATGTCACAGCAGCAAACTGGAATCCTCAGTACCCAGTTCTGTTGAAAATGTTCCACGCAGCCAAGTAAGAAGAAAAGTTTCTTAACTGACCTGGATCTCTTCTTCTTTATTTTGAATGAAATATGATTAATTTCAACTAAGAAAAGAGCAGAATTGTGCCTATTCTAAGCTTTGGGAAATAACAAAAAAGTTAAAATAAACATCACAGCCCATTACTGCTATTTGTATGACCACCATAAAGAGTTATTGGCAAGGGCAGTGTAGTCCAGACTGAGCACACTCTGCTCTGCACTCCCAGCTTTATCCTGTGTTGTAGTGCTTTGGAATTGCTGTGCAAGCACCATCACTGCTTTATGCAGAGATGCAGGAGTGGAGTGTGAACTTATCATTTTTTTTCATACTGTATACATACCAGTTGGAATAAAATATCCTGATACAGATATCAGGAAAAAACATATAATGGTGGCTTGTTTCCTTTCATATGGAATAAATTAGGGATGACTATTCCAGAGTTTATTGGCTTACACCCCTCTTGGCATAATGTAGGTGCAGTCATATCTAGGCAAATGCTTTGTTACATACAAAGGCATTTTCTTTAGTTTTAGCTTTAAAACATTTACCAGTATATTCTTTGGATCTTCTCCAGCATGTAAAAGACTTAAAAATCAGTCTTGCAAAACCAACTCTGAGGGTGGCCTGAGAAGAAGAGACTTCATCCCTGAATATTCAGTATCTAAGAGAAAAATATAGTCTCTACCACTCATTTGCTATTTTCAGATGAGAATATGCTCTGACAATCCTCCTTTTTCCCCTCTGCTCCCTCCTCTCTTCACTTTGTTAGTAGTACTTTTGAGGATGCACAGCAATGCAGTCATGTTCGAGGGTCAGCCAAAATGCCATGGTACCCCACTAAGTCCTGGTGGATCAACTATAATCCCTGCATTTTTTCCTTTCTTAATCATGTTGGGGTTTTTAGGCATACATTTACTTTCCTTCTTATTTGTAGATGTAGATGGTCTGAGAAGAGCTGTAGTAATCTTTTGTAAATATCTTTTGCCCTTTGCAGTCTACAGACTATTGACCTTTTTTTCTGTGTGGTTGGTTTTGATGTTGTTTGTTCTCTTTCTCTTCTTCTAGGTGATAGCCAACACCGCTGCCAAGTTAGTATCACCTCTGTGTAGTGCCAGACATTTGTGTGATGCTGTGTGTGTGTATGAAGATGTGTTTTCTGGGGTAGCATGATCCCCTGTGTTCCTGCTGTGTCTGCTTGCAAGTGCAAGTATTTTTTTAAACATCTGCTTGATGTGGCAGGCGCCCCGTGCTGCCCCTGCTGTCCAGCAGTGCTCCCGCTTGGCATTTCTTGGTGATGCTCTAATGCTGTGACTGGAGCTGCCACCTGAGCCTGTCCAGTTCTTTTAAAACCTTTCAGGTGGTTTTACTTCTAAGGAAAGGCTCAAGTCCTCTTGTATCTTTACGTCAGCTTCGTGCCCTCAGAGTTTGGAGAGTGTTATCTGAGCCTTTTTTGGTGTGTAATTAGTAAAGTACTTTTAGCTTCAGTATTAAATTAATTTTTAAAGTCTGCTAAAATTCAAATTTAGATTTAAATAAGATACTGATAAGGGGAATAAAATCTACAAAGTGATTTACCTT
>JANPWX010000054.1:3449032-3508415 GCA_024734555.1 Trochalopteron elliotii
ACAGCTATTTCACCTTTTGTTTTCCCCCTTTTTATACATCGTAAACCAACCCAAAAATGACTTCCATTAGCACAGCCATCTTTTGGCTGTGGCTTGGTACTTCTGTTGTCCGCTCTTCTCTGATGAGAAGCTTTGGTGGTGAGATGCCATGAACAGACGTGCACACTCCTCTCTTGGTGGTGCTTCCCTCACTTAACTTCACGCCTCTCTCCTTTCTTCCCCTCCCTTCCCTGTGGAACCTCACTCTTGCATAACCCAGCACGGACTTCACGGAGCGTTTCAACCCCAATGTCCTGAAGGACTCTGCCCTGTCTACCCACAAACCCATTGAGGTGAAGGGCCTTGGCGGCAAGGCTACCATAATTCACGCGCAGTATAACACCCCGATCAGCATGTATTCCCAGGATGCTATCATGGATGCAATTGCAGGCCAGGCACAAGCCCAGGGTGGAGAATTTGCTGGGTAAGGTTATTTCTTTCTGTGGAATGCTCTTTCTCTGCATGGTCCTTGTAACATCCCTACCTGCATGACACGTTTGCTCTTCCTGGAGTCTTTCTTTTTTCCTGGGGTATATTGCACATGAAAAATGCGTATCGACCCTAGACAGTGTCCAAAAGCACTTCCATGTTTTGAAGTTAAAAAGGATGGATCACTAGAAAATCATAGCATGGCTTGTTGTTGGAAGGGACCGTAAAGATCATCTAGTTCCAGCCCCCTACCATGCATGGTAGGGGTACCTTAATTTAACCTAACTTTTTTGGTATTCCTCCTAGAGCTGGTAAACCCCACAAAAATACATCTAATGGTCTGTATATGATATTGGATGGCTTTTCATTCCTGTCAACCATAATTTATACTAGTCACAATTGTAAGCATAGGTCAGAAAGGACAGAAAATGGGGGCGGAATTTTTATTGAGACACGAAGAATGCAAAATATTTATTTAGCACTGGCTACTGTTTTATTCTTCAGAATGGAGTGTTTTGCTGGATTTTCCCTATCCCCAGTTTATATACAGTACGTGTGTTTTACACAGACCCTTTGGACTGTGGCAAAATCCACTGATCTTTAATAACTCTGCTTTTCCAATGCATGTTTATGGAAATTTTATCTGATTAACTTCTCCAGAGTTGTAATAACTTTACTGAAATTACACATGCAATAAATGTAGCCAGGTTTCTCTCTTGCCAGGTGCACTTCTACCTAAAATAGAAATTGCTTTCTTTTGATATGACACCAAAATACAGGTATAGCAACACACTTTAGTGTAGTTTCTTTTCCATATGTTACCTGCAGGCTTATTCAAAATGTGGATGGTTTATGTATTTTCTTGTTCTCCCTTTTGCTGTCCATTTTTCTTTTTTATAATTATTTTTCTTTTCTGCTAACTTTTTGCACCAATATCGTTGTTCATCACAGCTCTCCCTCATGATGGATCACAAGCAATACCATTAGCTGGCTTTGGCCATGATTCAGTGAATCTCCACAGGTGTTGAGTAGACTCATATTTCCAATTAGTGAAGTACAAAGAAGTTAATTTGTGTTCTTTATAAGGGTTCACATCCTTCATAGGCATGGATTATAGGAGACATTTTATGATACATTGGCACTTTCTATTAAATGCTGTAGCATTATATGATGGAGTAGTAATGTTTAAAAAATTATGTACTTAAATAATCAGATGGTTATAAAGTTAATGCTGAATATGTGGATCCTTTTTATTTTATAAGTTTCCTTTCGTTTCCTCTGTGATATTCTGAACTTTAATTTGCAGTGGAAACCAAGATGTTCTTTAGCTTCCTTAATCAATCAAGTCTGAGTTGGAATTGTGCTTAATGCAGCAATATTTGTATGAGAAGTTTTTAATATAAAAGAAGACCAAGTTATGTGCTGATTCATTTTGTCTCAATTATCAGGCTATAATTTGGTCTTGGTTCTTAATTAATAATCTTAGTCCTTTTCATTTGTCCACAAGTTTCTGTAGGGTGGTAAGCACCCTCAGACTGCACATCTAAAGGGCAGACAGCGGCTGGAAACAGTTTATTTATTTTATCAGTGAGGAAGGACAGACAGGCCTAAGATAAAAATTAATTTTCTAGTTTGACCATTTGAAATCAGTGATGGTGTAACTTCATGAGATCAGAATCAGGCTCTTGTCACTTAGAAATACACCACACCTACTGGATCACCATGGAAAACAAAGGGAAGGACAGGATTATTCATACTCAGACTCCATGCTGTAACTTAAAGGTAGAAAATTTTGAATGGCCTGACTTCATATATTTTCTTACACTTTGTTTTTCTGTTTTAATTGATCTTGCTAAACCAAGAACCAAGAGTTAGGTGGCTGCAGTAAAACCATGTGGACAGTGCATTTTGAGTACATTTTTGTCAAACCACTTCTAAATTTCATTATCCAGTTTTAGCCAAGTTCACAAGTTGTATAAAGACATAAATCCAACACCTTTATCAGGAATAAGGTCTGACAGTTGAAGTAGTAGAATCAATAATGTGATTGTACAAACTAAGGTCTTGTGTGTCCTCTCCAATAAGTCAACTTGACTGGCTATTTACCAGTCTACATGAACTTTTGTTTGTTGTGTTGTGGGGTTTTTACCTCTTAGAGCTTTTTTTAAAATAGCTGGAATTAGTCACAATGACTGACATCAGACCTGATGTCACAATATTTTGTTGTATGTCTACATCAGGGTAGACCACTGCAGTGTTCCTAAGGTTTTACTTAATATCTGCTGAAATTAGATCTGCATAATGACTCCAGGGAGTGATTCACATGGTTAACCATAGTTTATAATGAGCTGCAAAAAAGAAAATTCCATTGCTACTTATTCAGAGAGGTTTGTCTGTCATTAAAGGTTGTTTTAATGTTAAGAATGTGTGACTTAAATGATGATAAGAAAAAGGAAAATAATTTTTATTGGTTCCTACTAGAATATATTGGGCTCTAGAATAAAAACCTCTGACAGCTCTAACCCGTTTGAGAAGAGGGGTTTTTTTCAGTAGCATCAATTTAAAGTAATATGCTTAAAGATGCATGATATTTCTGCACATCGACACCCAGATGGAAAGAAATTAAATTACAAAGAGGTATAACAGAGGTATTAACATGGTTATGTGCATCTTTAGGCTGTCTGTAAGAATCAACTGTCACATTTAGGTTTATGAAATGCTCATAATCAGCGATGCGCTCTATTTTACACTTCCATGCTGAGTGGCTCATATGTCCTAGTTACTCATCCACAATATAATTATTTTTTAAAAGAAGGAAAAAGGCCTGCTGAATTAAAGACAGAGTTGGAAATACTCCAATGCATTGCATTAATTTAGTTCAATTTATACGAGCATGTTTCACTCTGCTGGGGAGGTTAATTCACCAAGCTCCATTTCCTGCCTTAATCATCTACCATAAGGATATTAATATGTCATATTAATGCCACACATTGCTACTGTGAAATTTCAGCTCTAGGTTTTAACAGTGCTTGAGATCATGGTATATCTTTACATAAACCTTTGAACTGCTTTTTTGTTCATTGGTCATAATATAAGAAGAAAGCATTTGAGCTAAAGGATTTAAACCGAGGAATTTGAACTGTCTGTGGTTGGCACACCACTGCTGCCACAGTGGTCTGTGGTTGAAATCAGCAGCACTGTTTATCCAGGGGTTTGTTATCCACTGCAGTACAGTGTTCAGCTGGGAAATTTGCTGTCCCATATTTTAGGTTTCCACAAGATTAAGAAGTCAGTGTGAGGATATACAGTCAACTGTTGGCCCACATCAGGCAGTCACCTCTGGTATTCATACAGGGGCAGGTTCTGGGTGTGAAAGGGACTTGAAAACAGGGTCACTTTTTGGGGAACGTGAACATGACAGAACTTTCAGCATAGCCAAGTGTCAGAAGCAGCAGCAGAAGAGTCCTGAGGGTGTTGCTGTGACTTGCTGTTGGTATTACAGAGAATCTCTTTTCCATGTAAAGACTGTTCCTGCAGAAGGCAGAAGGCAGAACTCACTACTGCTCTTTCTTTCCTGCCTCAGCAAGCCCTTCAGCCATGTGTGATGGGCCAGAAGAAGAGAACTACTGCTCTCTCTCTCCTCTTCCACCTAGAGAAGGCTGTGGCACCACTTTGTCTATTGCTGCACACGGGAGCAGCACTAATGGAAGCCACCGATGGCACAGCCTTCCCAAAATAAGCAAGTCTGTCTTCTGTACCTGCTAGCATTTGGATATTGTAAGGGTTGTGGTCTAGGAAACATGAGCTAAAAAAGGAGCTGGAAAATTCTGCTTCCTCCTACAGGCCATCTTTAACACTGGGAGACTTTTTTACATAGCTTGTATGTTTCGTGGCAGAACTTAAACTGAAGAGTCAAGTTTTTCTCTAAATTCACCTTCCTAAGCTGTGTTCCACCCCACAGCTGATCGTGCTGAAACACGAAAAATTAACTGGGGTTTGTACTTTGGTAGCTCCTCAAGAAAGTGAGAAGTTTGCATAGATGGGGGTTGTGAAGAACATAAGTATATGCTATTATGTGTAGATCCATTGAAGCAGTGTATATTAGACAGTGCTGAAGAAGAATGTGCCAGCTGGGAAATACTGATATTTAAAGCTACCTGGTAAAATTTTTCATCCCACTGTATATAGGATGTCAGACATACTTCCTGGCTTTTTCAAATCACAACTTCTCTGTGGATTTTCTCTGCACAGTGGTATCTTAGAGAGCACTAACTTGGAGGCTGAACCAAGGAAGCAACTGTTGGACCAAATGGCCCTTAACTTTTAACAGAACTGTTTCTCAGTTTTCATGAAGTTGAACTTGCTGCTTGCAAAGCTCTTTTATGGAAAAGCATAAAGCTGTTACAATAAATCACTTGCTTCAAAAATAGACCTTGTATTTAGAGCAGCCATGGAGCCAAGTTGCTCCAAGCACACATCGTCCCTTCAGTGTGTATTGCTGCAGCTCTGTTAATAGTTAATTTTAATTCTGCTGTGCTGAAGTTATTTTCACTGGGGAAAAAAAAGCTATTAAGTTACTAAGCCTGTTTCTAGCCTGCATCAAAAATCAGAGGGAGGTTACTTCACTTGTGCTACAAACCTGTGTAGCTTTGATTTCAGGTGTGCACAACTGGATATATCACTTTGCCAGATGATTAAGCATGTTGTCATTAAAGATTTCAGATATTACTTATATATGCAAGTCTGGAGTGCAAGTCTAGACTTCCTGTGCTTCACATGCTTAGTAGGCAATGAATCCAGACTATGGCAGATGGAAGTTTAATTCAGCTTGAAAAAGAATCATCTCTAGAAAAAGCTATAAAAACCTACCGCATTATTTTTATAATGAAATATGGGTTTATTTCTAATTACAACCTTAAGGTATACTGGCCCAACACTGTAATTTAACGAAAACATAAAACACTACCAACACAAAGTCATTTTTATAAGAAATAATATGAAACAAAAAATGGTCAGAGAAATAAAAGTTTTTGCCTGGCCTACTCTCCTTTATCACCACATATTATTTTAACCACTGTACGCTGGGGGGCCTGCATTTGCTGAGGAATCATGAACAGGTATTTCCAAGCAGATTTGAATAACAGGCCCTTTCAGAGACAAAATGAGCCATAACATAAAACTGATCTATGTATCTTTTTAAGAAGTGATCATTCTAAAGCTGTGTTGGGGGTGACTGGGAGAGAAACTGAGACCAGAGAGCTGCTTCCAATGTTTCCCTTTGTGAATTGCAGCGCCCTCCCTATAAAGGATCCCCACGTGGACAGTGCGTCTCCAGTGTATCAGGCTGTGCTGAAAACCCAGAACAAGCCTGAGGATGAGAGCGAGGACTGGAGCCGCCGCTCGGCCAACCTGCAGTCCAAGTCCTTCCGCATCCTCGCCCAGATGACTGGAACTGAGTACAGTAAGTGAACGACAGAACGTCCCCCTCATCCTGATTTTAGACTCATGTCTTTCCTCGCTGCCCTGGTATTGCCCACTGATACTCAGGGAAGACTCATGTCCAGGTTCATGTAGGTTCAGTGAGGGTGAAGATCCTGGATGTAACTTGAGGCAACTCAGAAATCAAAGCGAACAATCTCGCTTTATGTTTTATGAAGAATATTCTTTGATCTGCCAGGGGTCTCACCATGAAAGTATAACAGATTGTGCAGTAAACAAGCATTTGGGACCCCATAGGTATTCCTACTTACAAATCGAGTCTCTGCAGTGCAGTCTTTGGGTTTCCTGCAACCTAGACGTACAGAGCTGTCCACTCTTTAGACAAAAACGATAAGTCTTGTCTCCTGTAAAATCTTTTACAGAAGTGACTTCTGGAGGTCAAAAAAATCATAGATTGTATGGAATCTATTGCTCCATCGGCCCTATTATCTAAACCTAGATCTGATATGAATATCACAGGGATTTAACTTTATTGCTTGTTGCCTATGGAAATGTTTTTGGCTACTCGGTACTAAGCTCACAGGTGGTTTCTGATGTACAGAAAGGAAGGTCAGGGCCTTTCCCCACATCAGGGGGAAATATTTAGTATTTCCTTCCCCCATTAATGTGCTGCTGCTGTCTCTCCTGCTTTGTACAAAACAGCAGGACCTCTCTGTAGAATCGTTGCCTACAGCTGTGAAACATTGCTGATAATGAATAGGAAAGTAGTTGTAATAGCTACCTTCCTCCTAGCATCCTCCTTCCTGTCCCTAGGAAACCGCTCCTCTTCATGATGTTCTTACAAATTCCACTGCTGCAAAGTCAGTGTGAATGCACCTTTAATTAGGCTTTTGATAAGTTTCTGAAGAATTTTAAATAGCAAAATGTCAATTCCTTTCTTTCTGTTTTTTAACTGAAACATATTTTCTACAGTGCAAGATCCAGATGAAGAAGCCCTGAGGAGGTCAAGGTAGGCAACTCCCTGTGAAAAATACAGCTTTCTCCTTCCTGATACCTCAATAATGTTTTAAAATTACATTAATATGAACTTCCTTTATTACATTTTTGGCCTAAAATATTCTAACACATTTACTTTAAAAATCATTAAAATTAAAATGCTATCATTGAGAGGCATTTCATTGAGAAGGATAACAAATCAGCATGTTTTTAGGAAAAGCAGTGTAAAATTCCTGAAGTGTGTGTTCAAATCTGAAAGCTCTCTGCTCATGCAACTTTCCTGTACTTTACTGGGTGTGTGAATGCGATGAGTTCCAAGCCTTGTGTAACTACTTGATTGTGTAAGTGGATAAAAGTATATAATGTTGTGATAGCACTGAAATTTGTGAGCAATTTATTTGGATGACCCTCTGATTGACGTTTGATTCTCCTTAAATGATACAGTAAAGGAGTTGTTTCCTTTCATACCCATAATCATTAGCTTATGTTTTGTTTGGAATAAATATGACCTAAATTTGCAGAATATGGAAGCACAGGACTGCTTTTGCTAATGGATAAATGTACTTGTTTCGTATGATGTATCAAAAACATTGGAAACGTGGATATGTTCACAGATATAATATGGAATTAAAGATTTATCATCATCCTGTATAGCCAGGAAATAGATATATTAAAGATTCTTATGTTGAGCTTAAAATCTGCAATTGAATCAGCAGCATTCTGCATGCTCTCCTTAGTTTCTGTTTCTGTTTGCATACTTCAAATCCCTGTTTCAGTTTAGCTGCTCTGAGCTGCCGGCTGGGTTTGTGATGTGTTTGGTACCCAATCCACCTTTTCTTTTCCTGTTTTATATTTTACTGCCCTGTGGGTTCTTTAAAGGTTCTGAGCTTTTGATTACAGTGCAGGTTACAAATGTTGAATCATTGAGAAAGATATCTGCTGTCTTCCCTGTGAGGGTACAGGAATGCTTTCAGTTGGTGTTTGCTATAAACCCTCCGCTGCAGTTCGCCCGAGTTCATGGCTGGGTGCCCAAACATCAGGCTTGACATTATAGCCCTCAGGGATTTATTTCTTCCCTCAAATGTCCAAGCCTAATTCTCATTACATGTATTGTGCATTATCTGTTTTGATGTAATAGCACGTAATAGTAATAAATCCTTATTATGGTGGGATTTAAAGCATTGTGCTGAGCTTAACAGTGCCCCATTCATATCTGAGAGTAATATGTGGTTTTAACAGAAATAATCTCTCTAGGTGTAGTTTTTTTGCTCTGAAAAACATAAAATAGTGGAAACTTTATATGGCATGAGATATGTTGACAATAATTATCTGATAACGCATCAACACATGTAAATTGCACATTCTATCCAGTATAACTCCAAGTACATGACTATATCCACTGTGCTTTGCATATTTCCTGCAGTCTTTAGTGTCACTGTCTTATCTTTTTCTTGCCCAAGGATGCTTCCTTATGTTTAGGCACAGCTGAACAGGTTTAAGGTGTGCATTGACTGTAGAGGCATAAGGGAGCATATATAGGTAGTTACACAGGGGCGGTGCAACTGGTGTAAGCTGTGGTGCAAGGAATGAAATGGGATCTCCTTCCTACCCCACTGACTGCCGGCACCATCTGGGTGCTTGATACCCACCTCAGACACTGGACACACTGCACTGGGGAATTGGCAGCAAGGCCCTGGCTGTGCAGGCATCCAACATTGTGGCCTCAGGCAGGCTATGAGCAATCTCTCTCTGGTGTTTTCTCTGGTCTCTTTGTGTCAGCTCCTCAGTGTAGTGAGCAGGAATTGCATGGAATGGCGATCAGGTTTCTTCCAAACGCTTAGAAGGGGAGGGAGGAAATATGTAGCTTATTATTGGCAGAACTGCTTTACTTTTAGATTGCAGCTTCCAACTTCGGTACATATGTTAAAAAAAAACTTGAGAATTTTCAGGTGGCAGAATATTCCTTTCAGTTAATGAGTGTGTTGCACAACTGTCCTTTGCTCACGCTACTCCTATTTTGAAGGCACACATGAAAGTGTGCATAACTTGCTCTGAAAACTTTTCATTGCTGGTGTGATGATTATGGTGGGATATTTTCTGGAGAGATGGGATCCATTTCAAGCCAGACATGTTTCTGAATACCTTTTCCTTGAATGCAGAGGTAATACCTTGAAAGCAAGAAGGGAGATCTTAAATTACATGTCAGACCCACTGGAGCTAGTATATTCTGGTGTAGCTGGAAAATAATACCATGAGGAAGTTTCAGCTAGGAATACTTTATATCTCTTACTTACCTAAAGGCATAAAAAACAGTTTGAGAAGTCATACATCAAGATTCCTTTAGAACTGTTACTTGCATGGCACTGTGTTATTAAGCACAAAAGATGGAGGAATATCAGTGAATTTGTTGGCATTTACTCTGTTTATAGTTTTGTGCTTTCCTCAGCCTGAGGAGTTAAACCAGCCCAGTCTGCTCCTTTCTGTTTGGCTGGTTTCACTCTCAAGTTCCCTTGCATTAACACAATTAATTGTCTTGTGTTTTGAGTGTAAATAATGAAGAAAACAATGACCCTGTTTGCAATGACTGCAAAAAGTTTTGCAAATAACAAGAACATTTTATTTTTCATTCTGTTTGATATACTTCTCCTTGACTGTGCTATCATCTCACATCCTCCTTCTTCCCTTTTTTATGTACAAAAGCTGAATTTAAACTGTAGAGCATCTAAAAGATTAAATCCTGAGAGGTGCTGAACATGGCTCAAGCACCCCAGTCTGCAGTTAGAGTTGGCAGGAGGTGGCCAATACTTCACAGGACTCTGCTTTGAAAATCCCCTGTTGTTCTGCTTTGTGGCCCAAATGACCAG
The DNA here is from genome assembly GCA_024734555.1 of Trochalopteron elliotii. Taxonomy (NCBI): domain Eukaryota; kingdom Metazoa; phylum Chordata; class Aves; order Passeriformes; family Leiothrichidae; genus Trochalopteron; species Trochalopteron elliotii. The sequence continues at coordinate 3,458,800 of JANPWX010000054.1, forward strand.
AAATATCTATGCAAATGTCAACACTAATACTCACTAATTCTGAGGAAGCTGTAGAAAAGTACTGCTGAAACCTGGGGTTGGTGGTCCTTGCAGGAAGGACTGCAGGTTGTAGATGGGCTGACCTAGGTGTTGCAGGACGGAAAATATTTGCATTCACTTTGCACTTGTATGAGTTAGTTTTCACTGACTCCTCAGTTGTGTGAGAGGGAGGGAAAAGCCAAGAGAAACTGCTAGGAGGAAAACAATGGGGTTACACTGCATTTCTAGCAAAAGCAGCCCTGTAATACCAAGAACAAGTCAAAGAATAAGAAGTTATATCAAGTTACTTCTCAGAAACAAACCACTGCAAAACCTTTCACACATGGTCCAAAAAGCATCACCCAGCCTTCGCTATGCTGATTTGAAAGCTGAGGAAAAAAATCCAAATAAATTGCCATTGCCCTAGTTGTAAGGCAGGGGAGTGGTAGCCATGGTCCCTAACCCCTTTCTTTCTCCCTCCTTTCTTTCTTCTGTGTATGTGTGTCTCTCTCTGTCTCTGTCTCTCTCTTTCCTCATGCCACAGGGAGAGGTTTGAAACGGAACGTAACAGCCCACGCTTTGCCAAATTGCGCAACTGGCATCACGGCCTGTCCGCGCAGCTCCTTAATGTTAAAAGCTAAACGCCCCCAGTCAGGGGCAAGCACCAGAGAGCCACAGTAACACATTAACTGCTGGCCTGAGTTAGAGCCTGAGCCTGCCACTCGTGCACAGATGATGTACCCCTAGGCACTAGGTTTCTGCTGTTAGCCATTCACTGTCACCACAGGTGAAATCATGATACGACCCACGTCATGTTCTTCATGATGAAGTAGTTTAGCTTTTTTTCCCTTTATTATCTCAAACTTCATTGTACAGCCAAACATCACTATTGTAGTCTCTTGACTTTAATTCTGGATGAAAATGAGAGGGAAGTTGTTGACGGTATTTCTTTAGGAGGAAAAAGAATGAGATTTTCACAGAGTTTTACTGCTGTAAAGATAATGAAGTAGGAGAAAGAAAGTTGAAAAGGAAAACTGATTGGCCTAGACTTTGCTACATGTATAACACACTTAGTTTGCATAGTTGAATGATGCTGTTTGAAATAAGGTATTAGCAATGCGAAGTTATATTTCAATATATTATACCAGCAGAAGTCATTTACTGAAACCATTGCTGTAAGTTTTGTGTTGGAAACTTTAATTTATCATTATATAAAAGAGAGATAGCTGGGCTTGCTCAGAATCTGCAAGGAAATGACATTTTGCTAGAGGTGATTTAGGAGTGAGAAGAATATATCATACTGCTGGTGCACTGAAGCTTTTTAAAGCATCTTGTAAGTTTTAAGGAATATCTTGCCCATTCTGTATTGCTCTTGCTTTGACTCACATTTTTTTCTGTATATAGCAGCATGCTTTATCTGAAATAAAAGGTTTTAAAGCTAAAATAATTATGTGCCTGTATTACACAGTACTTTATTCTGTTTTAAAACAATAACTCCTTCAACTGATTATTGAAAGGAGGAGAACTTTTCTTTTCTGAACACAAAATCTGGTCAAAAAGCTTTCCATTATTAGCTGTAATTAGTATTGACCTTTAAGTTGTCTGGATTGGAATAAACCTGACAAAGCACTTGAGTTAGGTACCTTTATCTGGTAGCAGTTATTCCAATCAAAGGGATTAGTGCATGACATCAGATTGAAACTATTACACTTTTTGCTGCTTCCAAATTTGTGTCAGCAGTCCGTACAGAGCCAAGTTCATTCAAACTCCCAGATTTTTTTCTGTGTTATAGAAATAAAGAAAAGCTACTGTTCATGGAGAATTTTGACTGAATCAGCCAAACACTGAAGTGTTTAAAGTGTTATCATACATATATAAAACAAGTAATTCTTCAGTATTACTTGAGAGTACATTAGCATTAATTCCTTTTAAAATGCATTTCACTTTTCTTAGCTAAATACTAGAGTACTACAGGACATGTTACTTAATTCACAACATGCATTTATATTTTCCTTATGGGAACACAGACAGATTCTGATCACACCATCTTATTAGTACCTATGGTAAATCAGCATCACTGCATGAAATAAGAGCAACATTGTAACTTTTCCTGATTGTTGCCAGGAGTGATCTTTGGTGAACCAAAGTGGTGTGATTTCTGATTATGTATAGGAAATTTTGATAGCATTTAAAATATCCATAGGCAATTAAGATTTTTTTCATTAACATAAAATGTACCTAAGTAAAAAAAATCAGTTCTAATTTTTAACCAAATTAGATGTTTTTATGAATAAGTGGTAATACAGTCTCTTCACGGTAATAACAATTGTATATCCTTAATGTTTTATGAATATCATACAGATACTACTTGTTTCCAAGAATCCTAGTGCATGTGTTGGAATGAAAATGTCTAGATTATATCTCAGTGTTTACACTTAATGTTATTTTGAAAGGTATTTTCTAATAATAATTTTATCAGATATGAAATTAATGGAGATGTAATTAAGGAATCCTGTCCTCTTAGCTCTGCTTCAGTGGTTTTAATGATACAAACTCAGTACATATAAACCATGTAATCATATAGGGCAATAGTTTTAATCCTTTTTTCTGTAGGATACAAAATGGAAACTAACACTCTCCAAGCTTGTAGAATGTCAATTCTTTATGCAGTTACAAGGGGAAAAAAGAGGAAAAAAAATCTCAAATAACTGGTAGCTTGTAGAACTCTTGCAATGTTAAAGACCTTTCGTGAAGGTGCCTTCATTAATCCTTACAGCAAGATTTTTACTACAACCTATTTCAGCTGCTTAGTCATGTCCCTTTTAAAAAATCTCACAAGTGACAGACTTTTTTGTATTGGAACTGCCAGTCAAGTATTTCTATGTCATTTCTTTTTTATATTTAGACTAGTAATTGCTCAACTTTTACTCCTCAAAAATCTTCCTCTATGTTGTCATGGCGATCTTCAAGTCCAGAAAATGAGTGTTTTGGATCTTTTTTTGTATAACTCTGAAGAGGCCTTTTTGCTTCCCAAGGAGGAGACAGACTTTGTAAGGCAGAGAAATTGGCCTGCATTTTTCACTCTACTGCGTATCATTGCTAGTGACAGTAACAAACTTGGGCCTGATAAAAAAAATTAAAGCTTGAAAAAAAGAGTCGCTTTGTTGTAGCAAAAGGGCAAGTCTGGCCTATTATATTTCAGTATATTCAGGCTTATCTTACTGTATATGGCTTCTGAGTGACCAACCCCATCCCATCTTGCAGTGCTTCCTGAGTACTTGCAGAAGTCTACTGTTTCACACAGGAAAATCAGTCACAATTAATGGCACAGAGGTTTAAAATAGATTCCTGATTGAAGACTCGATGAGTCATGTAATTCTCTAGACCAGTGCTGATGATAGGCAGGTGTATCTGTTCCATGCTGAATATGTTTTGACCTGTGACTGCTCTGCCGAGCAGAGGACAATGGTTGGTGACAATACTGTCTTCTAAATAACCTCCATGCCAAAAATAAAGTAAAACACAGGATGTGAATAGTCATATGCACCCCCTGCCCTTCCCAATATTGCCAGTAAAGCATAGTGTTATAAGCATTTAATGAAGACAGCAAAGCTGATGCCAGTAGGAAATGAAAACCAAAAAGGCCTTCCAGGTAAATCTGCTTGTCTGGTTATGGCACAGGGACATGCTCCTTTTCTGCTGTGGTGCAAGGCTGTTTGATGTAAACTAACCTGTTTCCTGAATCCTGCTGCCCTGCCTTCTGCTCCAACAGCCCCCCTGACCTCCTGCAGTGCTCAGTTTGCAGCAGAGGCACTGACTGCATGCAGTGTGTGCTGATGGGACGTGGCTGCAGTGTGGCCTTAGGAGAGCAGTGTGACAACTTGACCTCTCTTCCTTTCATGCATGACAAAACGACAAAAGGAGAAAGGTTCTGTGGCTCCTTCCCTTGCCTCCCTCTCCTCATGCCTGCCTGCACAGGAAGGACAGTATGTTTTTGCTAAATAATACAGAGGTCACTTCATTGCAGTTTCTCTCTCATTATGCACAACTGGGAGGAGTGTATCTTCCATAATAAGGAAAAAATATTTTTGGGACTGCTTTATCATGTTTGAAAAGTCCAGCTCTTGCACATTACAGAGTTTTCTGAAGCCTTCCTCAGGGGCAGAAGAAGTGATACCAATTTTTCACTTGTGCACTCTGGTTCCCACAGGAGCTAAATTGATTTTGTGGCTTCTTTAGCTGTATCTGCCATGAGCTTCAGTGACTGGGATTACCATTATATATATCAGAAACTTATATGGATCCTTATACAAATTTGAGTCTGCAAAGTTAAAAAAGCCAGAATTTTGGGATGCTGCATGGTATTACCAGATGATTACTTTCTTTAATCAGTTTGCCTTTAGTCGACAGCTTTCTGCAGGATACATGAAAATTAATTGACTAAAACTTGCTCTCAATCACAATGACATTCTTGTTCTATGGCTGCTAATCAAAGCCATCTGACATTATCAAGACAATCTAAGGCATCTTGATTTCCTTCCTTGGTTGTCCAGAATTTCCAGTGATTAACATTGCTGACCTGCCCAATTGCCAAAACCCTCCTATCTGCTGCTCAAATTACCAGAATTGCTACTTTTGAAAGACATGCCCTATCTTTCCACAGCAGCCTGTGAAATAAAGCAGACTTCTCTAGGTAGATTTCCCACTTAAGGAACATAACAAAAAATAATAAGCACATTCATTTAATGTCTTCTAATCCCCTTTTGAGACCTGAAGAGTGACAGAAACATAGGAACAGTGAAATAACTCAATTGTCTCCATGGAATCATGAGTGAAATCAGAAGAGAATATGGATCAAATAGAAAGTCCTTTTTCCTCAAAATACTCCAGGAAGTTCTATGTGAAAAAAAATTAATTAGGCATCATAAATCCCTTGTTCCCAAGTCAGTTCCCTGTAGAATAAATTGGTCAAAGATAGTGTAAGGTACAGTGTACCCACTTAAAATTGAACAGTGAAGCCTCCAAATGCAATTAAGAAAATACCATGAAACTTTTCTCAAAACAGTTCATAGAGAAAGTAATGCATAAGCTAACAGGGCCTGTTAAAGCTGAAATTAAACTTTGGGTGTGGATGTACTGACCTATATGTAGCATCTCATCTTTACCACCTCAGCCTCCTGCACGTTCTGTCCACCATGTAACTTTTGCATGATCAGAAATGAACATTAACTTTCATTTCTGCTGTGCAGCCTTTAAAATTTTCGTGTGCATCCTTCAGCTGATGCAGGTGGCTAACCAAGACACCTTTGGTGTGGCAAGTGCTGCCTTTCTCTCTGACTCCTCAGTCCAACAAGGGAAAAGCAGTTCTAACATGCAGCAGGTTTTCCAACAAGCATTGTAACTCAGAGGCACTCAATTGGGGTCTGTGCATCATCAGCCTGGCTCACAGCTTTGCTTAGGGTGACCTGGAGCACAGCACTGGCACTGCTTCCTTTTATTCTGCTTCTAAATTGCATTAATGTCAGCAAAATTATCCTAAATACTAATAACTTCCTAATAGTTCATTTCCATGTAAGCATTTGTTGTAGCTGACCCAGAATGTTATATGATTACAAATGAGAGAGAGGGAAGGTAAGAAAATCCTTAAGAGGGCTTATTAAATAAAATTTAATCCACATTCTGAAAGAATGACAACAGTTCTAATTCCTACCACTTAGTTATTTGATTCAGGAACTGAACAGCACAGACACATTGCTGGGCTTCAGGGGCAGCTTCAAACTTAGCTTAATGCCTTGTGGAGGAAGTATGAATTTTCTTATCATCAGTGTGCACAAATTAAAAAGTAGGTGTAAAAAACTACCCCCTGAAAGTCAAACTTCTGAGTTCTTGTTCTTTCCTCAGCTCCCCTGGAGAAAAGTGAAGTCATGATGAGAAAGAACACTTCAGTGAGAGGGGAATCATTTCCTGGCACACAAAACCCAAACTTGTTGTGCAGTGTTTTTGTCTGTAGTGGTCATGAACACAGACTGAGAGTTTGGATCCTGTGCTCAGGTCCCTGCACTTTACAGTGGGACTGTAGAAAGCTACAGGGAAACATTCAATTAAATTGAATTGCACTTAAGGCCAAGATAAGGAATAATTAATTATCTGAATTAAATCCCAGCTCCAATTGCTGAACATGCTCAGAATTTTGCAGTCTTTGTTCTTATTAAAGTGATGTATTTACCAATAAGATAAAATATAAAATTAGAATTCATATGCCAAATGTCACAATGTAAACCTTGGCAAGAGTTACGTTACCTTTCCCCAACAGTGATGCTGCTGTATGTCCAGCTGCATTTATCCTGTGACTGTTGAGTTTAACAGCAACCTGTGGACACCACTAAAATGCATTCACAGGAAGGATTGGCTTGGATTTTAGTGAGCTGCTTTGATGGAGTTCCATACTATGTGTTGAGAATGAGCTGCTGGTTGTTTTCCACTGAATCTACGATAATGCTTTTCCTATTCTGTGGCACTATCTGCCCCAAACCAGGATACCCCTGTGAGAAAAGTATTTCCCTGTTTTGGAAAGCAGATATAGTAGGATATATTGCAATTGTTTTGGCGTGGGCTGCTCACATTCTTAACTACAGTGGCTGAAAAAGAGAGACTAGCTCTTCTACCCCTTTTTGTGATCCCAAGCTGAAGTGTTAACTAAACCAGCATGATAGTCATATTCTGTCCTCTCCAGTTAACTGCCTGTCATCTCTTTGTTTGTCTTCTGGTGTCTTTGTTAAAATAACAGATACAGCATGGGGGGGGGGGGGGGAAGGCAAGCAACCTCAACAGTCACCTGACCATGGAAAAATTCTCAGCTGAAAATACAGAAAGGTAGAAATAGCCTCATTGGATCAGAACAGCAGTTAATCTAGCTCAGTGTCCAGTTTCCAACAGTGTCAGTGTCTCTGTGCCTTCAAGACAAAAAATGTTTGGAAGGCAATTACAGAATAGCTTTCATACAGCTTTACTCCCAGACACCCTATAAGAATTCCTTTAAAATTACTTTGTTAGTTCTATTTCTTAAAAGGAGATTTTATTTGTAGATTAATATGCTTATATAAATATAAGTACATGCTAGGATGAAATTTATCGTAAGTATTAGTCCTGCAAATCCACCCTACGCTGCTAGAAAAACAGAATTTTTAATTTCAATAAATATAGACCCTAATAACCTGTAGGTCTGTTTCCCCTTTGAAAAAAGACTGTTGTATATCTGTCAGACTTGGTAGAAGACTATTGGATTCTCAATACAGTAAAATACTGATAAACTGAACAGATATATTTCTTTTTAAAAAAGCTAATAATACCTCATTAAAGAGGGTGAACTGATATTTTAAATACTCAGCTGGGGTTTGGGAGAGTTAGTTTTAGTTCTTTACACTGCTGTGGACTTTCTTTTAGACCATGAACAAATCTATTAAGTTTTAGTCTTTCATTTGCAAAATTAGAAAAATAGTCTTGCTCCACAAGAGTCTAGAGAAAAAACTCAATTAAAATGTTCACTTTTTGCTTCAGTACTGAAAGAGTAGTTGAAGGACCATGTGGTCCCATGGGACACCTCATGTTTCTTATTGTCACCAGGTCTTCATTACACATCATATGATTCTGTCTCCACCTTTTAGTGGAATAGAGCAGAGCTTTTCACTCTGAAAGGGAGAGAGTCTGGATCTGTTACTATCTAAGAAGAAGGTAGAAGGAAGGTGCACCACCTCCACATTTCAGCTTGCCTGCTACATGTACATGTTTGGGAATCTTTTGCATTTGGTTCCCAGAAATAAAGTAGAATGGGAAAGCATTCCAGTGTCCAGTACATACAGTTCAGATTAAACATACTCATTTGTTGAAAACTCTCTGAAGATCTTCAGGCTGTTTTTAGGGTCCAATAGCACACACAAGCTTGGCTTGCAAATTAATTTTGCCTTCTGTTACTCAAACTATTGTAATTCTTGTTGGTGTGTTGGAGGGAAAGACCCTATTTCTAGAATTTCACTCTGCCTTTAGCACCACATCATGTAGGATATTTTATGAGAAGAACACATTTCATAATTTCCACTGTAAAATATACTGTGTAATTGGGAAGACAGTATATTGCATAACTCTTGTTTGAAATACAGGTCCAACATTTAATGAAATCTGTGGGAGTTGCACTGTTCTTTCAGAACAGTCATTAGCTGAGGCCCTTCTATCCAAAGCCATTTCAGTGGTGGCTAAAAACAACTGCAGACAAAAAAATCCCCCACAGTAATTTTAAATCTCTCCCAGATAGCTCAAAACTATTATCCACTACTGTCAGTTATTGCAGCAGCCTGTGTAGACAGAGATACAAACAGCTCATAATATTCTGAGCCAAATTCTTTCATGTTGTGAAGGTATTGACTTTACTGAGCCTGCCCGAGGGATGTATTTGGCTCAAAAGTAAAGTTATTTCTGCATTTAGTTAACAAAAAAAATGTTTTGATTGTAAAGGCCAGAAATCCAATAGTTGGTTCCTTGAAATGCAAGTATTGCCAGTCAGAGGCACATCTGATCTTGAGCCTTTCTTCTTGGTAGCCAAATGGGAATTGCTCCTATTGACTGGGAAGAGAAATAGTTCCTGGAAGCAAAACCATGAAGAAGTGTTATGTGCCTTTGAACTCATTTTTCCCTTTACTCTCTGCCTTTTCCTTTGTTTTATTCTGTGGAAGTATTTTTACTATACTTCTCTCTCTCTTTTTAACCTTCACTGCTCCCCTGCCATCGTCATTCGATGTTATCCAATATTGTACACTTGGGCAAAAAGCTTTTGTGAAATCCCAACCTCAACATGACCTTGAGTCAAGTGACTTTTTTTTTGCCTTGTTCAGAGTAGCCACAGTTACTGGAGCAGAAAAGTTAGGATCAGATTAATTGTAACAACAGAGGCTTAGCACTGCTTCAGCCTGACCCCAACTGCCTGCCTTTTGGTCGTGGCTGTAATTTCTCATAGAGCATTTGGCAACACTGGAGATAAATAATGCTGGATTTTGTTTCCAGGCCCTGACTGTGTTCTTTAACATTGTTGCATGTTTATGGCTCTTGGTAAATTAACACTTGCCACACCTGCACAGTCTCTAATCCATCCTCCTGCACCTTGTTTCATAGCTGGCATTGCAGTGAACTCACAGCTTGGTTACCATAAAAAGAGTGTTTGGTTTCTCATTGCTTCAGAGTGGTGAGCCATCGACCTCACTGGGGGATTTCTGTTCAAGGCAGGCTCTTCTGATCACAGGAACATCTCAGTTGTGAGATGTGTCAGACGGACACATCTAAGGGGCATTTCAGGTCAACTTCTGGGTTTCAAAATCTGGCTTCAGTTTCTATATTTTAGGGCTATGTTTTAGTTAGAGGTTTTAAAAATTTGTAGAGAACACCTATGCCCAAGCCTTTGCTGATCTTAACTGGATTGGTTTTCATAACTTTATTGAAACTGAACTAAGGAAGAAAGTGTGACTGTACATATATATGTAAATATATAAGTACATAAGCACAATACTGATAATAATGTGGAAAACATTAAGAGTAGCCTTCCAAACATAATGTAAGTTAATGACTGGAACCCAGCAAATACATATAAAGAAGTGCATGTATTCCTTTTTTTGTTTTCAAAGTATGGTTCAGAAAGAAGGTTCAGTTGGGTAAATGAGGACATTTGCTTTGTGGTTTGTAATTTTACATACCACTTAAAAGAAGTGTTCTCACTTGACATATTTCAGCTTTAAACCTGTTGAAATTTCAGCACAATTCCTTAAATCAGAAGGGATTCAATCACCCATTAAATTGCTAAAGAGTGAGATTATCTCAATTACTTAACTGGACTTCAAACTTAGGTGTTTGAGGCTAATGCATTCTATTCTTTATGAAAATACTTGTGTCTTAACTTCTTACAGATAAACAATTGCTTGCATTTAAACTGATCAGTTATTTTTTAAGTGTCTATGTGTGTTTACAGAATAACAGCCCAGTTTTCCATCAGTGAAACTGAGGCTGACTTAGTCCTCACCTCAACGAAGGAATGATTTCCAGTTGAAGGAATTGTTTCTAATCCAATTTAGGTTGAGAAAAGTAGTATTTGGACAGGGTAGGGAATTTTTAAGTGAAGCCAGGCATAAGAAATCCTTTTTGTGTAAGACTTTGTTAACCATTTAACTCCTTATCACTTCAAAATGTCAGGTCCATGAGGACTGCCCAACTCTGATTATTTTTACTGCTTGGATTTGGCATCTCAGCATGTTCTGCTGGAATATTATTGAATTCTTTTTTAAAAGGGAACTTACTAAAGACAAAACTATTCCTGAAATTGTATACACACATACAATGTCTCATTTGTAACTGTTAATTTTCCTTTTACTTTATTATTGAAACAAAGTTGTTTGCAACTAATAAGAAACATACAGCAAACTTGTATATCTGGTGGTTTCACCTGGAAAGCTGAAGAGGTTTCTCACAGCTATATTTATGAGCAACCACTCTAGGATGCTTTTTGCAACCAAACATTTTACCCCAACCCATGTTCTTTTTCACTGGTTGTTTTGGGTGGGGTTTTTTTGCCATCGCTGGCAATTGCATTTATTTCATACTGTATCCCCTCCTTCCACAGAGACAAGGAAAACGTTGCAGCAGCATCAGAAAACAGGTAATGTTTGTTGTGTTTGATTTACTTCCTTGTTAAGAGTGTACCTCCACTTTCTCCGTATTGTTCTTACCTCAAAAACATGAAATTTGTACGCTGTTTGAACAAATGATAAAAGTAGAGGCTTCAGCTAAGTGGGTTCATTAGGCATTTTTTTCTCATGCCCTGTGATGTGAAACAGGTGGGGATCATGTTTCTCAGAACTTATAAACCTGAAAAATAAGAAATTTCAATCAAATATTCTGGAAATGGAGTACTGTCAGTTTGTAGTAGAGTTTTAAGAACAATTACCATTTTAAACTTTGTCTAGACTGTTAAAGACGTTTTTAAAATCTGAAGAAGATTATCTTTTTAAGAACATTTACATGTCAGATCTTGATTGATACTCAGTGGGTTATGAGGTTCAAAACAGTCCCTCTGTAAGTTCTTTCATGTCAAGTTGTTTTTCCCAAAGGATCTCAGAACATTTGGGAGTTAAGTATAGAAATGTGTTGTTTTCTATTAGTTAATCTATTAAACCCCCAAGTACTGATACACAGGTATTTCTTGAGTGAATCTGACCAGTTGTTTCATGAAGCAAAGAAAGGCCTCTTACGGCTACTAGATAGCCATGAAAAGAATTTTGTCCTACTGCTTTTCTCTTTGTTGTTGATTCCTGCCTCAGTGATGTGCAACCACTTTTTATTTTGGGGTTTTTTTTAAGACTGCTTATGTTTGAACAAAGGTTGCCTAAAGTTAATATCTGAGTGCAAGCATTATTTGTTAATACAAGCAATGGCAACTCGCACTTGAGCAGTTGGGAAAATTGATTTTTATTTTTAAATTAATGATAAAAAGAAGAAGGAAATAAACCTCTTGATTGCTGAATATAAATTAAATTGTAAAGAACAAGCAACACATGTTAGAATCTCACCAGCAGTTTCATTTGTGTAAAACTATCTATAGGACTATGCAGCTGCTTCACTGAAATGCCCTTTTCTTTTAACTATTGTTTTATTTTGCCAGGAACAATTTCTGATATATGACTGATGTTAGTGTCCTCCTATGTTGCCTTAATCTTGTGTGATCTGTCATACCACAGCCTTTCTCCACCTCCATTACCATCACAGCTCTGCTTATTTTGATATTCATAGCAATGTGATTTCCAGATTTAACACAAGGTACCTTTTTAAATTTGTCCAGCCTTTCCTGGTCTTAAGCAGTAATTAACCAATGAACTATCAAGATTAGTCATGACTTCATCTGCATTGTCATTACGATCTCCAGCTCCATCTGTGGCTGGAATTTGTCTCTTCCTCAAACCCCTGCTCTTACCTAGGAAATGCCTCATTTACGAACGCCCTTGTAATCTCTGTTACCCAGGCCTGCAGGTACCGCGCATGCGCCCCAGTATGTGACCTCGAGTATTTGGCACCCTCCTAAGTCATCCTCCAGGGATGCCAACACTGCCAATGCTCAGCCAGTGGCCTCCAAGGGCTCTGTGAGGCTTGGAGTGGGTACAAGCCGGGGGGAGGCCGGTTTTGGCCAGAAAGCCCCTCCTGCTTCATCCAGTAACCAAAGGTACACTGTGCCGTGTAACTGCGTAACTGACCCGGTTTGGAGCTTTGCAATGGTTTGGTAATAACAACCTCTAACTCCTTCAGATAGAAATGCCCATTGCCTCAAAGGCAGATGAACTTAAAGTTCAGGTTCTTCCAATTCCAGCAACTTCTGCTTCACGTGGGTGTTACATTTTCAGTGGCTCTCCTAGGATCACACCTACAATACAGAGACAAGTCATTAAGCATCTTCAGCAGAGAAACAGCAGCTGATATTTCTGTATTTTCAGTGGATTCTACAAACATTCCCATATTCAAATATAAAATCCTTTCATGTTACAGCTTTCTCAAAATACTTTCTCCAGCACTTTTTGCAATAACAGATTTTTTTTTCCATATCCATTTTAGTTTTTGTTCTCTATATTTTTGATTCTTTGCAAGCGATCTGTTGGAAGATTAGAAACACAAAAACCTTCATGTATTACATGAAGGAGACTAAGTGCTGTTTTAATCATCCACTCCTTGTTATTTGGATAGAAATTCTCAGAACTTAGGACTTCACCAAGAAAAAAAAGTATAATCTACACTTATATTTTAAATGTTAGAGTGCATTTGTTGCTGTGTTCTCATGATGGTTGTTAACCATTATTATCCTCTTAACTTCTACTGATCTGTGTTTCTTTTCATGAGTGAAAATCAGCTGAGATGTGTGTTTGTTTTCATCCACCTAACTTACTTTTATGTTTGTTACTGCAAATATGAAGACGTTTGCTTTTTTTCAATTTATTTTAAAATACAAAGTACTGTAAAGATTTAAAGTCTACAAAATTATTGTATTTAAAAACCAACCAACCAAACAAAAAACCCTCTGTAACATGTCATAATGAAGCTGTTGCATTAGATGATCTATTTTATAAAGTTGCAGTTACATTTATCAATTCTTAAAGTTCTTCTGTGCTTGAAGAACGAAAACGAAAAAAACTAGAAAGGATGAGGAAGAAAAAACAGTTTGATTATTGTATTTGACAATATAAATAAAATTATGTAAAATCTATAGTTGCTGAATTAAAACCAGTCAAGTTAGTCTTGAGCTTTTTCTGTAAAACTGTTTTGAGAATGTTATCAACTGCATATAATTTATGTAACCAAAGCACTCTGATTTTTGTGGTTATATCCATTTTACTTATATTTATTCCAAATCCTTGTTCTGATAATTAATATATTCTACCATGAAGGAAGGTAAGCAAGCCTCTAACATTTTAAACAGATAAAAAGAAATATTACAAACACTATGCAAGATAAAATTTGTTTGTATTTCTTTTAAACTTTAAAAGGTGTTCTAGTTTATATATGTGGATTCATTCTGTTCAAATCTGTCTCCACACAGGTCCATGTCCACACATACGGGTTGGGTTTTTTTACTTTCTTTTCAATATTTATCACTGTATATGTATTTTCATTATTTTGGAGATTGTTAAAATTAAGTTACAACTATTTAAGTAAGTTCACTGTTCTCTGCAAGGTATGAAGTCTTGAATCTTTTGAAATCTGTAGCAAATTCCTTTCACAGCAGTGTAAATAGACAAAATAGGTGAAATCCTAATTTGTGTTTGCTTTTAACTTCCATTTTTATGTGCAGCATAGTTTCAGTCCTTTCCTGTTTGCCAAATCAAAGATATCTAAGTACGTAAGATGGAAAATGTGACTTCATAGTTTTTATTGGGGTAATTCTGGTACCCACTGTGGCACAGGGAAAATTTCACAGTATTGAAATTCAGTACCAGATTAGCTGTGATGGATAGTACACAGTTACTCTGCTACATAGGCTGTGCAGTCTACTAGTTAATTGGAAGAATTTACATCATGAAATGCATCAGGATGTAAGAAGTCATCTGACTCTCAAATGTATATTACGATGGAAGAACTTCTGCAGAACTGTTGCAAAACTTGGTGTAAGGATTTGAAAGCCAGAATATCAAACTGGATGATTATTTTCAGGAACTTACTTATTATGTACATAGCTGTAGATCAGTCTCTATAAGGGAGAAAATACTGATTTCTTGCTTTTGTTGTGGGCTGCATTCAGCTTTGAGGTTTGTGGGGATAACAACCAGCTTCTTTTTCAGCTAATCATACAAAATATTCAGCTGAATTAAGAAACCATCAGGTGGACTGTTGATCTCTAGAAGAGCAGGTGAAGGACAGTCCCTTGGAGAACAAGGGGTATCACAAATTCAGAAGTACCAAGCACTCATTCTAGGTCCTGAGAAGTATAACTTACCAAATCAGTGTTTCTGAGAGAAGCAAAAGAAAGTATGAGATAATTTCACTATAGGTGGTAAATCTGCTTAGGAAGAAAAGCTGAGAGAGAGTGTTGGAGGGCTAAGGTTGGCTGAAAAAACAGCTGTGGAACTGTAAGGTTTCTTTTGTTATTTGATAGTTGCTGTGCTCAGGAAGGAGCATTTTGGGCATTTGTACCTTGAGCAAGAAAATCACTGAATTCCATCACCCTGATAGGAATAATTTGTAAGAACACAGAGATGTGACAATACACTTAAGACATAGGTCTAAAAAAGTAGACATATATCCATTATGTTTCTAGGCCACTGCTCGTGGACAAGACAACTATGTACAGTGATGCCCTGATTTTTAAAAAAAAACCCTGCTAACTTTGCTCCATTTGTCTGTCTGTAAGAGATGAGTAATTCTCAGATTTGAGGGAGGTGATGGAAGACATTAGTAGTTTAAAAGGTTACTTAAATGGTCATGGATACAAGACTAGATTATTATCGTTCATTTCAATATATTTGATGGAATTTATACGGGCTCACAAGACTGCAACAGGCTCTTCACAGCCATTTCAGTCCTGAGTGCCACATGTCCTCCCACTGCCATCAATGAGAGCAGGACTGAAGTGCTGTTTAACACCTGGGGTGAATTTCAGTCAATCAGGACCAACACTGCAGTGCAGTCTGAAATGCACAATGGAAAAGGCTGAACAAGTGTCTTTTTTTTTTCTTTGCATAATTGTGCTTTTCCCTCAGTAACACAGCCTGCTACTATGTTTGCAGCTGCAGGTTCAAACATAGTAGGTTTTGTGCTCTCCATGTAAATGCGCACCTTCTCAAGATGCTTCTTGTTTTATTTAATTGAACTCTAATTAGTACCCCTGTTGAGCATGCCCTGGTGGCTCCCAGTTCTGCTGCTCCTGCACCACACGCTTCAGCACCTCAGCCTGCTACTGCTGCTCCAAACACAGCCAGCCCGATGACAGCACCAGCCAGCACCTCAGTAGTGCAAGAGTCTTTCTCATCCTCCTTCCAAAGGTAATGCTCCATTGCTTTATACCCCTCTGGCTTTGGAAATGCTGCATACACATTCTTACCTTAAGAATGTAGTATGAAAAGCTGTAACCTGGTTTATATGCTTTTATGTATTTTGGGGAGGTTGGTCTTTTTTATTGTTGGGATTTTTTTTCTTTTTCTTGTGATCTGTTGTTCATGTTTGCATAGAATTTGCAAAATAAAACTGCCGTAAAAATAACTTCATTTTCAGAAAGCGAGTCTGGGCTTAAAATTAGAAATGCTTTTACACCACTTTAAAAAAAAACCAAAACAACTCCTCATAATAGTTGCAGCGAATGAAGATTCTTTTAATAGTGTTTCTGCAGTAGGACAAGAAATGGAAAATCAGAAACTGTCATTTACTCACATGATTGAGCTTACTGTGTCACAGCAAATATCAGTGAAACATGGTGGACACTTGATGATTGACTTGCTCTGTAAGTTAAATCAGTTCATTTCTATTAGACTTATCTAATCTCTTTTTTTCGTAATAAGAATTGGCCTTTGAGCTGAAGTAAGTTTCAAGGAGATACATTCCTAACACTTGTAGCACAGTGGGAGTCACAGTTGTATATTAAAAACTGTCAGACAGCTTGAGAGGAAATGTGTGGTATTTGTACAGCTGTCACATTACAGTAACTTTGGAGATAGTGAGTTCTTTTGGTACATAATATTCTTTTATCTTTGGGTTTTGCTACATGAATATTCTGAAAAGATGTCTATTTTGCTTTTAAAATGCTTTTAAAATCCAACAAAAACCACATTTCCAGTAATATAAACCACTTTATTTAAGACCTCAGCAGTATCTATTTTGGGTATGTATAAATGGAATTGGAAATGTTCTCTTGGCTCTACTTCTTGATTAATTTTTGCTAGTTGACCTGCATTATGTGTACATACCAACTGATTGGTTTCTCACTTTAGTCAGTTTTCACCTAGCCATGACCTACCAGAATGCAGTGGTTTTATTCCAGTGCCCGAAAATCCATCACTGACACAGCAAAGGAGATTTGAATAAGGTCTTATGCTCTGATTCAGAACTGGCTGGAGAGGCACTTCCACATAAAATAATGATGAAGTTTAAGTAATTTTTATCCCTCAGTTGAAACTGTAGCATGAAGAAAATGTATTGCCTAGTATCTGCTTCAGACAAAAAAAACAATGCCTCTACTAAACTAATCATTCCAATTACTTCTGGTTTCAATAGGACAATCTTCTGCCTGGGACTGCTTGCATAGTAAAATTTTTATCTTGTATTTAGACTCAATCATCTTCAGATCTTTCAGATAAAAGCATGTATCATTGACAAAAGTCCTGTCCTGTAATACTGTCTTTCTTAGTTATTGATAAGGTCTGGTTTTAAATTTTTCCATAATGTGTGCATTTTGCCTCGTGTTCTGTAGGAATGTGCTTGGTTGTGCTATTCTGTAAGTCTGCAGATGTGTGCTACAGAAAACCTGTTCCTGGTAACTATGCAGCAGCCTTCCTATATCTGAATCCTGCCGGAGCTTGATTCTGATGTCATGATTTGTGTCTCTCTTAAATCATTTTGTTCATGCTTTCATGCTTTTATGTGTCTTCTGCAGAGTTCACACAGCCCCCAGCTCTCTTTCCCAGCCTAAGCCTTTCCATGGGCCCAAGAACATGTCATTAGCAGCTTCCACTATTTCATCTGCTATCTCATCTCAGTCTAGGTATATCTGTAAAGCTCTCTTCTTTTAACCTAATCTGTTTTGATTTTGTACTATGCTCTCTGATATGAGGTTTTCAGCTTCTGAAGGGATTGTGCAGAGAAAAAGCACAATGTGTTCCTTATTTTCCTCATGACAACCCAGCTAGAAAACAGCTATGTTTTAGATGTAGGATATGTGACCACAAGGTCCTCTTGGAACAGAGGTGTTTCACTTGGTTGGTTTGTGCTGCTTTTGGCATCCTGAAATGAAAATATTTGTCTAGAGACACTGGGTGAGAATGATGGACTTCTTTTTTTCTTGATGAAAACAGGATGACAGGAATCTTTTATCACTAGAAGGAGAGAATGCTGCAGTACTGCCTCACTTCCAAGCCTTTTCACTGCTTTCATAACACATTGACAACTAACAGAGGAAAAAGCAGTAGATTTTAAGACTCACTTGAACACAGTCTTCAGAAATAGTGAAAAACTTAATCAGCAATACATTTGAGATTGTAATTACCCGTGTGTGTCTTACCTTTATATAATAAAATAGTTAGGAATCACCCAAAGGTGATGTTTGAAGTGGACAAAGAGCACAAGTTTGAAGGCTTCACACCAAGTCTAATGGTCTTCCTCAAGAGAATCACAGAACAGTTAAGTGCTTGGCGCAGGTAGTACTTAATGGCAGTTTGGTTGGCTTCACATCACTGAAACCAATGCAAAACTGGAATAGCTACAGAACAAAACATCAGAAGAGTTTTCAGTTTTAGGACATGAACATGTCTATTTGTAGCCATGGGAATTACGTAGGGAAAGTAATCCCAGTATGGAGCTGATAAAACATAAGAAATAAAATTAACTGCTCATGAGTGGAAGTACACCAATTGTAACTTTAGTTTCAAGAAGCCCCTTGTTCTCAGGTAAGGTTCCTTGCCTTCTAAGCAATAATAACTACATATTTGGGGTTGATTAAACACTGGCATACAAAATGTGTTATTTCTCCTGAGCTACAGAAAAGACTTGATTTTAGGGTTTCTCTCAGCTGAAGATTGAAAAATCTCCATCAGTCAGAAGATGGAATTAAATGGAAGCTTTGGTGATTACTCTGGCCAGACAGAGCACGTCTATTCATGTTTCACCAGTCTACATCTTAGGACCCATCTAAATCTTTCCTAAGAGCTTGTTTTCATTCCTGCCATGGAAATCATGGAATCATCAAATGAACTGGGCAGGGAGGGATCTTAAAGATCATCTAGTTCCATGGGCAGGGACAAGTTAAGCAACCATTACGCATAATTTACACATAAACAGCTAATAAATTAGTATAAAGATAACTAGTACTTGCTGACACTATTTGCGTGTGTTTCTTAGAGCTAATGTAATACTGTTTTTTGGTTGAGCTTTTTTCATTTCCCTTAAATTTCATATCCATTTAATGGGAGAAGGGAAGCGGTGTGAGACCTCGAAACTGTATTAAATTCATTTGTAGTTATGTACCAATATGGACTAATCAGTGTGAAACAAAATTTTAATGAGGATAAAAAGATGACCTTGAGCTGTTGAAACATTTGAATTGAAAGTAAATTAGTAAATTGGCATGGACCATTGCTGCTTTTCCTCCCCTCTGAAAGGAAGTGACTTGTCTGGGGAGGCTGTGTCTCCACTCTTGAAGGTTTTCAAGACAGCACTAGCTAAAACATGGAGCAACCAGGTCTGACCTCAGAGCAGGCCTTGCTTTCAGCAGGTTAGAACAGATTCTTCCTGAGGCCTCGAAGATTCTGTCAATCTATGAAAAACAGCTGTCCATTTCAAAAAGAAATGCTGTAATCAGACTCCTAAAACCTCTTGCTGGCACAATTATTTTGGTCCATCTACACCATGTCAACTTTATACACTGCTGCTTAGTCAATGGATGACACAAGTGTGAAGCTGTCATCTGCTTCCCTCTTACCAACAGGCAAATATTACTGTCTTGGCTTCTGCAAGTCTTGGGACATAAGGGCAAATCAGAGACTTGTAGGACCTGTAAAAATTTGGTTCCCTGATAATCAAGTACAAGAAGCAAACTCTGGTTGCTTGATTGGTTGGTTGGTTGGTTGGTTTTGGATGGCTGTCTTGCAGCTGGAATAGGTTCTTTATCTTGGTGCACTTCTTCCATGTTTGTTTTAAAAAGTGTTTTATATTATAGCTACTGTATTCAAATGTAAGGGACTAAAACTGGCTTCTAAATTGATTTATAATGCAAATTTTTGAGCATCTGGTAGTTTTCAATTAGAAATCAAGCAATGCTTTAGCATGCCAAAATACAGACTTAAAAATCCAGTTTCGGCTTAACATATACCAGAGGAGTATGGAGCATTTAATATAATTTTATTTCAAAATAAAATATGGATGACCTTAATGACAGCACTGTTTTACAGGACGGGGATATTCTCGGGTAGATTAGGCTGAGATTTTATCACCATTATTCCAGTGTTTGGTGGTTTTTTCCTTTTAGATGCCTTAAAAAGATCCATCAAGAAAATGAAGGAGGATTTCTTGGTCAATATCCTTAACTATTTAAATCTGGTTTTAAACTTCAGTAGATCCAGTTCTATAGTGACTTAGCTTTTGTGAGCATATGCATAACACTTACCATGAGTAAAATCCTTATATAATGTTCCTGAAGAGGAGTGTTTGAAGTAAATCACTAATCTTTAACAGACTGTGTTACTGTTTTTTCATCTGCAGTGAAATTTGACTTACTGTTATCTGTTCCACTTACAATCTTACTAAAAGAAGCAAGCACAGCAGGAGAGTTTTGAAAAAGCTTGAAGCTCTTTAGGGATGGGTTATTCCATCCAGAGGGTTAAAGCAGGGCACCCCATGCAAAAGCACTCTGGGAATACAAAACCTGGAAAAACAATGGAAGGAGTTACAATTGTGGTTCTAAAATTCAAGTGTAGCTTCTGACCTGGAGATTTTAATCCAAGCACTGTGTCTTTCTTTGGTAAAGAGAAGAAAAGCTCTTCTCCAGAAGCTGGGAAAATAACTGGCATAAGGCAGACTCCTGGTGATTCTGGGAAATGTGGGCTGAGCCCCTGTGGGATGGGATTGATGCCATGGAGCCGTGCACTGCCCTGCAGACAGGAGTCTGTTCATTCTGAATCCTCTTCATTCTCAGATCATGCATTGTGCAGGCTTTCAAGTACTTCCTGTGTTTGCATAAATTACTCATTTATGTTCTGAAATTATGCTGTTTCCCCGAGAAAAGAAAAAAACTACCTGTTTGCCTAAGACTGTAGCAGTAGAAAGGTTCTGCAAGGCAGAACTTAAACATGGTGGGTTGATGTTTTTGCTTCAACTATGCCAGCCTGTCCTTTCCATGGGGTTGTCCGAGCTGTCTCATAAACTGGGGCACTTCCCTGATCTTTGGCCTTTGGTTCATTCAAGGTTTGCTTTTCAGATTTGATGCAATGTAAACTTATGACACTGAGAAAAATCCATGGTACTTATTTTTTTGTGCTAATAAAAATAATTGGAGTTCCACAACCAAATGACAAGATTAGATGAGAGTGACTTCTGGAAGAATATACTCAGCTCATTGACTTACAGTTACCACTCTTCAGGTTTCACTGTGATTCCCACCTTAAATAAGAAAACAAAATGTAATGTAATACTCATCTTATATGATTAAAAATATGTACATGTTGTTCATTTTAGCATTTAAGAGCACTTCTTACTCATAGGAAACTCATGGTAGGGCAAGATATCCCAGTTGTTTGTGAATATTTTTTTTCAAACACCACTTTTGTCTCATTTTAGTTTCAACCGGCATTCTTCCACCTCCATCAGCTACCAGTCAAAGCAGAGGTATAAAAGTGTTTTGTGCAGCTATTCTACCTTAAAAACACTTAACAAACCAGTTTATTGCTACTAGTAGCCATCTAGTGAAGCGTTAACATCAAAATGATCTGCTTAGAAATATTTACTCTTTCTTTTTCTGACAACTAATAGTTTTCAGAGCCAGTATTTAATTTGCTGCCTGTCATATGCCATTGACTGCTACAGATAAATTCAATAAGGTTGCTTTCACTGCTTTTTGAGATGCCAGTGCTTCTTGATCCATTAAAGCATCTTTGGTCCTTAAAACATCTTTTTATTCTTTCTTAATTTCCTTCTTTCTTTCTTACCCTTTTTTTTTTCTTGGTTGTTTTAATCACATGCTATTTCCTTTTCTTCAGCAGAAATTCTGATAAATCTTTTATTTCACTAAACCCTTAATGATGTACCGTAACACTTTATTTCTCTTTGACAAGACTTCTTATCTTCCTTACTGTATTTAATGTGCATCATACACATGTAAAAGGGTTAAAGGAGTTCAGTACTTTTAATTCTGCTATGATTTTGGTGCTGTGAATGGGTGTGGGGGGGGGGGGTGGGGAGGGTGTCGTACTGTGTTTTTTCAGCTTCATTTCCCTGAACACAAGGAAATCTGGGGTATGGTTTTACTATGCTATGACATTTGGGAAACAGTTGAATTTTGAATAACCATTTTTCTTCATGACAGTCTAAGTATTACTAATCTGGTTCAGAACTTCTTTATTTATTTTGTGCATTAAGAGAGATTCAAATGAGTCTTTCTAACCACTGGACCTGTGCACATGGGATTAAACTTTCCTGACTGGATGACATTTTCAGATGAAGGCTGTGCAACACATCATTTTAAAAGCTTTTAACCCACATTGGAACTCTTGGGCACTGAGCTGTCTAGTTTACCTTGGGTAGCAGATTTTAAACCAAGGACAAGTCTTTAGATGGTGTGTTTAGCTGATAACATTTTGAAAGCTGGGGATGAAGCCAGTGTGCTCACAGTGTCCATGTCCCTGTGCTGTGGCAGGACCAATGGTCTCTGTCCAGTGATCCCAAGCACAGTGCCTTCTTAGGAACCACACAGGAGTTATCATCAGCAAATAGACATTAAGAATGGAAAACAGAAAGTTATACAGTGCTTAGAACAGCTTTGGCAGTCACAGAGTCGCAGCACGGTTCACAACAGAATTTACAGTGAATACAAACCCACTAAAATAGTTTATCTTGGAGAGTCGTGTTCACTCATGGTATAGTGGACCCAAATCCAGGCCTAAGCCCTAGACTTGGTACAGCATAATTAGCTATAGCCACTGTAGCAATAGCTAAGTTTCTAGGACTTGCTAAATAGACAAAATAAATTAGCCTGAGGCAGCAATCCTATGCAAACTAGATCTATAATGGAAACACTGTCAGAGCAGCAAAAAGCTACATTGTGGACAGGTTTATTTTGTTCAAAACTAAAAATTGAAAGTTTCCATTTCTCAAAATGTTTCTTACCTGTACTGGAAGAAATCTGCTGGGTTTGCCATATAAGATTATAACGTGTTTTCTCCAGATGGCATCTGTTTCCACTGTTAAAGAAAGTAAAGTCAAGATGGACCAATAGTCTAAGAAAGCTACATGCTTCTTTTTGTGTGCTGACAAATGTTTTCCTATAGACAAACCCACTGTGGAAATAACTCCTTAATTGTCAGCACAAATAGGTAGAGATCTAGTTCATAGGGAGAGTGATGCTGAAGGGGAAAAAAAAGCAGAACTATGTTTTCAGGGTGAGTCAGAAGGATGTTCTGTGGTTGAATAGGTTTTTCTTAGTGCACATATCTCATTATCTGTTGCTTCCCCTCCTTGTACTTCTTTATTCTCTCTTGCTTGCTTTGACTGGAATGCTCTTTTAGCAGTCTGTGAAGCACAGGCACTACAACAGAATCATCCCAAATAACTGATAGAAAAGGCATATTTTTCAATCTGTTACTGTAATCAAACTGAGAATCACCATCTAAGCCACAAAATAGAGAAAAACTGTTTCTTACTGATGTTTGGAATCCTGAGCAAATGTTTTTATTCTAGGACTGCAAGAAACTGCATCATAATATTGCATATAACGTGTTTTTTTCTGAAGGATGAATCTGAACATTAGGAAAATTAATGTAAATTTTGGCATCAGTCTAAATAGGGAAAAGAGTTAGTTTCAGAAAAATTTTTAAAGGTCACTTCAGTATTTTTGAAAAGAGTAGAACAGTATATAAATACTAATTAGCATTTGTAATAGTCGTAATTGTGCTGAGCAAGTACATTTTTAAGTCCAGTTATCCCTCATTGATTTATCTTAGACAAGACCAGGCCTTTTTATTTGCAGAGCAACAGAAAACACAAACTTTGTATGCAGCTTTGTGAAGTCTGATCCCTTGTTCAACTGAGAGTTTCAAATTTGTCATATTTCCTCAGCAAGCTATTTTCTTTGACAACAACAGCAAACTTGCCATTACTTAAAATCCTTATTTGACTAATTTTTCTTCCCAAAGAATTGTCCAAGCCTTCCTTAGCAATGATAAAGACCAGTGAATCTCCCAGTATTCTCTCTGTAGTTCTCACAGACAGTTCCTCTTGGAGTGCTCTGGATGATGCCAGATCTGTTACTTCCTGATCAGTAACTTTTGCTGTTTATAAAGTTTCTCACACCTACATTTTGCTTTTAGAAACACAACCCAGTCATATACACCAGTGGCAGTTTCTGGAAGCTACAGTGAAAGTCCTGCTCCTTCTGCTGCTTCAAAAATGAGAGTTGTTACTACTGCCAGCATAAAGCCCTCTGTCTACCAGCCAGGTAAGGAGCCTTCAAAGTACTGAAAAGATTCAGAAAAAAATGCTCACACATTTCTTTTGTAGAAAACACACATTTAGTACACTGACATATCAGAAAGTATTTATACATGTGGGACTAAATGTTGCTAGTTTTGCGTCAGATTATCTGAAGATTGAGGATTATGTTGTGTTTGTATTGTGCTTCAGAGTTAAAATGTGGAATAAACAGAGGGAGAAGTAAAAGCAAGGGAAAAGTCTAATAAAAAATGTGTAGCCTGATTTGTCAGAAGAAATACATTTGAAAAATAACACAGTGTATCCAATTAGGAGCCCAGTGTATCCAATTAGGAATCCAGTGACACTACAGAATTGATAAAATGGCTAAAAAACACACAGTTCAGGAAGGAGGTAAAATAAGTGGAGTTTGCTTGAGTAGGATATACTTGCAAAATAGGTAAGACCATATATTGAATTTCTCAAACTTAGGCTTATATTTGAAATAAAGAATGAGGCTATTCCATTTCCCAGAGATTAGTAACTTAAGGAATATATTTGGTTATTCATTCATTTGGAAAATATGCTCCTTGATACTACTTAAATTCCCTTGCTATTAATGTGTTACAAATGGACTGAGCTTCTAAAGCCATTGATGACCAGAATGTGAACATTCAAACTGAATGAATTAAATGAGGCAGCAATGTAAGTCTAAAGGCAGTTCTGTTTCAAATTAAGGTTTTTCTGATCTTAGCAAGAGAATTAAAAAGCTGATTTATATCTTTACAGTCAAATAAATATGAAAAGGCCAGGAATTCTAACAGACAGAGTTTACTCTGTCTTCTGTAATGTTCTGTTTCTGGATCTATGAAATTAAACAAATGTAGGAATTTTAGACATAAAGCAGACAGACAAATCAATTGATCTTTATATGTGAGACATAAAGGTAGAAAAAGTCAAGTCAGAGCTCTCATGAGCTATTTAAGGGTCTCAAATAAATAAACTTTCAGCTTCTCCTCATTTGCTTTTGGTTATGTGCACCAGTGTATACCATGTTCTCACTCAAGGCAAATGCTATTATTTTTGACTTGAAAAGATGACAGCAGCAGATTTATTTCTATAATGCAGAAGAGAGCAAACTGTGGCAAGTCAAAATACCTCCTAAATACACTGACTGATTTTAAGCCCTGTGCTCATTTGGGGAAGTATCAGCTCCACTTCAATATACAAACCTGCCACAGAAATACATCTGCAGCTATTTCCAATTATTGGCTGGATCTGGTAAAGTCAAAATTGGCTGTTGAGTTCTACTTGGAATAAGAGGAAAGGCTTTTGTTTTCTCCTGGGTTGGGCATCTTCTTTGCACTTCCTTACATTGCTGGTGTTCCTTTGCAATTACTTATGCTGCTGCTCTTGAGCCTCATTGCCTCTCAATAAAGGCTTAAATAGTTGGCAGAGAAAGAAAAAGTCCTCCTGTACTGTTTAGAAGTTTGAAATGTCCACTAAGGGATTCTAAAATTCTTCTTCATAATTGAACCCTAAAGTGACTCAGAGAGGTTCCAGGCAGAGATTTTAGTGAAGATATTTGGTTCTTGTTTTGGTACCTTTTTCAAGTGTTCTATATTTGATGTAGTAGCACTTCAGAGTGGTTTTGGAACATGAGTTGGCCTGGGAGACAGTTGCAGAGCAGTTGGGAAGAAATGGAGGAAATTACATTTCCTGTCCACAGATGGCAAAATCAATAGTACTTAGAAACAAACAACTAAGACAGTTAGAAAACTTCCTTATCCAACTTTGTCAATGACTGGCTTCCCTTGGAAATGTGGGGCAGCAACTTCCAGATTAAAACACCAATCAACAGGCTCATATATCCGATTTAGAGACACCTGAATCAGTCACTGAGAGGATTTACAAGGCTATTTTAATCCAAAAAAACCAAAAAAACAAATAAACAGAAACAAGTCTCAAAATGAAACTGCATTGTTGAGTATCTGGCTCAGATGGGATTTATCAGGCAGTCTACACTTTTCCTAACCTAACTCAGTTGGGAAATCTGCTGCTGCTAAAGATCTTTTGTATTTTCCAGTAGAGAAAGCTGTGAACTCTCAAATCTTTTCCCTAAATTTCTTAACCCACTTTTTAAAGGAGCACAGACTTCTCTTCTGAACAAGGCCCACTAGATGGCAGAACATCCCTGGGTATTCCTTTCCCGTAGGCTTTCCCAGACCAGGATAACCTTTCACATATCCCAAGCGACTCCAGTTCTGTAACACGATACCTCAGTGTAAGAAAGCAGATCTTTCCATTTAAATCCCTAAATCCAGCTGGGCCTACTTGTGTATGTAGAATTGGTCAAGTGTAAAGGCCTGATCTTTGCTTTTAGGAATTGGTAGAGGGATTCCCACAGTTCTTAATGAACTTTATATTGAATTCTAAGCACCTTCAATACTAAAACAGCAGCTTCCACACCATTATTTCATGTTTAGTTCCCCTAAATAAGAGTAGTGTCAAACATAAGAATAGTATAAAACATCATCTGCTTTGTCTGTCATCTATTCTGTACTGTAATAGAATATGGGAAAACTTTGGGCTTCAAGGATGTGGCCAGTATGTGTAGAACAAGCCGTATCAGTTGTAGTTATTAATTTAATTTGTTACTGAAAATAATAAAGAGTAACACTTACGTCAGCTACTAACAAAGGGGAAAAAAAAGAAAAAATGTTCTCACAGTGCAAGTCAGTGTGTGACCAAAGCATTTGAGACTCTATAAATCTTTGCTTTACTGAATGAGTCTTGGTATTGTGCCTTTTTGTCTGGAGAGAAAATAGCCATAGACCGTAAATAGCCATAGACCATAAATGAAGAGCTGAGGGGGAGAATTCCAACTTCCCCAGAAGCAAGGAATTGGCTTGTTCCAACTTTTGTTAAAAGAGACCCCTTCTCCTGCCATTCTCTCAGGATAACAATGATCCCATTCATTCTTGCCTGTTACAAGAGAACTTCAGGGCTGGGAGAAACAAGGTGGTAGAAGGCTAAGTTGCTGAGTTATTTGAAATATTCATTTTTTAACAGTTAATGGTCAACTCATACAATACTGGTATTTTGAGAATATATATTCTGATATACTGAATCTGGTATTTTGAGAATATATTCTCTGATATACTGAATCTTTGTACTTTTTTAAGCAGCAAACAGCCCCCTTTTTCTGCTGAGTAGTGTTGGGAGACTTTTTGAAATACATAAACATTCAAGGTGAATATGTATGGCAGTAGCTACTAAGAAAAAAGAATTTTTCATATAAGCTTAGGGATGTAGTTCTAAGAAAATAAGATAATTCCTTTTTAATAACAATTGCTAAAATCTCAAAGTTAGTGAAATCTTTCTAATATATTGCAGTGATACTATTTTGAAGCAATAGTAATTGCACTTTGTTCACAGGAGGAAAATGTATTGTAATAAATCAAGCCTGTAAAATTAAATTATAACAGCTGAAAAGAGAACTCAGAGCAGATGCAAACACCCATCATTTGTCATTTTGCAATAATTCCTCCGGTACTTTCTTTTAGAAACTGGAAAAAAATCCTATTTTGTTGTTTTATTTTACTTTCGCTTTTTCTGTTTATTTTACTGCAGCAAATAAAAAAGAAACACTGAAAAGAAATAGAAGGTAGAGAAAATGTAGTGAAGTAGCTGAAGTCACCTTGCTTAATTAGCCTCATAGGTGGGAGCCTTTTGAACTCACCAATTAGAGATGGAATATTAACTTCTAATTTTGCCTGTCTTAATACCGTAATACATAAATGGCAAGAGCCTCAGGATCTAAAGAGATTGCATATAAACTCTGTTCTGAAATCTTTAAATACTGTTTACCATTTCCAAGTTAAAAAAAAAAAAGAAGCCTCAAGCTAAGGTGGGATACAGTTTCGTGAAGCAGAAACATTGCTGATGCTGTACCATAAGAAATTTTTATCAAGAAAATGCACTAGATTCAACTCTGACCTCATTAAAAAGATCACAAGGGTGATCACAGTGCATTGATATATATGCAATTTAAGCACTTGCAAATTGCCAATAATCAGTGTAAGTTATTATGTGGCAGGGTGTGGGCTGAGGGAGGGGTGTTAAGTCAAACATAATCTTCCCAGCACTTAATTATTCAGAAAGATCCATATTACTTTCACAACCCTCTTGGCTGCAATACCTCCTGCAAGCTCCTTAAACCTGTACATGTTGTATTTGGTCATGATTTTCTTGGTGCTGGGATCTACTGTGTGAAATGTTTGCCCAGACTGCTGGAGAACTGGCTTCTGTTCCAAAACCTGCACTCTCTCATTTGGGCAAAACACTTCAGCTCTCCAAGCTTCTTTTCAATCATTTCCTTTGTTTTCCTTGCAAAGGGAAACTGCTTTTGGTGCTCCTGTACTTGGCAAAGTGAGGCTGTTTCTTGGGCAGTAACTTCAGTCCTACATAATGCAAGATCTGACGTTTTGAAAAGAGCAGGGCAGTGGGAAAACTTGTCAGTATGTGCAGCCCCTGGCTCCTGCTTATTTTAATGTGATAAAGCTCCACCCAAGATTAGAGCCTGGTACACACAAACAGAGACAGACTGCACTGAAGGTTTTTATGTGCTAGTCAAAGGGTGGAAGAGAGAAAGGATAATATTCTGTTTTACACACAGGAACTGAGGCACAGACACACTTTGCTTTGCCCAAAGTTATACGGGAAGTTTGTGGCAGAGCCAAGAGCTGAACTGAGATCAGTCATAACCACAAGTCTGGCCTTCCTTTAAGTGCTGTTGGCTTTATCTTGCTGGTCATGTGAGCTGAATTGTCTCCCTCGGTATTGCTTCCAATGCTCTCTATTTCTGTGTTCCCTGTGGGAGCCTGTTTTTCTTCAAAAACCTAGGAATAAACTAACAAATGATAGATAACAGTGACATCTGTAGAACATGTTGTATTTTTATTAATATATTGAGATCAAGAGTTAAGCATAACTTACTGAAATTCTGGGGAATAGTATCTAAAACTTTACTATATTGTCTAGCTTTTCTATTTTTAACCTGTCTTAAACAGAGTATATTGCACTCTTTGAAATTATCACAGAATTGTCATGTCCATTCCTACTAGAAAATGAAGAGATGGTCTTGACAATGGTCTCCATGAAATCTGTAAAAGCCACTAGGCAATGATGTCTGTAATCATTGTGTATTGTCAGTGATTGTGCTGGTAGCCTTGGCTCAGCCCAGAATAAATGAGCAACCATGGGCCAGGCCATAATTAACTATCACCTAAAGCTTTTATTGTATGTGTGTTGTGGAGGACCCTTTGGTAAGTATTGCTGTATTGACAGTAGAAGAAAAAGACTTTAAAATCCGTCTTGGTTTCTTTTGGGATACTTAAAACAGCTCCAGCACCAGCACCAGCTCATTCCTACGTCCCTGCCAACACGGAGCCTGCGAGTCGCCCTCCCTGGGTAACAGATGACTCCTTTTCCCAGAAATTCGCACCTGGAAAATCCACCACCACTGTCACAAAGCACATCCTACCAAGGGGTGCTCCAGTGCCGTCTCCTGCCCCAATTTCTGCTTACCCGTCTCCAGTTTCGCCTTCTTCCCAGCCCCCGGCATTAGCCCGGGGAACAGTTCAGAGGGCGGAGCGTTTTCCAGCCAGCAGCCGAACTCCTCTCTGTGGCCACTGTAACAGCATCATTCGGTAAGGTCACTGGCCTTTGAAGAGGGAAGAAGCAGAAAAAAAAAGTATCGGAGAGACTGGTTATTGTACATTAATACACAGTTCCAGAGCCTAAGACTCTGGTAAATTACCCAGCAGGGATGTCTGTTGTCTGCTTCATTAATTTAACATTTCCAGAGCTCATTTTGTTGTTGTGTGGTTCACTTTTTATCACTGCAAAGTTATACATGCTAATTGTTGGGCTCTTGGATGCTGCAGCAAATCCCTGCTTGATTTTAAACAGGTTTCTGGTCCTAAGGTTACCCTTTGAAGGAGGTTTGTGCACTTTCATTGGGAGAGTTAGGGGGCTGGGGGCAGAGGAGGGGATTGTAGAGAGAAAAGGAACAAGGCATCATTTTGGAACAGCAGCCAAATGTAATTGTTGCTTTTGTGTCTGGAGAAAGATAATGCCTACACTCTATTACCAGTGATTCATAGCATGCCTCTCCCTTCTCTCCCAATTCATTCTGCTGGACCAGTGCCTACAGTTAGCCTGTGCACTGCTATCCAACTTGAAGTAATCCATGTTTAATGACAGTCTTCCCCACTAAAAGGAGCTAGTTTGGTGATGTGGAACTGCTGATTATTGCCCTTTATATATTCTGGAATAGAAATATTCCAGTAATAATCACTTTTATCTAACTACAATCACCAGTCAATCACCAAAATGAATTTAACGTGTCTTCCACATAATGAAACAGCAAGCTGTCACCTGATAGTCTGACATTTCTAGAACATGCTGCATGCAGTGCTCTCAGATGGAAAGAAGGCAGGAGACCAGGAGCTGTGTGAGGTGTGGGTGTGGAAGGATGGAAATTTGCCTGTTATTTCATGCTTTCAAATAATAGCATTATCTTCTGTTGCCTTTGGCCTTTTCCTCTTGTCTTTGTATCTGCTTACAAAGACCACTCATAGCTATGCAGATATGAAAACAATTGATTTTTCCAACAGTTGTCTGAAAATGCAGTGTATGAAACCAAACAATAATGAAATATTTTAACCAGTGTGTTTTCAGTAATGGTCTTGAAAAAGACCACTTCTATTCAGGTTTCTGAATGTTATTTTAATATGTACCTCATGGTTCAAGTAGCTTCTTACACCTGTACATGGTGTCTGACAAAGTGGGTTTGCAATCAGGGTCATTCAACCTTTTTTTTTTTTTTCTGCAATACAAGTAAGACAATTGTGATTGTTTCCAGAGGTCCTTTCCTGGTAGCCATGGGTCGCTCTTGGCACCCAGAAGAATTCAATTGTGCTTACTGCAAGACATCCTTGGCTGATATGTGCTTTGTGGAGGAGCAGAACAGTGTGTACTGTGAGCGCTGCTATGAACAGTTCTTTGCACCAACCTGTGCCAGATGCCACACCAAGATTATGGGGGTAAGAGAACAAACAAGATTAACCCTTTCTGCAACTGCATGGATCCCTGAAATAGTGAAATAGTAATGAAATAGTGAATAGTGAAATAGTGTAAGCAGTGAATGTAGATGTTTTATTATTTTTTTCCTTTTAAGACTTAGTTCCCAACTTGTTGATTATTTCAGAATGAGAAACATGTTATTTTATAATAATTTCTATCCATCTGAAGTCTTGGATATTTCTGTACCTTATTGGGCTCATAGACAGAATATGTAATCCAGGTCCCATCTCAATAAGTAACTCTTTCTGGATAGTTTTTTGCTATTTGATACACACTATGTTACTTTCATCTCTCTCTTCCTTACAGTAAGAGACTTGAACTGGGTTTTTATTTCTTATTTTGACTTAGTCAAAATTTCAGTAGAGAAATCAGTGATGTTGGGAAGAGACCCCTTGCTCTTGCTGCACTTCACTGTTAGCAGCACAGCTGTTGAGGAATTCTGCTGGTTTCTTATAATTAAGAAAATGCAGACTAAATCAAAGACCTGAATTCCATGAAGCCAAAACTACATGCCACTTTGGTCTTAAAGGACTCATGTACAAGTAAATGTACAATTTAATTTGCTCTCCACATACCTTAGATGGTGGTGAGATTGGAATACCATCAATAATTTTAGCAGTGTATTTATGCATGCAGTTGCAGTGAATGTATGACTCAAATGAAGAAGCAAGGAGTCCCCCACTGGCCTTTCACTGCTTAGCTGTCACCTTTGACATCTGTCTAAACATTGGCATTACAGATGCTCTTCTCTGCAACTGCCAATTAGGGGTGGCAGCATCAGACATCGATGGTGAAGGTCTGGCTCCAACCAAGTCTTGTTTGCTACTGCAGCAGAAGGAGTAATTTATAGCAGAGTGCTGACTTAACCTACCTAATGAATGCTGGCACAAATCAGTTTCCCATTATGGATTTTCATCAGGAAAATAGCAAAGATGCCAGCTGCCTCTATTTATATTAATAAGATTTCTCAAGCTATTTTTGCTTCTTACCTCACTGAGGTTCATAAATGGATCCAAACCTATTTATCAGTGATAGTTGTTTTGCAAACAGTAACAGAAGTTAATGAATCTCAAATGGTGATTCTCTAATGAGATATATGGCAAATCTAAATTAGACTTGTTTTGTCTATTCACTGGATTGAAAGCATGGAAGAGGACTTCAATCCATTTTGTCATAATCAGTAGACATTAAAAACAATCTTTAAAAGAGAATCAGAGTCTGTGTATAATTGGAAGCAACATAAAATAGGATCTAGATTCTCAGCTGGTATAAATCAATGCTGTTTCACTGAAGTTAACAAAGTTAATTTACAGCAGTTATGCAGCTGGCCCTTTGAAATCTGGGCTGTTGGACAGAGATACACTGACCAACATCATCCTGGCTACCCGTAAGATTGACAAATTAGCAGATAACTGTGCATCAGAGCCCAGTACAGCAGCTTTTGGACTTGGCAGACTTCTGTATGACAAAAGAATGAAGCAGTAATAGAGATTTCTCCATACTGGACAGAAGTAAGAAGCTGATAGAATCTAGATGTACTCAGCTGAGGAAAACATCAGTTGCACAGAATTGGGGGTTTTTGTGATAAACACATGGCCTAGGAACAGACATGCAGACTCATTTTTACTAATCACATCAGTTAAAAGAACCTTTCCTTTTTTGTTGTTTTTTTGTTAGAATTTTACATCAGTTTGTGAATTGTTCTTGTAAGAAGCGTAAAAAATTACTACAGAATCTAGATTGTTTTGAAACAACAGACTTACATCACTTATTCCTGGTCTTAGACAATTACTCTTTGAAATTTATTTAACAAATCATACTCTTGCACTGAAGAGTTCATACAGGCCATGTCAAAACAAAGGAGAAAATAATCAGAATCTTTGTGCAGAATCCCTCCTCCAACAGCAACTGGGCATGTTGATGCAAACTGCTGCCTGAACCATGTTGTTTCACTTCAGCAAATACATTGTTCTAGAAAGCTTGCAGTCTTATTTCCTCTTTCTTTCCAAAAGGAGCCCAATTTCTGTCATAATTCTTTCTTTTGAAGAGGGGAATTAGCTGATACAGAAGGGAAGAATGTAGAGCATCTCTGCCTTGTGTTTGTTCTCCAGGAGGAAGTTGCAGGGCTGGCTATTCTGCTGGAGATTTTTGTTTGTTTGTTTGTTTTACAGGAAGTGATGCATGCCCTGAGACAGACTTGGCACACAAGTTGCTTTGTCTGTGCTGCTTGTAAGAAGCCATTTGGGAATAGCCTGTTCCACATGGAGGACGGGGAACCTTACTGTGAGAAAGGTATGGCAGTCTGGACAGTTCTGCACAGTAATTGTGTGCTTCATGTTCATGGAAACAACAGCTGGTGAGCAAAATAATATCAGTTACCCATCCAGCATGGATTTTGTTTCCACTCTCCACACATACAAGTGTATGTGTCTCTGTACTTTTCTCCAGTTGATGCAAGAGAATGGCAGAGTGCAGGTCTTTGCTTCAATGTCCACAGTGCCTTCCCTCACTTCTCTCCCTTATGTTTTATCATACTTTGCACTTCTTTCCTTACACATCTTCCCCCATTCCACTCCCCTCCTTGGTAGATTCTGCTCACCAGAAATGAAAAATTAGTCTTCTAGGGCTGCCCACAATCCATCTGAGTTGCTGGAACTGTGACCTCTGATGCTGTTGCCTCACCCTAGAATTGTTCAACCAACACTTATGAAAAGATAGCTCTGCACAGATGTGCAGCACATGGTAGTGCAGATTTTGCTTCCTGGTTGCTGCAACAAGCAAACTGCTTCTTGCCAACTAAGAAAGCAAAAGGCCATGTTTTCCCAAAATGGTACTTGCCATGCAAATGAGTTGCTTGACATAGTCAGGAAGGAGGTTAAGGTTTAAGTGGTATTCCCTCTGTATTCATTCCCCTTGTGCATTCAGTGAGCTCCTGGCCTACATCTCTCTGGAGATTCCTTCCTTATGATTACGCAATTCAAATTTTACAAGTCAGAGTAGCTCTTAGTGAAGAACAAAAACCATACAGTATGACTGACTGAGTACCTATCCTTTAAAACTGGACATTTTGTCAGAACATCAAATAACTCTCATGAATTCCATATACCTTTGGAATTTCCACTAATATTTTTCAATGTGAAGCCTTTCCAAATCACACTTGATAAAGTAAAGATGTATTAATCAGCCAGCATGGAGTTTCCATAATGTTCTCTCTTTATGCAAAAAAACATTAAATTCAGGCATGGAAACTTGTAACATTCCCTTGTCATTAGACTCTTCTGTACAACCATATTTGTCCTGTGAATAGATTCCAGATACATTAAAGCTAATTTGAAAGTAATGTGAGAAACGTAACTTCAAATTCCATTAATTTTTTTGTATGTCTTCTACATTTGTGATGGTAAATGTCATGTTAATGGGTATTGTGGACTGAGTTTGTGTTTAATAATGAAAGAAAAGAAGCCAATTTCAGTAGGAGTGTTTCAGTAAATGTAGTAGGA
Source organism: Trochalopteron elliotii (assembly GCA_024734555.1). Taxonomy (NCBI): domain Eukaryota; kingdom Metazoa; phylum Chordata; class Aves; order Passeriformes; family Leiothrichidae; genus Trochalopteron; species Trochalopteron elliotii. The sequence goes on from JANPWX010000054.1 coordinate 3,493,362, forward strand.
AACTGAGCAAAAACAGTCAAAACATTCATTGTCTGGAAACATCCTATTTCTCTTGGACTGAATATGATTATGTTAAGAGTTCGTTCTAAGTTTGCTTTTTGTTTTATTTTAGATTATATTGCTTTGTTCAGCACAAAATGTCATGGCTGTGATTATCCTGTTGAAGCTGGAGATAAATTCATTGAAGCTCTTGGACATACCTGGCATGACACCTGCTTCATTTGTGCTGTAGGTTCTACTTCAGATAAGATCTCATTCCTTTATACTCCTAAATTGAGTAGTAACATCAGAAAACCTGAAAGCAGTAATAACTAACATATGCTTAAGGATGCAGAGGGATGAAATTTCATTTTTTACTTGCATTTGGAGAAAGGTGGGAATAATTTTTCTTCTCCTCCATTACTTTTACTAGAATTATGAAATTTGACCATCATAAGTGATTGTTTTCTAATAAAACATCCACTTTTAGATAGTACATACAGCAGTACAAACCACTATTGCTGTTATTCTTTCCAGTGTTTGCCAAATAAAGATAGAGCAAGACTGAAAATAAATTAACACCATACTGAACAGTGTAACCATAATCTTACTTACAAAGCAGTGAAGTTTGTATTTCCATGCTGAATGCTTGTTGAAACTTGCAAAAAGAAGTCTGTTTAGAGAGCATGAATAGCAATTAGCATAGAAGTTGGTCAAACTCATCAATCTGTGGTGTGCACAGAGCTCTAGACTGTGGCCATATTCCCACACTCTGCACACAAAGCAGAGAAATCCATATGATAAACAGTGCTTTCATCTGGTTCTAATACCACTGAGCAACTCTGCAACGTATTATTCCTAAAGTAATAATATCTAGAATCTCTAATTAGCTAAAAACAGCTGTTAGCCACACCAAACCGACAGTGACAATTTCTAATGTTTGTTTAAGTCCAAAATTTAGGTAGAATAGTTAAAAGTATAGAAACGTTTATAAATATATGAAGCTAAACTAGCTTTGCAAGAAAGTGTCTTTTGAAAACTGAAGTCTTGGAAATTCCAACACAAAAAGGAACACTAAGCAAGTTTCCTTCACAAGCTAAAAGCTTTTAATCACTTATAAATATCGATCACTTATAAAGACACTTTTTCTGAATATTCCATGTTCTTTTTTACTTGCTCATTTGCCTTAGCTACCCCGTTTTCTGTGGCAGTGATGGTTTTACTATATGTTGTTAATATGCAATTCTCACAGTGGGGGTCGTTTTAAGGATCTAACTTTATTTCTTTCAGTGGGTTAAATCAATAGCAAATCAATACATGACTCCAAGAGACTACCAAAGAAACACATGGGCAGAAGAGCAAGATAATTGAAACTGATAGTCACATCTTTCTCCCTTTTCTTTTTCCTTAATTATTCCTGAATGCATTTATTATTAATTCTAGGTATGCCATGTGAATTTGGAAGGTCAGCCATTCTACTCCAAGAAGGACAAGCCACTGTGCAAGAAGCATGCCCATGCCATCAATGTTTAAAGGAAGAGTTGGTAGTCAGTAATGCTGGGGTAAAACAGATGACTTAACTGGGCAATCATAAAGTTGATAACCATGGCTAGCATTTCTCTTGGTAAAAGCTAGAAGTTGGTACTTCTCAAGTTTAACTTTATCCTCTTTCATAAATGCAGAACGTGCTTTTTGCAAAGTTCATACAATAACCTACTGAATGAACAGTCAAAACCAAATGAACTAATGAACTAATCCATTATTAGAGCAACAGTTGGGGGAAATATTGAAATTACCTAAAAACCTTGATATAAAATGTGCAAATATAGTTTTAAGTTAACTACCCACAGCAGTTTAGCAGTTTTACTGCTTAGACCACCACACATTGGTGTTTAAAAACAACCGGAAAAATACTTGTGTATTAAGTCATTTTCTGTCACAGCAAGAATGAGTAAGTGCCATATGTACAGTCATCTGTGGAACCAAAGGCTGTAGCTTTCAAAGGGAAATAAATAGATTAGGGCTTCCTCTAGGAAAAGTGAGTGCTATTCCATTATGTTCTGGTGCTACGTCATAGCATCAGATATTTTAGATTCTTTCCAAATAACAAGTCTGCCTTGAATCCATATGTAGCTGGGAAGCCTAGGTGACAATCCATAACAGTTTGAAAATAAAATGGTTGGGTCAGCCTTGCTGGTGCACTTGGCTTCTATGTGCACAGCAGATAATTCACTTTCAGATAGTAATGGAAAAGGACAACTGGCTTTCTCTGAATTGCTTTTACATTGAATGGAATAGAGCTGGCTGGAAAGACCAGCTTTTAATTCAAAACCAGTTCTCCTTTCCTTCTGTGAAAAAAAAAAAAAAAAAGAGATTCAGGCTTGCTTTGGTTTCTAATTCCCACTGATAGCAGAGGGAGGTAGGAACCTACATCTGGACCCTCACACTGGCGAACACAGAAGAAACACATCCATCTAGCAAAGCTAGGTTGTGAGAAATAGCTTGCAAAAGTTCCCTACTCTATCCTACATAATTAAGGAAAAGGCTTTTTTTTTCCTATAGTGAATGAATGTTGATCAAAAATTCATAAGGCAGCAAGCACATACTCTTTATTCCTTTCCTTAGTTTAAATGCAACACATCAGGAATTGTAGCAGTATTTGCCTTTGGAAAACAGTAGCTATGTTCCAACAATTAGGATAACCATACAGTCATCTTTTCTAATAACCAGACAGGCATCTATCCTAATGGTTTGAGAACAACCTTCAAGTTACTCAAACAGTTATTTACAAAACTCCTTTTTTCAAATAAGCAATACTTGTAGTACTGATAATACTTCTGAATTTTTGAATATCAATGATTTTATATTGGAGACAGCAGTTCTGTCTGATGGAGTTAAGATGGAAAGTCTGATCACCATTCAAGCTTTATGAACTCATTTAAGTGAGAATTCAGATGTGTGTGTTGACAGCTTGCAGTACTGACAGTTTTGAATTAGTACTTCTGAGGCTGAGGATGCTTTCTGTGGGCCACATGCTGGTGCCATCTGCACCAATTTTACCTTGTGTTCTGAGTAGCAAAAAATTACATAACATTGTCTGTCTTGTCCCTCCCATGGGTAATGCCCATTTCATTTGTGTGTCTTTTAAAGGATGAAAAACTATCCAAAGCTTGGGGGAGGAATAAATGAAATTTGGAGTCCTAATATAAGAGTTAAGTTAGCTGCAGGCAGTCTGCATCTTGGACAAAAATAACAACCTGAACTGCCTGTGGCAGTTTTGACATGTATGACCTGTATTTATTCAGTAGGTATCTTAGTTTTCACTGATCTTAGCAGTGATCTGATCTGAGTTGCTACAGGGTCAGATTTTTGTATGCATGAATTATTCTAAAACGCTGGTACATTATATACAAAGCCTTTTTCTTCTTTTTAATTCCCTTTTTTTTTTTTTTTTTTTTTTTCTTTTCTATAAGCAAGCAAATCCTCTGTTTTCAATTGGTGCTGGGCTGGTGTGAATATGGTCCCAAAGATTACAAAATCCAAAGATCTGGCTCATAATATTCTGCAGAGGAATAAATCATAATTCTGGAAGTTAAATATTTTTTCAACTCCTATTTGATTTCATTAAATACATATTCACAACAGTGAGAAAATTCTACATTTCCTTTTCATTTTTCAGTGCCATTCAACAAAATGCTGTTTATTAATAACTGTTATTTGAGAGAATTCACATCAGCATACTCTATATTGAGACTGCATTGGAGATGCTCTTTCAGCAGATTTGTGTCAGTGTTGGGGACTGATCCCTGACTGCAACATCAGAATAGAGAGTCAGGCTCCATGGGAAGGGCTTGTGATGGATGCCTCGGGAGAATTTCATGAGGTCTTTCATCTGTGATCTGCATGTGTTTATATGTGTGTGTCTCATTCTCCCCTCCACCTTTCAGTCCCTATGAGATTCCTCTTCACTGGCAGCATGAAGGATAAATCATGGAGATGTCAGGCTGCAGCTTAGGGAGCAGAGTCTGTGAGGAGCTGCTGGCAGGCAGCATGGCTGGGGCTGAACTGCCTCAAGGTCCCTGGGCAGGCCAGGCTGGCAGCTGAAGGTGCCCAGCTCAGCCTGGAGTTACTGGGGTGGGGTGGGCTGTGGGCAGTGGAGGGGAGGTTGGGATCACAGAAGGGAGAGCTCCTGAGGCAGCCAGAGTGCAGGGGCTCTGCTGGAGTGGGAAAAGATGAGGCACTGAGGAGACAGGAGGCCCTTGCTGAGGCTGGGGTTGGAGGGGAGGAATAGCCAAGGAAGGCCAGTTTCACCAGGCTGGCATGTCAGAGAGTTGGGCTGGGGCAGGGGCAGCCAGGATGACTCTCTACAGTCAGGGAGAGGCTTCAAGTAAGAAATTAGGGTACGAGTAGCTCACAGTAGCCCAGAGAGATGGGTTGAATATGTACAGAAGGGGTGAGCAAGGATACAATCTGGTGAATCTGAAGTCTGGACTGCTGGAAAGGGAATGCAGTGTGTGTATGCAGAGCTGAGCTGGCTTGCAGGGTGGCAGCAGTGAAAGTGCAGCAGCACAGACTTCAGTGGGAGCTGTACTGGCTTGAGAGAGTCCTGAAAGTTTCCTTGGGCAGAGAACCTGCACTGTAGCACATGCCCTGACTCCAGCTGGTGCCTGAGCAAGTGAGATTAAAGCTAGTTTACATATCACTATATAAGGTACAGTGATATCTCTGAATGAAGAACAGAGATACCCTGAGGATTATCATGTAATAAAAATTTCCTGTCATGACTTGTGCTGCTTCATAATGTGGTCCAAAAATAGGGAATCCACGTACCGCCCTTGATATCTATATTAAGATATAATTTTTGCACATACCTGAACCAGAAATTTGTGAATAATAATGTAGCATTTTTACTTTCATATTACATAATCATGTAATATTTTAACTGAACCAGAAATTTGTGATTAATAATGTAGCATTTTAACTTTCACAGGGGTAGAATGCCACATAACTGCTGATACTCTTCTGCTACGTCACCTTTGTGATATGAAGAGGGTAAAATGCATATACACAATAATAGATCTCTAAAATTCAAAATATGACCCTTTAACTATCACTGAAAGTAATGTTGTACAAAAATATGCAAGATAAATAATGTGTACTTGATTATGTTTTATGTCTTGGAAGAGATGCCTGGGATAAGTCCAAAGTTGTTCTGAATATTTTTTTTCATTCTAATTAATGTGAGGTTTTACCCAATAAAACAAAGATACTGTACCTCTGAATGATCAATTAAAAAGATCAGTCTGTTGTCTAACTAAAAGGTGTTCAATAACTTTTCAGTCAAAGGATTCAAAAGCTTTTTTAATGCTTTTCTCTCTTTTGGTGTTCTTTTCGCAGAACAGGGCAAATTAAATGTTTCCAAAGAAGGCTACTTTTATTATCTGGACAAAAAAAAACCCAACAGTCTTAGGACTTTTTTTCGTTAGCTTTTACTATATTGGATTCACACATTACACAATTTTAAAATCAATTCAAAACAAGGAAAAATATTTTTCCATTGGTCCTTCAGTGGTCAGTACTTTGGGTGAAATGTTTTGCTGAAGATTACTTGTATTTATGTTTAATAATGTGAATGTCCACAGCACTGAACACATTCATTAGTGTCTAATGCTGGGCACACTAATGTTTGTTTGCAATACTTGTCTCCTGGTAGTGGATATTAATTTGTTTAGTATTTATAAACATCAGAATTTGAAACTGAGTGATTTATTGCCTGCAGTGATCATATATTAGAGGTCTAGGTTTTATAATATTTTGACATGTTGACTTGATGCCACAAGTGCCCTTGCTTTTAGATAGATATTTTTTCCTAAGTTCCTAGTTATTTCAGAACAGAATGTCTGGTGGTTTATGAGATGTGAGTAATTACCTTGCATGGATTATCTGTGCCAACATGAATAAAACAGTCTAGTAATAAAAGCAATGTGCAAATACAGTTAAAGCTTTATGATTTGGGTATATTTATTAATATGCCATGTGAACAGCTGACAGCTTTCACCCATGTAATATCAGTAAGAAAACATACACAAGCTTGTACTCTCTACTTCAGACCTGAAAATAAAAATTAAAAGCATTGGTTTCAACTTCATTGTGTATCAGTCTTGAATATTTTATTGACCAAATAAGGCTGTTTTAAACAAATATTAGTATGCTTAAAAGTTGCAATCTGCTAACAGTACATGTTGTAACTTAGCAAGACCTGTATAGTCCCAGACCTTATTGTGTCAACAAATACTGTTTATAGTAACTTTGTAAGGAGTGGGTAAATCCTGTCTTCAGTTACATCAGTGCATCTGCAAACAAAGTTTGACTGCGTAAGTTCAGGTGAGTGTTCTTCCATTTCTTATCAGGAATTATTTAAAATACACAAAATGTTTTAAACACCCTCATTGAGCTCTAGTGCCAAGAAATATGTACAAATGAAAGGATGACTTCATATAACAGTGTGTTTTACAAAAACAGCCATTTTATGTGATGCCATTGGATTTAGATGCCATTACCAAGTACAACGTTAGGAATCACAACTTCATGCACTTTTGATTTTATTCCCCAGCTCTGATTTCTGCTTACAATGTGCATAAGGAAATGCAATTGAAAAGAATGCCCAGAATGTATGCAGTATTTTGTCAGATCAAAATTGCTGGGTTTCAGATTGTCTCTTCTGACCTTTAACCTTTGCACAAGACAGTGCTTCCTAAACTGTGCACTGTGATCCCTGGAGAGTTCAGTTGGAACTGGAAGCAATAGAGGCATAAGCAGAGCACCATGCCAGCTGACAGGGTGGAAAAAGTGAATAGAGCAAAGTTCATTAGGAAAGGACAGGGTGCAAAATGCTTGACAAGTATTGCATTAAGGGATTCTTAACAGAGATTCTTAGAGATTATTGCTCTGAAGAAAATGGTGATTTCAAAAGTATAGGCTTTGGCATTGTTTCCCCCTCCCACCCCAGTCGTGCATCTTGAATTCAGCCAGTTTCTGTTGATTAAGAAAGGAAGGAATGTGTGAATAAGATTGCTGAAACCATTATTGAATATACAATGAAATGCTTTGTTCTCCCAGGCAAATCAGAGTTATGGATGAGATTCAGACTATATTCAGGCATAAATTCAGTGCTGTGTGCCTATGAAATATGCCCTTGGATAACTGTTAAAATACAGTTCCTCCTCCTCTTAGGAAGATTACATCAAAAGAAAAGAGTAACAAATGTGTGTTGTACTAATAAGGACTGTCAGGCTGAGTCACAAGAATTTTCTCTGTAATAAAGACAAGAAGGATTTTTTTAATGAAGCTAAACTTTTGAACAAAACATTTTTCCATTAAGAATTTCCAGATTATAACTGCTAGGGAATAATAAATTAGTATGCATAAAGTATCATTAATAAATCTGCCTCTACTACCGAAGTATTTTCTAATCATACCTCTTTAGAAATTGGATTATTTTCATTAATGACAAAGATGTTACAGAAATTCTTTTGCTTCTACTTAATTTTACTGCGCATAATGTTACTGAAAAAGAGTTGAGATTTGTTTTTCTTTTAATTAGAACATATAGATGAAGGTGATGATTCTTCCAGTGCTTGTGGAATGAATGGCTGCTTGCTACACTGAAGCCAGAAAACGTGCTGTTCTAGATTGTTTTATTCTCAGGGTGTATTAAAGAGGATGTTTTGGATTTTTAGGAGGTTTAATAAATATCTATAGTCTTAATTAAAGATCTCAATTCAAAACAAAAGAATTCTTTACAGTGTTTAAATTATTTTAAGATCTAATCATATGTAGACAGAAAAATAATTCTGGGATCGAGATTTAGTTTCACTTAAAGAAATCTTCATGTTGACTAATGCAAGCATTCCTGTTTGCATGATGGAACACAAATGTGGATTAAAACACTCAGAACTGAGATTCTGATTTCCTTTAAGTGGATTTGTTTCATACCTGCACTATTTGAGCCTAAATTGTTGTCATATAGTCCATTTACTCTATATATCTTAAGAATAATGCACGAATCTGAGTGCACCTTGAGGTTTGCTATCTGTTAGGTATTTGTGCTTTATGAGGTAACAACTCCAAAATTCTGATAGCATAGGAGATGTGGGAGCAGAAAAAAGGTCACACTTTCCAAAAATCTGGCTTCGTATAAAAAATAGGATTTCAGGAAAAAAAAAATTATTTGTGCATTATAAGCAAAGACCGTGTATTATTCTATCACAACAGAATATTCTTCTGCTGTCCCCTGCACATCCCTTGACAGATTTTCTTCCTGCAATTTTTTTCCTGTACTGATTCCAAGGATATTGTAAATTTCCTTGTAATTAATGCACATGCAGAAGCCTGAGCAGGGTTCCTGTTCCTTACACAGGCCTGTAAGCTGTGGGGTAAAAGGTGACAGAGTGGGCTGTGCTGCTCATGTGAGTGTATTCAGCCCACTGCACCCCACAAATACCAGACTTCCTGAGATTTATTGTGGATACACAATATAGATGGCACTGACTGAAAGTTTCTGCTTTATTGCATGTACACTACACAGCATCTACTTCTGGCCAAAAAGTCCTTGCAAGAAATCCAAAGTGTTAGCCAAGGATTCTGGTTCTAGCTGTGGCCTCAGGTAGAGCATACCTGAATGTAAACTCTGTGGGTATAAAATAATGGCAGAGCACAGTTTGCCTTTGAGATTGTTCTCCCAGTGCCTGCTGCTGCAGCAAAAGGACAACAGGGCTGTTTTGTGATGGTGAATTTCTGCCATTTTTATTATGTAAAGCAGTTCCTGGAATGGGAGCTCTTCTGAGCTGCCATTCTTCTGTTACTGCAAAGTGACACCAGTGTGAATTCAAACTTGCAAAGGTTTCAGCTCTTTTGGTAAAATTTACTCATTCTCACATTGAAGGACTCCACGTTTTCCACAAGTAACTTACTCAGCTTTGTGTCAGACATCCTATAATGGATTGGAAACAGTTTGGTGGTGAAAGGTGACAGAATGTCAGACTTCTAGGACAGGAGACATGTTGAGAGATGAAGTTCACAGAGACAAATACAGAACACATTATCCACCTTTTATAGACTTATGTGGCTGGTGGTTGTTGGAGACTGTTGACTACCTAAGCAGTCACAGAGGCTGCTCTCTGTTTAGAAGTTCTCTAAAAAGAAAGAGTCAGTGTATTAAAAAGTAGATATTAAGTTTTGGGGGTAGTGTATATCCTTAGGGTCCATATTTGCCTATTTAGTACAACCTCAAACAGTTCTTGCTGCTATGTAATTCTCACCAAAAAAAAAAAAAAAAAAAAAAAAAATGCATAACAGAGGGCTGTTACTACTCCTCCCTGACTCTGGGTAAGAATCCTCATTCCCCTCCAGCTTAGGGAAATTCACTGGCACAGAAAGGTATAAATTACATCTCTGTGTGCCAGCTTCAGAGAACCTGGCCACAAATACTTCAGCTGAGATGATTTTGTTCATTTCTTTAAAGGACAGTGAGAAAGACTGTGCTTTCTCTGATCTTGTAACTTAAAAAATATTAATAGAACAATCTTTAGGTCAAAAGATAGTTAAGTAAATATTTATTTTAGACCCTCATTATTAAGTGCAACTACTTAAAAGTGAACAATTACTATCAAAGAGGGTGAAAGTAGTAAAATGAGATAAAAATGCAGGAGAGTGAAAATGCAAAGAAAAAGTAGCTTTTAGCATCGCAATTAACCACCCAATCTAGCCTTCCTTTATTCCTTGCAGGGTAATTCACTGTCAGTGAATTAATGGTGAAGCACTCAGTAATAGGCCTGGGTGAGGAAATAGGAGCAGTGTATCAGGATATCCTTTTTCCGCCCCAGAGTACCAATACTTTCAATTTTATATACAACGGAAGTCATTAATTGTAACACAAAGAAGCACAGCTGTGTTTCCTGATGGTCACACATGCAAGAGCTGCTATTGTTTAGCATTCTGAGTATGTACAATGGAAACTGTTCAACTGCTTAGAACGTTTTATATTCTCAGGGATTTAATTTCCATTAGCAGCTTTTGAATCCATAGTGGATTTTTAATATGCTATTATCTTAGATCCAATCCTGCATCCCTAATCAGGTAATTTTTTGCTGATGCCAGTGAGAGTTTAAACTGTATTAGGTGTAGCTGCCAAATGAGATTTGCAGACACAGGCCAATTTCTCATTGGAAGCAAAGGGAGTTATAGACTATTTTTTGGGATTTGCTTTTAGCTGTATGAGTTTAACTTGTTCAAGTTCCAGTTTCAGTTAATATTCAAGTACCTTACAGACAAGAGAGAAAAGCTTCATTGCTGTGCCTGTAACTCCATTATATATTTTCAGACATTTTAGCTGAAATATAAGGATATCCTTTTGTTATTTTTGTAGACCTATATAGGTTTCACTAACATATGAAAAAAGAAGTGAATGAGACTGCTGCACTTGTAGCAAAATGTAACAGCAATTTATGCATGTTTAAGGATATGTTTAGACTGAGAAAAAATAAGGAAGTGATGAAATTATTTCTTTAATTTCTTTTGTATAGGATTCAGATCTGTTTCATTTTAACAAGCTTGGAAGAACAGAGCATTTTCATTCTCATAAACGTCCATCTTTGCAAATCTCTAAGTACCCACTCCTACAGCTGCCAGAAACACATCCACTTGAATCCAGGCCTCCTGAGGACAAAGCTGTTACACACACCAAGACAGAAATTCTCTGTATTGATAAGAATTCGCCTTGTGTAACAGCAGGTTTTAAAAACATTTCTGCTTTCAGCATTGCTCCAGTTTCAGGGCAAAGCCTGAGCATCAGGCTTAACAGAGGAGCTGTTAATACAGTGTGGGTTTGGATCTAAGGATTATTCAAACTTGTAAAAGAAACAAATACCTCTCGTAAGAAAAGGTGGAGGAACACAAACATTTAGCTTCTCTCTGAGTATAATTCAAATTACCTTGTAGATCATTTGGCACCACTCACTGATAATTCAGGATATAAATTTTAAAATCAGCACTACAATCTAAATACTTAATCTTCTCTGAGCAGTTTTAAGACTTCTGGCATTTTATGTACATGCATCTAGGAGAAAACATATTACTAATTCTCCAAACAAACTGATGGGAGTGAGGCACCCTGGTGAAGCCTCTGCTGAGCCTACAAATATTTTCTTTTTCTGTGATAAGACTTCTAATGCTCTGCCTTTAAGAAAAACAAAGTAATTTGTATTTAAAAGGAGAGATATCGCAGGGTTTATTGTGACCTGGTGAGAAGACTGCAACAAAGGTTTTGCAAATGTGAATCCATAAAAACAAAATCATCCAGCTCAACTAGACACAGGAAGAAGAAACAGAAGAAGCAGCGGGAAGTTTGGTTCTTGACTGGGCAGATGTGTCCCAGAGCAAAGTGCTCCCATTACTGCAGCCCTTTGCCACAGCAGGGGAGTCGGCACAGTTCAGTGAGGAATCAGCTCCCACCCCGCAGCTGCAGGGGACAGGTACAGCCATTGTGTCCTTCCTGCACAAGGCTGAGGGAGAATCCCCTGCAGAGCCCCAAGTAACCCCAAAACACACCAAGCGCTTGAGCTGTGGGAACACTTCTGCTGTTTCCTTCTGCCCATGCCCTGCACCTTGAGCTGTTACTCCTTGGATTATTGCCACAGTGCTCTCCAGTGCTGCCCGGGACTCAGTTCCACACCAGGCTGCTTGGACTCAAGTCCAGTGATCTACCAGTGAACCACTTTACTACCAGTGATCCACTAGCAAAACATTTTCACCTTTCTTCACAGATCTGACTCTGCCTTATTGGATTAACTTTGCTTGCATTTAAAAAACTTAATAAAATCCATGACTTTTGTAAGTAACAAACAGCTGAATAAATTTATAATCAAAAGAATATGCTTTCAAGTAAAATAGTTCTGAAAAAGAGACAAAGCCAAATCCACGTCATATTAAGTGAAATAATTGTGTCCCTGGCTGAAGGGCAATATTCTTTTAATATGTAACATGGAATATTTATTTTTGTAACAGTAACAGAGAAATACTCATCTAATTGCAAACAGTTCTCAAGAATATATTTGGACCACAGATTTAAGACATCTGAATTCCAGAGACTGAAGGGAAGAAGGATCTACAAAGATCAAGTCCAATAACATAGCTGACCTTCTCCCTATATATACCCCTTTGTTCTTTGATATTCAAGTTTGTAGTTCCCTAGTGATTCCAAGAACTAATAAGAAATTCCTGGAGAGGAAATAACAATGAAAGCAGCTGGAAGACCATCCATTATATATATATATATATATATATTTAATACAGTTCTTTTTATTGTGACAGTCAGTTTTGAACTGCTTCTTCTATATGTCATGTTAGACTTCCAGATCCCATCTTGGCCAAATGTCAAATAAATTTACATTTATTTTCAGATTTTCAGACTTCAGTGTTTTTTGAGTGCTGCTTAATTAACAAAATAAATACTTTGTGTTACTAAACCTGGTGTGTCTGAAATTTTGCAGATTCCTATAATCCTCACCAGGTAGGATTGCTGCTGCTAACTAGCTCGCTGGAACCCTGTGTCCTTCTGAGAGTCCCTCACCTAAAGTGTTCACTCTGTGGTTTAAAAAGGTCTCTCTGCCTATCCTGGTAGAGATACTGCAAATATAAGTACTGCACTGTTTTCAAAGACAGCAGCATTTTCTATGTGATGTTTCATCAGACATCCATCACAATCTAAATACTTCCTAAGGTTGTTATGATTCATCATCTTAGATTACGGTGCAGTTTGGTCTTCTGCAGCCCTAGTATTATTAGAATGTAGTTTACTTTTGCAGACTTTGTTTTGTGATTAAAAGGAGTTAACAGCACTCAATAATGCAGAGATGGGCAATACTGGCCATAGCAATACAAACTTCATCCTCAGCAACACTGTTCCCGACCTGACAGGGACTGTCACTTGTGAGTATCTTCAATGCCCAAGTGCCTTGAAAAGTACAGGCTGAGACAGCAATTTCTGCAATGTGCAAATTTACACACCAGGAGCTGGATGAAAGGAGTTGATCCGTTTCACAAAAAGGGCTAAATACATTTCAAGGCTGTTGCTAAGTTCATCCATCCTGGATTGGAACCGGTATCTAACATCTGACAAGCACTGGACTGTACTAGCACACATTATTACTGAAGAGATGCTAGCACTAACAGCTTTAGTTCTGCTTGGGAGCACACACACGCATGTTGCATTCTTCTTCCATATTGAGTGTCTATTCTGCTGCTATAATTTGATAGTACAGAGTGGAAGAACAGCAGACTCATATTTTCCTTTGAAATTATAAACATAAGCATAGGAGTTCTGTATTGCTTGGCATGGAAGCTGTGATTTTGTCTTTCTTGAAGGCTGGCTTTGTTTTGGACACTGACAGATTTTTCTGGATGATGGCGATTGGAAAAAACTTTCTAAAACTCTAGTAAGACAAGACCTGCATTTTCAAATGCCTATCACCACAGTATCTGCCCACATACAATTATTAGGTGTGCCTTTACCTGGCTACATTTTAAAGGAGTGTGTGAAGGTGATAGGTTTGAAGTTCTATTTCCTCTTTTGTTTTGCTGTGTAGGACAATACAGAAGTGAAACACTCATCTAACCATCTGTGGGTAAAACACACGTGAGCCAGAATGCAAAGCCAGTGCTCTCATCTTGCATTCAGAGGTGACAACTCTGGAGTGGAGTCCACAACATTTACAAATCCTATCTGATATTAGCATGCAAAAATGGAGCTACACTGTGGAGAGGTCAACAAAATAAGCAAGCCCATGTTTCCCACAATATATGCACATGTGGCTATTTGGCACCAATAAGCCAGATTGCTTCCCAACTGGTTATTCTCTAGAAACAGTTTATCTGGGCAGGCATCTCCACACCAGCAATTACTGGTGTGTCCTGAAAGCCTAAAGAGTGTTTTGGTGTGCAGCAAAGGGAAACTGAGTAGGTCTGTAAGATCCATGGGATCTTCATTTCCCCCTGCAGCTGGCTTTGCAAGCAAAGTTCTTGATGCAGAGGAACCAAGTGACAGGACAGCTGAAAGCACAGCAGCAGCACAACTGCTGTCACATTGTGAAGGATTAAAAAGAGCAGCCCAGGTGGGAGTTGTGCTGCCTCCCCGGCACATGACACTGTCACTGGAGCTCCTTCTGCACTGCCGCTGGGAGGCCTCACTTGAAGACAGACAGACAAATTATTACTTTTCCAATTTGTCCTAATGATAAGGAGCTTTGAAATACAATGCAAATCATGGCCTTCAGCATCCTTATCAGCAAGCAGAGCAGCTAGCTCGTTGCAGAAGTTATAATGTATTCCAATCCAACTAAATGGGCATATTTATTTAGATCCAGGAAATGGAAAAAGCAAACAATGCTGTCCTTTGCAATGGAACTCTATCCCTCCTGCGGCACTGCAACGTCAGCCTTCTCAGAACTATTTTTCCACGAAGCCAAAAGGCCCATGCGAGTCCCTCATTCCTCCCTACGCGGCTGTCACCATGATTGCTGGCTGCCCTCCCCAGCTCACACGCAGCCCTCCTGAACTCCCAGCAAAGATGGTACGGTAATATCCTGCACCGCACCTCCTCCGTGACTCCTGGCAGCTCGTCCTCTTGCCACGGCACCAACCCCACCAGCATCTGGACGGAGCCACCGGGCCCTGCAGCCAAATCCAGCCGCAGCTGCTTTTCTCGCGTCTCGACCCTCTTCAAGGCCAACAGTGCTTCCATGACACCGGCTGGGCCACTTTTTCCCTCAAAAAAAATTTTTTTCCCTCACATCTTCCTGAGCTTTCCTAGAGGAACTTCTTCACGGGAAAAGCGCTGGTGGGCGGCGAGGCAGGATAACGCCGGGGGCCGGGCGCCCAGAGACGAGCTGGCCGAGACTGCGGCCCGCGCTCCCGCCCGCGGAGGGGCTACCGGGGAGGAAAAGCAGGCCCGGCTGGTTCCTCCCGGCCAACTTTTCTCCCCGGGAGCCCCGCCAGCCCGGCCGCCCACGGCACGTGCTG